>NW_019775913.1:595643-763264 GCF_001039355.2 Lingula anatina | reverse complement strand
TTTATTGGATAACTACTCCACACAATATATACATTTCAAGACTAATGCACTTGAGACTTCAGAATTCTTTTCTATTTTGCCAATTTAACTCACCAATTTATTATTATCATTATTTCAATATCTTCAAAGTCTTACTCTAGTTTCAAATAAAGAGAAATGCACCAATCAAATTGTTTTTAACATCATTTTCTATAGCCCCTTTATAAGCTGCAGAGAGAGACTCCACAGCTGACTACTGCCTTGAACCAGCTCCTGATCATCAGGGTTTTCTTTCTCCATATTTTCAAATTTTCAGCTTGATTTAAATATTGGCCAAATCATGTGGAATTACAGCAACACATAAGATAAATTTGAAAAAAAAATTTAATAAATAAATAAAACTGTGATAAAAATTGTGATTATAACAAATTTGATGAAGGTGACATAATACTGTTAAGCCAGTGGGAAAAACTGGCATAATTGTTGGAACCTTGACAAAGATAAACACAGACTTTAAATACCTTCAAGCAAGCCAGCTTGATGAGAAAATACTGCAGATGGTTTTCATATCTGGTCAGGACGCTAGTGTTAGACCTAGAACCTACAGAGCAGATGCTCTTCACATATCCCAGAGTGTCCTTATTGCACAGTATGGAGTCAAACAGCTGAAATGGGAAATATCAAAGGTCTAGCTGACTTTTTTAAGTTAAAATTAAAATTTAAAGTTAAAACATTAAAATGTTTGATATGGCAAAACAAAATAATGGGTATAGTGTGAAATAATAATTTTACATATATATATATAACATGATAATTGAAACTGACAAAAAAAACTTTCATCTACACGTGTAGAAGCAGTAACATGATAAACTGCTGTCTAATATCATATCACATTTGTTGAAATGAATGTGCTTAAGCAAATGTTGATGCAAACGCTCCCATATTTTGGAGAATACTGATTTTTTTATAATTTAAAAAGAGTTGTAACAGTACCTGTGAATTGAAACCTTTGTGAATCTTCCCCATGGACAATAAAAGTCTGGCCATAGCAGTCAGGAAACTGTATGGTGAATTATGGAGAAGAACAGGTGGCACTTGTCCTGATCTCAAAGTACACAGCAGGGAAGGCAAGTTTGATGGGGACTCCTTGGAATATGACTGGTCAACCCCTAACACAACAGAGTGCTTGCTGTAAGGGAGACAAGACTTTAAAAATTACACGCACACGCGCACACACACACACGCTCATGCATGGGTGTGAGCACACAAACACATATTCTGTAAGTATTCCCCTTGAAACATCTACTTCAGTCAACTATTCAAATATTATTTCAATCAACCACTATAATTTACCTTAATCTAGACAGTGCCATTTTGAAGGAATAAGATGCTAGGCAAGGTGTCAGCAGTGTGGACACTATGGCTTCAACATGTGGTAATGTCACCACTGGATCATACATGGGCTGAAATAATAGAAATATTGTTAGATGAGCAATTAAAATATACAATCTAAAAACTACAGCAAATAATGTCTTTGCGCCTATCACTAAATAATTTAACAATAACCAAATAAATATAATAAAAATCAGAAATTCATAAAATATTCAATTTGATATTTCAAATATTACAGCACAAGAACAAAGCCAGATGTCTCATGTTTTTCATTAATTTAAGTACAAACTGGTTCTGCTGGCATATTACAAAAAAATAAAAAATAAATAAGAGTACCATACTTCACCTGAGTTTTTCACCTGCTGTGCTTACCTGTGTTGGCAGGTGTAGGTAAAAGGTGGCAGTGAAGTTTAAGGCACAGGTAAGCATTGACACATCTAGTTCCTACAGGTGAGAAACAGACACTGTTTTTTCCAACTGATTTCAAATGATTCATCCAATTATTATTATTATTTAAAACAATAACTGTCCAATTTTTTACATTTTTCAGTAAAAAGAAAACAAATCACTATTGCTCTAACAATTTACAATGAAAATATATTCTCTCTCTCTCTCTCTCTCACACACACACACACACACACACACACACACACACACACACACACACACACACACACACACACACACACACACACACACACACACACACACACACCTGTGTAATAAAGTCCTCTTCAAACTGCTCCAAATATTTGGTCAGCAGCAGTTCTACAGGTTGTATCAGTCCAGCTACAGTACTCCAGTCCACAGCAGGAAGGACCACCTCACACTCTCCGTCTCCTGCCTCTCTGGGGACACACATATAATATACTGGTTGTAATATGTACAAAGGAAAGTCATACAGCAATCTGGGACAATAGCCCAGCACACCTTGAAAACAATACATGATGTAATAAAAGGGAAATTTGAAACATGAATCCTATTAAGTAAAAATCCTTTCTATGATAATTATCTTTCATGTTCTTCCCAATTTTTTTCTTCAGCTTTGCGAAATAAGTAATTAGTCTTGTGAAATCAACTTACAAGAATCAATTTTCCACTTACTTTGTGAAATAAACCTTCACATAAAATTAAAGACTGTGCATATAAGTTGTAACTTTATATTTACTATAGAATTATACATATCAATACATTATTACACCTGTTCCCGTACCTGCTGGTTTTCCTAGACACCAGATAAGAGTGGCTGGCGGCCACATGTACTACAGTCTCCAGTAGTGCCATCAGCTCCAGACAGTCAGCACTGGGTTTCACTGACTGCAGGGAAACTGTGGACAAATGCTGTAGTTTTCCTATTAATACTGGATACAAGTCTCTGAAGGCATTCAATGGTAAGGCAATGATAATATAATATATTTGTTTGGTTTGTTAGAATTATGTAAATTCAATTTCTTTTCCACCTCCATATTAAGTAAATATGGTAATTCTATTCTCTGTAGTGAAAGCACCACAAATGCTATACAGAAACATAATTTTGTGATTATAAAATTATGTATATGAAAGTTTGATTATTTTTGCCCATTGAAAAGATTGAGAAAATACCGTACATCATGTGAATACCATGGATAGAAAAACATTGTAACATGTCCAATACATGACAAATATTCTCACCTCACACTGTCCGTGGTAAGACCATAAGAAAGTAACACTCTCCATGTTCTAAAACTTTCAGCAACAAGTGCCTCGTCCTCACCAGCAGGGAGCTGCAACTCACTATAGACAAGACAATGAAATAGCATTAGAAGTTATAGATATTAGAAGAAATAATACCACTTTGTCTACAATGAAGTTTAAAAATAGATCATTTCAAGCAACTAATTTAAATACCAATTTTCAAAATATTCAAATGTGCATTGGCTTAATAAACTATAAATTTAATTAATATAATAATCATTTCATGTAAAAACAGCACAAGCTCTAACAGTAAACTCATAAAGTATGTGCATTCTTCAAAACCACAACAATTCAATATCTAGAAGTAAAGGTGGTAGAAGTAAAGGGACCTTCAGACATGAATACAACACAGTTAATAATCATCAAGTCTTGCAAGAGTGAAGAGTCCATGCAATTCCACTGGTACATTGTTTGATACACAAACACCCAGTACTCACCTCAACTGTACAGCTATATATCTTGTCACATTGTTGATTATTTTGTATTTGGATACCTGTAAAAGATTACTACAAAACCTGGGCAATGGTAAATTAGAGGCACATTTAAAGGATTTGTTTTCAGTATAAGTATCCATGATCACACACTCAATGAAACATTACGATGGGAAACTTAAAGAACAACAGCAAAATGATTTTATCTTAAAGCTCTGATCTGAAGATTTCGCCTCATATTTCATGAAAACCACTGCCACTACGTACCAAAATGGCTGCCATGTTCTTTCCAGCAGAACATAACATCCTGATCAGCTTCATGGCTTTGGCCACAGGACAGCCATAGACTGAGCTCACTGGACCTTGGTCAGCTGAAAATATACCAGAAGTTGGACATGTGAAATATTAAGGCATGATACACTACTGTATTGCAAACAAGAGGATCCACAAAGGTCTCCATTAAAGATTAACTGACAGGCATACCACAGAGCAAATCAATGCAAACCCAATGAACTGCGAGAACTGATTTTATCAGTGTAGATGTAAACATTGATGCTGAACCTACAATGTACTAACACTGACAATACTTTAAAATGATTCAAATTGCATAATCAAAGCTTTAAAAGTTTATATTACAGTTGCTAATTCAAACAAAGCCCACAGTTTCCAGTATTCTCAGAAAGCTCCCTCTTCAAAGAAAAAAAAATTACAAAACCCGTTCTAATTTTTACAGAAAATATTTTAAACCAACTCACGGACAGGTTTCCACTGGAGAGGTAAAAACTCCCTGCAGATAGTGTCAATCAGGCGAGGACACTGCAAGGTGTCCTGGGCAGACTGCAGGGAGTGGGAGGCTATTCTACACAGGACGTCCAGGATGTTCACCACCACAGACGACGTGGGTTTTAATACCTCCAGGACGTACCGCAGCCGAGGAAGGAGATCCATTCTCAGCAAACCCTTGGGAAGAAAAATTTAAAGTCTAAAATGTAAAGTGTGTACTGGTATGACAAGCTGCATTCAGACAGGAGTTGTTTAGACCTTGTTTAGGTCCAACTTGTATCATCAAACAAATATATTACATGTGTTTGGTCTACTGTGTTCACACACAATAAGAAACTATGTACACTGTATTTTGCTTGTAAAATCAGAAAAAACTTTTCACTTTTATACAACATATATCAAATCTATTTCAACAGTTATAACTTTAATTTTGTTTAACAAAATAATTGTGTATAATCATCAAAAATACCTGAATAACATCTTGCTTGACGATGTCTGCGTCTGTCTGTTGTGTTTTATCCCCTTCATCTTCTGAGTCTTTGTGATCTAGTGGTGAGGCAAGATTGAGTATCTCCAGACCTCTGTACCAGCAGGAGACTGTGTCCAGGGCAGCCTGCGATTAAAAAAACAGATGTCATAATTTTTTTTATTAAAGATTATAAAATTGTATTTGAATTCTTCATTTTATTGGTACTGAAAATGTCAGTCAAAGAAGTATACCTCTTACTCTTTAATTACCTTTAAAGACAAACTGATATTTTCAAGGAAAGAAATGTAAAACAATTTTACTGATGTCATTATCATTTAAATAATTTTTCATTGGTTTTTCTCTTTCTATCATCTGCAGCATGTACATCAATAGATCCAAAAATAAAATATTTATATAATACAATGATATGACTAGTCAATTGGAGGCTTTGTGTGTAACTGTAAGTGTGTGTGCGCGTATTAGTGCACACACATACCTCATCATCTGTATTGACCAGCAGAGCGGCCAGAGCTTGGACGGATGCGGCCACTGTGGTCTCTACGCTATCGTCCAGAGCCCAGCGTACTAGGAACACCAGCCCTGCCTCTAACACAGCTGGTAATATCGGCCTCTGTAAGGTTTCTGCAAACACAGCCTGCTTGGCCTAAAGGTGGAATAGAAAAATTTCTATTATTCATTTTTTTTTTCTATGAAAATTTTAATGGAATATATTATATGTAATTTAAAAATTCCATAACTGTGGTATTAAAAATCAATTTATCATTACTGAAATGCAAACAAAACAATTTATGTGTTAAATATACTAAACAAAACTAAAAATTTCATCCTCTTCATGTCAATAAATTTCATATGTTTAAAAATCTGAAGTAAATACTTACATTTTGAATTATTTTGGACAGTGTTTGTAAAGCCATAACTCTCTGCTGAATGTTGGCACTTCTTGCCAGAGTAAAAAGTTCTTCTAGGGTGTAACCAGGCCTCTAAATTACACAAAAATAAAAAATAGGTACAGACAACAGAAGAAATAATATTTTTTATCAAATTAAACTGAAATTCTATCAGCTGTGTATATTCAAATTTTGGAAAGTTTCATCAATTATTCTATCAAAACTGTCCTGAACATTCCCTAATGTGGAAACAAGGCAATTTCTTTAAACCAACAATCCACTTCTTTTTCAACCACAAACAATATTCATATAAAGTTTTAGTGCTTACAACTATACAAGTAGAACACAGTCCAGAATGCACTAAGGAGGATAGGGCACAGTGAGAAGGAAAGAGACCCGGAGGTCTTGTAGTACCCTCAGGACTGTGCTCTGTATGTCTGATAATACAGGTCTACCTGTGGATCTTCCCCATGGTGATGGAGTCCTATATGGGTGGGGACTTCCTCCTCACTGGAGATCAGCAACCCTTGGAAGTCAAACCTGGCCGTCTGGCCTGTCTGAAAACATGAATAATATTTATCATTTTGTGAGAAATATTTTAGTAGTTTCAAAAATTGAAAAAATAAAAATAAATAAAGTACTTCCAAATTCCTTTTTACAAGTTGCCATCTCTAACATTTTAGACCCAATTTTTTAGGGGAATTAATATAACTCTGAATATATTTTCTATGTAAAATACAATGCCACCTAACATTACAAATTTTTGTTAAAATCACAAATATCTTAGAAAGAAAATAATAATAACAATTGTTTATACTTTAATATCATCTAGCTTTGCTGGGGGGAGATCTTTCATCCAAGCTAATTTCTCAGGCTCTACTTTGTCCATGTGCAGCCATGTCTTCTCTGGCTTGATGTTCAGTTCACAGTCTGTACAGTCAAATATGCATTCATGTAGTGAAAGTAAGCACATCACCATCTTTTGGGGCAAAACGTCCAAAACTTTGGGCATAAGTAGTTGAAACAGTAAACTTAACAATCCTGTACAAATCTGAAAATTTGTTCACCCTCAAAACATCACTCTTAATTCATAAAATAAATACTTACAGGCGTAAAGAAGCTCCAATGGGATTATAATTACTCAAACTGATAAAAACAATTAAATTTAGAACTTACAGGAAATTACACATTCAACCTCACATTTGGGATGTTTCAAATATACAATTATTTTCTATACCTGGGTTTTCCTGCAATCTGTTTTTCTTTTCTACAATTTGCTCAGTGGACTCCACCTGGAACTGTACTTTCTTCTTACTGGGTGTTTCTGCGTGCCTTCCCTTGGTTAATAACTCAATAAGTTTGGGATCTGAAACGTTGACATGTACCTTTTGACACAATTTTATATTAAAAATTTGGTTCACGCACCTCATGCAGAAGTCAATGTCTATCAGATTAGATGACAAGGAGGACAAAAAAATATATTATGCTACATGATTAAGAAATCAATTCACATAAATCAAATATAATGTATTTAAATATAAAATAAAAATAAATTATCTAAGATTTTTTTTACCGAGCATGCCCTTCAGTTTAGCTTGTTCAGCAAGTATTTCCTGCTCTGTCATAGAAGCCATTGTAGCTAGATTCTCTTCATGGATTTTCTTCCTTTCTTCACTTGTTATTCCTCTGCACTCTAATTCAAATGAAATATGACTGCTTTAATAAGTACTTCGTAATAAAAAATATCAATGAAATATCTGCCAAGACCAGAATTATCACTTGAAAAAAATGTAATCATGTCCTGAATCTTAGGCAAATGTGCAACAATATAGAGCATGAAGGAATATTGTACTCTAATTATTGCAGTAACAATAATTGTATAGTTAGGGTAGACAATGAAAAAAGACAAACTCATACTCAAATGTATACTCCATCCATCATCCATCACACACACCTGACTCAATTATTTCTGATATACAGGACACGTCCTCCGCCTCCTCTGTCTGTTCAAGCACTGGATCTCCTCCCTGCTGAGACAACTGCTGGGCAAAAATACTCCGCTTCTTTACTGAACCTGAGGAGGACTGGAAAAGGAAAATATTCTAAGAGACCGATCTAACTCCGAGAGGATTCTCGCTAAATTGCAAATCAATGTAAGTGGCTTAGATAGATACAGAGTTATGTTACAGATATTTACCTTAGACTTTGGGTCCCACTGTAATACCTTAGGGAAAGCATCAGACACCTGTCTGGGGAAATACACTGGTACATGGTGAACATCCCTCTCCTTGGAATATAAAATATAACTATGTCTAATGGCAAGCACCAATTTAGCAAAGAAATGCTATAATATGCTACCTTCACTGATTTCAGGAATAATTGTCATAATTTCTATGCACAGAAGAGGAGACAGTTTTTTAAATGTTAATACAGGCCCCAAGTATTAATCTTCCAATTTTGTACTGTTAAGTGACTGGTCTATTATACAATATGCATTTTTGAGAAAAAGGATAGATATTTTACACCCACCTTAATCTCTGACAATACTTTTGTGATATGTCTGTCATGTTCTACAAAGAAAAAAATTTAAATACAATGAACATCTAGAAAAACATGAAATTTCGGATGGTACCTGAGAGGCAAAAAACTGAGATATTTGCAATTTTTTTAAAATAAAATAACAATTAACTAGCAAATAAAGTAGCATAATAAAAATAAAATACATATAATTGGAAAAACAAGTCCAGAAATTGGAGAAAGAATCTAGACTGCTTTAATGTTGACTTATCTTTAACGAAAATTCAATGACCATCATTTTGCTGCTAATTTCAATGACAGTTATGTTAACAGAATTACTTTCTAAACTCTCTTCTGGGTCTTCCATACATTCTGTAGAACTTTTTCCTGTGTCCTTTTTCTGCTGGAATTTTGATCTCTTGGGTGTCTGTGGCATATCTGTCGGGGCTGTGGGAAGGGTAGACGGTAAGCCTAAAACAAAAAAATATTTCAAAAGATTCTGCTATTAACTTTGCATTGTTACCAAAGCTCAAATTAAGTGGAATTTTAATCAAAAAGTACACACTGAATAAAACTGGTGATTAGAGCTGTAGACAAACTACTCAAATGTTTAAATAACTACTCATGACACAGTGGATGCTGATCTGTACGTGAAATTGAGTGAACAAATTTATGACTCTGCAAAATGGATATACATATACTATCATATAACATCTCACTGCAGTGGGATTATGTATTTGTACATAAGGAGAATGGAAAGAAACTGAATAAATTACATGGTTTAAATTACTGATTTAAAATATTTTGTGAAACAATCCCCAAAATCCTGAGATATCAAAATATGCACAGGCTCAGCAATCCATGACAGAATATTACCTTGTAACTTAACAACATCCCTCTCTGCTGGGGTTGTCTTAATGGCTGCAGTCTCGTTTCCATTGCTAGCTTCATCGTCTCTTTTATCTGGTTTGGAACTTGTCACAACAGTGGCAGAGGACGAGGATTTACTGGAGAGAAACGTTCTCTGAAACTCCAACAGGTCATCCTCATCATCGCCAGGTTTGGGCCGAGAGACGTAATGGGCCCTGTCCATGTCTCAGCCAATCCCACGGATTATCTAAAAAAAAAATAAAAAGATCCACCATGAGTTTCAGTGAACTGGAGTGAGCCTGCACTACACACATGTATGAAGAGTATCTACTTTGGTTCAAAACATTTTCCTTTCTCCCCTCCCTATACACTTATTAATATGATAGATGTGTGTAGAGGAAAGTGTCAACTCCAGTTCTCTGAAACTCTTGTGAGATAAAGATAAGACAAAATATTTATATAGTTCATGTGGATCTATAATATGTGAAGAATGGTATGCCAGAATTTTTGACCTAAAAATGAGTTCCAAAAAGCAAATGAATAAAAGTTTTTACTTTTCTGGAACTTCCAAAATAGAAAACAATGTCAAGAACAGAAAAAGAAATATGAATAGAAAAGTGTTTGGGAGTGGGTTTCCACAAGGTTAATCAAATACCCAGGACTGCTGAATACAGACCCAGGGGATGGGGTGTTCTTTCTGTAAATAGTTCCCTGGCTGGTGAGACTGTGGTGATCACTAGGTGCTAATCTTACAGGTAAATAATAATAATAATAATAATAATAATAATAATAATAATAATAATATTTTTTCTAAATAAATAAATATCTGTGTCATTAATATAATGCAGAGCTGAGAGCCTTGGGGGACACTTTTCATCTCAGGCTCATAGATGTGTTATATGGAGGCTACTACAGTGCAGTAAAGGATTGAAGCTGATTGTTGCGCTGGTCCTCTAGATCAGATTATGCACAAGACGGGAGCATCACTACAGCCTCGTCAAGAAACTATTCAACACTGCTTACTGCGTTGTGGTCAATGAAATGTCATAGACCAGCTTCCCAAACCTTCTCAAATTGCAAATGGACCAGATATTAGTTTATAATTTTAAGTTACTTTTAAATACCTGTATGATTTTATTTATGATAAATTGTAAAACTTCAACCTTTGGTAAATACTCATTATCATCAAAAATTATTGGCCGGTCCCATTTCTAATTTTCAATAGGCTGGTCCTATAATTTCATAAATTCAATTTCATTTTCCCCCTTTTATTCAAAGCTGGGCTGGTACCCAATCTTATTTAAAGAAAATGGTGGGGGGGGGGGGTATGTTGTGCTTGTGGATTGTGCTGTGGATGTATTGCCACCTAGAAGAAAGTAAAAGAAGAGCGGAAAATTTAAGAACAGTTTTACTGCGATCCACTCCACTGAGAGTCTGCCATAGAGGCAACATCTCCTGTGCAGCTATTCTTCAATCAGCCAACATTCCTACACTCATCCTACTGGATAAAACCAATTGGTGGATATAGTAGAGACAGGCTAGGAGCTATTTGAAGATCTCATAGGAGTCCTAAAGGTGGAGAATTAATGGTAAGTTGTTCATGCCCCTGATCTGGGTGTGGCAGCCACCTTTGTGCATCACTGCTAGTTAGTCTGTAGTTGTCACAAGAATAAGTGAGTTTAGCCACTCGGGTTCACTTTATTTGGCAAATAAATTATTATTATTTGGAGCAGCTCGTCTCTTACTGACAAAGCCTGTGCATGGTGTGTGCCATTGATTGATTAAGTCATTACTTCATGACCGTATCATAATCAGATGGAGCCTCTGTCAACTTAGGCACCAATAACAATGTACACACAAGACTTGAGACTGGCAGACCATATGTAGTGAGCAGCCATTGTGCTGCACATTGTATGAAGGTGGGTGCACTGCAAGCAATTAAGAACAACCCCATGCTTCTAACTCTAGAGGAGAGTTTTATGCTGTTGCACAAGCATTACCACTACAGTCCTAGAAGACTGAGGGAGTTGGGACAAATCAATGACATGACTGAGGAGTGTATTATAAAAGGTTTCATTACAAAATGCATGAGCTTCATGAAAAATGCCAACGACAGCGCCGAGGAGGACTACTTAAGGATGGATGAACTCTGTACCAGTCCCCTTCCAACAGCTAGTGCTAACCCAGACATCTTGGAACAAGTCTGGGTCCTGCTTCTAACCATGAAAACCAAAAAAAAAAAAAAAAAAAAAGGAAATTAGTCACCTCAACCAAAGTGAAACGCCACTCATCAACCATTCTAAAATGCCTACAGAAGTAAACCTGTAGCCCAAGTGAAAAACAAGACCTTTTCAGGGCTACACACATGTTCAGGAAAAATGATATCGTACGTTTCAAATCAATAAAGCAACAAATAAAGAACACCTTCTTGTCACATCCCTAGGGCAAGATACCCTTCTCCAATTATGAACCTGAGAAATAAATTGATACTGCTATCTACCAAAATCATTCCAACACCCAAGGGCGAAATGCCCAAAAAGGGAAAAAGTAAGTTCAAAAACAAACAGAAGACTAGTAAACTCTTCGTTTGGTACCTTACAGGACTCACCTGGGTGATCACAGTCCAACAAATGTCCAACATCCAGATTTTGACCTCTCCAGGTCAAATGGTAACTTTCTCCTTCTACGCAATTCTATGGCACAGCCAGTGATGACTGAAAGAGATGACATTCTTAGTTTCAGTGAGTTGATAAGAATTTAATTTGATGCCGAGACAGGGAAACATGTTCAAGCATATGGAAAAGATCAAAGCAGAAGTAGATGTCACATATCCAGAAAGTACACCTTGATGAGTTGTTCATACAAATTATCATTGGTCAGGTATCAAGCACAAAAGACCCAGGGGTGGTGGATCAACCACTGTTCATGTGTGCAGCACACACAGGCAGAGCAATAATCACCCATGATGATCACAAACCAATATCTGTAATAGCAGCCTTCAGATGCCATTACTGAGAGATAGAGTAGGTATATCACAATCCGCTAGGGGCGCTACAGTAGTAACTATCCAGGGGTAGTGAAGTGTAAAACTGATATTNTCACCTGTCTGGGGAAATATTGGGCCTGCTGACAGCTCACCTATGGCACCCCTTTTTTAAATCTCTCTTTTAGCGCCGTGTATATAAACAAATACAAGCCATTTACTAGATAAGCTGTAAATCAAAGAGTAAATTCCGGTCACGTGATTTTCTGTGTTGCAGTCTTAGAGAACTTTGATTTGAGGACGTTTTTAAGTTTTGCCTCGACAAAATGTTAAAAATTTCAGATAAGTACTGCATGGGAGTTTTTGTAATTTATGCCGTGTAAAGTTCATGAAATTTGCAATAATATGCTGCAAAATCATGAAAATTGAACCATGCGAAGTATAGTTTATTTTATGCACAATATTTATAGTACATGATATGCATGGAAGCCATCCCAGCCATGAGCTTGTGCGGTCGCCAATTTGGGTTTGTTTCCGGGTCATTAGTTTAACATACAGCCCTAATTGGTCACAAGCAATTTGAGCTGCAGCTACAGCTGAGTGATCACCGCTGGTCAGTAGTTACAGGTTCTTAGCTGAAGAGTGTGGACACTTTTGGTGAATTTTTGCAGTTAAAAAACTTCAATATCTTTGTTGCTTGTAGGAATATTTTAAAAATTCCAAAAGAATTCATCTGTTTTTTGTATTACCTTTCAGAAGATATAAGTATAATAATTTTCTGATCAGTTTGAAAAATTTCTGATATACCTAGATAGAGAAAGAAGATAGAGAAAGAGGTAGAAATCTGAGAATTCTAGTGGTCATCAATAGATAGGGATTTCGGGTACTGTGTCTGCTAAGGTAAGCAGTAAAGCAATAGAAAGATCCTAAGCTTGAGTTGAGTAGTGTATGGGCTTTCTATACATATAAACCTTTGACGTTATAGTGTTTGTTGTCAGTGCCAAGAGGATAATGTAATTCCTGTGAACACAAGGAGACTGTGCAGGGGCAGTCATATAAGTAAGAACACCAAACCATGTGACTACCTAGATCCCTAAAGGTCTGCATTGCTAACACGTACAGACTAAGCTGCTCTGCAAGATAACACTGATGCCACAATCCGGTATCTAGGGTAAAAAACTGCTGAAGCAAAGTTTCAACCTTACCCCCGGTCTACAAGACTGTTATTTGTCACTTCCTCCGTGCTGTGCCTAACTTACCCCTACACCGTCCTACTATTTAGAAGAATCAAACATATTTATCAGAATCAACTGGAATCAAGCAGAATCAATAATAAGGGCTCCACATGGGAGTGAAAAAAAAAAAAAAAAAAAAAAAAAAAAAACAAGGCCATACATCACGTCTATTCTTGTCTTTCCTATTTAGGCCAACATCAGGCGTAGCATGTGGAGCATTTTCTAGATTTTAGACAACCATACCAGTATTGGTCCTCTTAGACGTATATGGAGAGATACAGATACAGAACCACTTTACTTGGTGATACATCTTGTATGACCCTACCACTACGTACGGCCCACTACGTACACGTGGGTTAAATTACAGAAAAACAATGCCCATACACAAGTATACATGCCTCAAACAAAATACATGTCCAAGCGTCACGAGACCCCAGAAAAAGAAGAATTGAAAACTCTCTTAAAGATACTTTGCGACTTGGCTTTTCATTTCATCTGCCTGCTTGCATTGCCCGCTCTCACATGGGGAGCACCATATTTTAAATACCCGGATGAAGAGTCTTTGTAAAAATTGAGATTTTGGTGAATTGTTTAAATAAAGTAATTATGTGTTAGGAACTGAGTTATGGAGTTTGCTATAAGGCTAAAATATAATTTTTGTAAACAATATATTTTACTTATGCCTTTTTTTGATTTTATCAATTTTTTTTTCAAACCGCCATAATGGAATTCTTGTTTTCTACAAACCCAGTCATTGTGGCTTGGCAACAGAACAACACTGGTTAATTCCAATTAGTACTGCGAGCACAGATTTTTCATAGCAAAAGGGGTAGGTAATGTTGTGAACTGCACCACTTTCAAAACTTTGCACGGTAGTTTTCTTTTCTACACAATTATTGAGCTGTCTGAATGTCTGGTGTTTCAGAATGTTTGATTTATATGTGATGTCCGCAGCACAAGCTACGGTAGATGAACTAATTAATTGAACCAATAATTGCCAAAAGCCATTGCGAATCTGTGCAATACCCCTTGTCCTGTCATTCATCAATTGACAGATTAAATGTGAAAATTAATCAGATCTTAAAATATTGACTATGGCACTGTGAAAAAAGCCTGGTCTATTTACAGATATTTTCCAAGCTCGGTGGCATATATTTTAATTAAAATTGCAAGTACATGTACGTTTTATGTGTATTGGGTAAATTACCTTAAATATAGCATGGTGCAAAATAGATTTAGGATTTATTATGATTTCTTCATCATTTCAAGCTGACGAACGAAAATATAAATAATGAATATTTGAAGAATGGTTTAGAATTATTATGTACTAGTACTAGTATGTATTATTTATATTATATATATAATAGTATGTATTAGTACTAGTGTATTAGTATAACACCATTAAATGTCATATAAGTTTCATATTCCATGCCTCATTAATTTGTATAGAAATTATGTGTACAGATAGCTAGTTGGGCTAGATGGAAAGTGGTATATAACAGCTTCAAAATGATATATTACTGGATACTGTATGATATAAAATTCTAAATAAAATTGAATGACCTGTTGGCTTACCTCTAGCAATGTTCCTGTGGATGCACAGTATGTGTCAGTTTATATTTCTTATCCCCCACTGCATCCACATGATTTAAAGAACAACATTTTCCAAATCATCAACAATAGATATTGTATATCCCCAATTTTATAACCTTTACATCTTAGGAAAATCTCATTCTCATGTTTTGTTTTGTGATTTATTTTTAGGTTTGTAAAAGTCAAAATGGACCCCCCACTGACAGAGAATAAAGAAAATGTAGAGAATGGAGGAGGTGAGGACAAGAAAAGCGAAAAAGACGCAAAAAGTCCAGCAGGTTCAAGAGCTGGCTCCGCCAAATCTCAGAGAAGCCAGAAAAGCAATGGCAGTCAGAAAGGAAGGATACCATCTCCCATCAGGTCAGCTAAAGATAACCCTGCAGCTGACATGAGGAACATGAGAAGGATCATCGCTGAAGATCCTGAATGGTCCTTGGCTACTGTCCCAATGTTGTGGGAGCTATGTATCAAACATATAGTGGGAAACTTTGAATGTAAGTAGTGTAGATGTGTTGAATTTCATCTCATTTTCTTCCTCAGGTTGTAAAAGAATATAAAGTGCCTCTGATATCGATGCAAGAGATATAGGCTCACTGACTTAGAATTGTTCTATTTTATTAGACATTAGCCTTCCCCAGTAAGTGCAACTCTGTAAAGATTTTAGGTTTAACTATATAAAACTTATGATATGGGTAGCGTTTACAACCACAATAATAAATTCCCAGGAAATTCCCCTAGAATATGTTCAACTCAGTATCTTACAATTTACAATTTCAGTTTGCTCACCAACACAATCATGGCTGATTAAGATATCACCTAAAGCACTCAGAATGTGTTTTTAACTGTTCACTTTATTTTATGTAGTATTCAGATAGTTTCTTTTCAATTTTTCTGATATATTTTTTAAAATTATATGTATATTCCAGATAACTCCAAAATCCTTGACAAGCTACTGCCAAAGCATAAAACAAAAGTGCTTGAGAAAATTTCAACAGACTTGCCCTTGAAAGTCACATCAAATCTGGTGGAGGATGAAGGTTACTGGAAACGCTGCTGCAAGGCTAGATGGGCTATCTGCGATGTATCTGCCTATGGGAACAACTGGAAAAGAATGTACTTTGAGCGTAACTTGCAGGATATCATCGAACACTTTGTTCCAGAAAACACAGACCCAGAAGAGTTGGACAGCACTCTTCCGCTTTCTGCAAATTTTGTGAAAAAGTTAGACATTCGTCAACTGCTACCTCCTGTAAAAGAGGCGCCGAAAGGGTTTGACGATGATGTCTCTGATGCTGGGAGTGAGGCTGGGGATGGCCCTGAGACAGACCATTTTGATTTTGGACCAGTCCTCCAGAAACTGCCCTTGCTGGAAGAGTTTAGGGTAACATATGGAGTCCGAGACTGTGGCATGAACTTTGACTGGAATTTATTTCAGTTCACAGCAAGGGATTGCCTGCTGTTATCAAAGTGCATCGCTGCTTGCAAGACCCTCAAGGTATTATGTCTACACAGGAGTAAGGTTGATGATGACCGTGTCCGTGTGTTGATCAGTCACATTCTTGACCATCCGTCTTTAGAGGAACTGGACTTGTCACATAATATCATTGGGGATAGAGGGGCTCGTGCTGTGGGCAAGTTTATCAACAACCACAGCCAGTTAAAGATTCTGAACTTGTGTGATAATCAGATAAGAGCTGCTGGCGCTCAGGCCATTGCTCATGCCTTGACCAAGAATACCACACTTCACAGTCTGAACTTGCGTCTGAACCGCCTTGGGGATGAAGGAGGACAGGCTGTGTGTAGGTCCTTGATGAAGAATTCCACGCTGAAGGAAATCAACCTGAGTACTAATGATATGACAGAGCCTACAGCGGCTGTGCTGGCACAGGTCGTCATCCAGAACACAACCATCAAGTCCCTGGATCTCTCCTGCAATAAACTGGGGGCTGTAAGTAGGGTTTGCACATTGAGATATTGGAGGCAAAGTTGTTATTAATATTTATTTATTATCATTGATATTATTATTTTTTTTTAGTCAAGGAGGCATGAACAAATGTTGTTGTAATTTTGAAATGTGCTTGGAGCTTGTGGACATATCATTTTAAAATTATTTTTCTAATTTTTTGTTTCATTTTCTTTCTTATCCCAGCACCCTTTTCTTTCTGCTATGTACATAACTACAAATAGTCTTGCATATATACACAAGGAAACATATTAAAGCCATCAATTTATCATAGCAAAAGCAAGTTAAAAGAAAAAGAAGATTGAAATTACACTCCATGCAACACTTTGCCTCAAGCAACAGAAATCTAAATCTTTCACAGATAGGTCACACATCATTAATATAGTCCTCATCTAGCCTTTTTGAAATCATCATTTGCACAGTATATATTTGTGCACCTAAGCAGATCTATATAAGGAGAAGGGTAAAGTAATCCGCCTCCCCTCCCCCCCACCCCATTGTGAGGGTCTCTTGGGACTTGTTCCCTATGAAACTGTTGATCTTCGTAGATCGATTCAACTCCGTGGGGACTCTTGCTGAATGCAATCAAGAGATTAACGCACCTGATCCTGGTGTAGAGTAGAATACAGAAAAGTTAGTGATTATAATAGTATGTTGGAAATATGTTAATCTGATTGCATTCAGCAGGAGTCCCCTCATAGTTGGATCAATCTACATAGAACAATAGTTTCATTGGGAATGAGCCTCCACTCTGTACCCAGTAGCAACTAGTGGTGTATGTATTCATTTCCTGCCCTTCACAATTGATGTACAGCCTAATAAATATTTCCCATAAAGAACAAAAAATTAATTGTCGAAAAGATCTTCGTTTCATCAATCATTTTGATGTGACAATTTCATGTGTGAATTCTCATGTGTGAATTTTATTACTCTGCCATCAGACCAGGGGAAGTCTTTGATTTCATTGTGTTTCTGTGTGTTTTGGACAATATATTTAGCAAATTGCATCAATATTGTTTGACAGTTCAGCACTAGATTTCTAAAAAAAGTCTCTCTTGAGATGTAGCTTTTCTACAAGAGTGTTCAGTTTTGAGGTTAGTTTCCTAGCAAAATGAATTAGTATTGATTTGGTGCACCATTGGAACTTGTTGTATGATATCTGTGTATTTAAGCCTGTTTCAGTAATTCAGTACACACTTTGATCAGGCAGCTTGTCTCAAGGGTGGTGACATCTCTTCCACCACAAATTGCTAGAAAATGTGTTTGAACTGTAAATAGAGATGAGTCTCCTGGATTTATGTGGAAATTGGAATTCTTAGGTGCTGTATTTATGCCCCCCCCCCCTCTTCTGGGGGCCCCATTTAGGGGACTCTCTTATGTGAGAATTAGGCTGTCAAGTTGTCAAACTCTCAGTGTACTGGTGCAGATACATCACTAAAATATAAATTGTATAATTATAAAGACCTTAGTTACTCACTCTTCAGCAAATTTATGCAACTTTATTGAAAACATGCCTCTTTTCTTAGTTGCAGTTGTTATTTTCTACTTTGCTTCAAAATCTTGAAGTGTTCAAAATGAAACATAAGTGAGTTAATTAGCTTGCATCTGCATTTCTGTTTGAGTGAAAAGAATAAAACTCACTAGATAATATTTCAACTGTTTATTATATTCTCTATCCAGGATGGTGGCAAGCAGCTCCAGGAGGGCATGGAAGAAAACAACACCATAACCCACATGGACCTCAGGTTTACTCAGTGTGGCCAGGAATCTGAATTTATCATCAACCAAATTCTGGCCAAAAGCCAAGACAGGGAGAGAGAGTCCAAAGAAAAAAACATGAATGAAGTAAACTCCAAGAAGTAAACGCCAATCGGACTGGGAAATGAGACTATGAAAATTGAACGCTAAAGGATAAATAAATAAATGTACTTGGAGATTAAGGGATAAGTGAACATTTTAGGATGAGGGATAAATCAGACAAACCCATTTATTGATCATGGAATAAAACCAAGACCCAAGAGATGCTTCATTTGAAAACTTATATATAATAGCACAGGGTCGTAATATATCAAATATCTTATGCATATTATAAAATAAACTACTGTTTAAAAGTACTTGAGTGTCATGAAATGTTCTTTTACTATAAATATTTGAACTGTGATGTGTACATAATAAGAAACAGTTTGATCTGATTGTGATCATGAGCTTGATGAAATCATGTCATTAGTGAATATAATAAAGCATCATGAAATATTCATTCCTTTAAATTGTTGTTTGACTGACATTGGAAGCATGACATCATCGATATCTTTTTTCTTTTTCTATGCATTATCACTATTTCCAATTATTTTAATCTCCCAAGATCATTGATTCATTTGCTCACAGCTGAATTTTTGTTTATTGATCTAATCAGTTTTCACACTTTTAGCATTTTCATTTTGTTTTACTCTTCTAATCACTCCTTTGGGAGACATTTGTCATGGCCCACTCATTTTCTCAGATAATGAATTTTTGAATTGGAAATGCAACCAATAAACAAAACTAGTATGATGGAAGAAAACGGACAAAATATTTTCTGCTCATGTTCCTGGAGGGTACGTTGCTAATCATGGTCCATTAAAGATGTATATCTTTTACTGCTGTTCAGTGAGGGAACAAAATCCGTTAACGATCTCTATTATGGAGTGGCACATGTGACAAGATCTGGGGTGTGCAGGGCTCCTATCTGTACCCCCCCCCCCCCCCCCCAAACTAAAAGAAAAAAAATCCTTCTTTCCCTTTTCCCTAACCCAATGTCAGATAGAAAATGAAATTATACAAAAATAAAGATAGTTATGCACATTTGGTACCCTACAGGAGAAAAAGATATGAAAAAATGCTAACCCAATAATATTTAGCACCTCCAAGGGACATTTTTTGTCCAGAAATTTGCTTGCCTTTTGAGATTATCTTCTCTGTTTGTAGGTGATATATTTAGGGCTCATTCCCATTGGAAATATCAGTCTTCGTAGATCGATCAACTCTGAGGAGACACTTGCTGAATGCAACCTCCTTGTGTAGAGTAGAATACAGAAAAGCTGGTGATTATACGAGTACATTGAAAGCAAGTGGTCATGTTAATCTGTTAAACTGATTGCATTCAGCAGAGTAAAATCAATCTACATAGACCAATAGTTTCAATGGAAATGAGCCCTTAGCAATCAACCCAACATGTTGTTTGTAGATATTGTGGGAACAAAACACAAACAATACCAAGTACTCTACTTTTTCATCAGAATCTGCTATGCACACATTTTAGAAAATGGGTTAATATTTGTGGATTTATCACATCGAAAAGAAAAAAAATCCATTTCAAAAGCACTTTGATCCCCTTCATAAAGCAGGACAAGCAAAATAACAGAAAAAAAAAACAATAAAATGAATCTATATTTACCAATTTAAAAAATAGTAAAAAGTAACAAAACTTAGCAGAATATGCATTTATTTAGTTCAAAAACTAAACTATAAATAAGTAAACTGACATATGTATATAATCATTTAAAAGACACAAACAGTAAGTTAACAGGGAGAGCACTTAGGATGAAGTTGCTTTTTCCACATCAAAACATCACACAAAAACAATGCCATCATAAAAATCTCAAAAGTCATTGAAATAATAGACAATGTGTTGTCCATGCTTAAAAGGCAATGTTTCCACGGGTTCTGGGTAGAGTAAAATATGTAAAGTTTAATATTAGGTAGGCAGTTCATTTGTCAGGCATTAGAAGCAGTGTCCAGTGGTAGGTTAAATTCTACTGACTTTTGATCAAAACCTGTTTATAGCTTTAAGTCTATACAGTTAATCAACTGAGAATAAATCTAAACACAACATGAAAAATATCTGGAGCATGAAGAAAAAAATTGGATTGAAAATCAAAAAGGTGGGACTGTTAACAAGCTGCAGTGTATCACTGCTTTTAAGTAATTGCAGTTTGAGTCTCACTGGCTTAGTAGTCACAGACACATTACTTGGGGTCTTACTTTACTTTTCTGATAAACAAGAATGACATATTTAATGTGTCATGTTCCTTTTTTACTTCCCTGACATAACACATGTCAGCGTTATGTACACGCCATTACCGTGATTGAGCACACTCCGTAGTTCTAAATACGCACCAAATTAAACTAATGCAAATCCATAATCTTAATTCACTTTACATTAACTGCATTTGCCATGCCAAAGTTAGGCAATTTTCACTATCCTGTTTCAGAGCTAATGAACAGATATTCAATTGATGGTAATACTGCTAACACACAATAGGCAATTGATCACAGCTAATTGCACTGGATACACATGCCAACCATAGTTTTCAAACTACAATTATGCATGATAGCTGTATCAAAATTTCCGGTGTCATATTTTCCCCACATTTAACAACAAAGTAACCTTTATTGCATGTGACCTTTTCCAAACAAATATACCAGGATCATATTCAGAGCATAGGGGAATATTTGTTATCTGAAATGTGGAGTATTTGGCTAATTTTGATGCAAAGATTGTTCACTTTAATCTTAATTATCTAAACTAGCCAAGTTGGAGCTAATTGCATTCCCATCTGGAAGAAGCTTTAATTGGTTCTAGATCAATATCAGAATTTGTACTTTTGATGAACATTCATAGTATTGATTTGACAGACCCGTCTTATAAAAAGAACACACTATAGTTGACTGGAATATGTGTACTGTTTAGCTTTGAAGTTGCCTAAGTTATGTATAGTATACTGATTGCAGAACACTCAAAGATCAATAGAGTTACCAAAAACAGATGATATCAGTACTGAATATGAAAGAGTTCAACTGAGTATCAATCCCTCTTTTTCAAGTTGCCATAAAAGTATTTTTAAATACTGTTTTAAAATATTGTCTCATGAAGAACTTCATATGAATTACTTAGCAATTGTTTTAATAAAAAAACTAAAACATACATAAGTTTTTTTGTTTTTTAATTTAAAACTAAATTGTTGTTTCAAGGATGTTAATATCATTTTGGTCGTCAGTTTCTTCAAGTTGGTCTGCATTCTCAGTGACAGCTCCACTCTGCCTTGCCTGCAGTAATCTCACTGGTACTGGAGAGCTATGGCAAAACTGACAAAGTCTTTTGTTTGATATTTGTGCATCTTGGGATGGGGAAGCGACAGTGGGGGCGGGGGTGGGAGCAGGGGCAGGTCTCATGGAGAGGGCATTTTCATAAGATGGCGGGGATTCACTAGGGGTCGCACTAGTCAATAAACTCTGTGCCAAACTTGTACCATCATTTGTATTTGAAACATTATGAGTGTTTTGCATCAGGTTTTCATGGGGCATGTTGTTCATCATATCAGACTGTTGAAGTGATGTGGTGTTGGTAGGTTTAACAGGTATTTGTGTGGGAAGACTGCATTTCTGTGCTGTGTCAGCTATGGCGGAATGTCGAAAAAAGTTGCTGACTTTGTTACCACCATCTAAATTTTCACTCCTACACTGAACACTAGATGATGCTGTATTTGCCGTATAAATGGAAGCAACTCGATTTGCATTCATATCTGCTGGGATGGGCCACTCAGTAGATTTTGAATCACTATTACTTTTTTGCTCTAAGGCACATCTGTTCACTTTTCTGTCATTACTCTCATCTTTTTGTTGCTCCTGGCTTTTACTTAAGTAATTATTATTCATAGCACTGACAACATTTCGAGGTAACACCTGAGCCTGAGAAGAGTTTTTTTCAGTCATTTGAGGATTGCCTGCTTTGCCGCAGGAATCTTTACTGCCATCTGGTGCTTTGGGAGCTGTTGGGAGCCTCGCATTGTAACTTCTTGATTGGCAAACCCCTCTAAGTCTTTTTCCAGTGGGTTTTAAAACTTTTTTGGCAAATTCCTGAAAATTTGACGCAGAGACTGACATTGGGAAGAAAGTTCTGTTCCCCTTACTTTTCTTGCTAATTCTAGAAGCACCACCAGTGGAAAATAAACCAGACCTTAACTGATTGAAGAAATTGGCAATGGATGACGTCCTACTAGGAGGTGTCGCATTTTCTGACTCATCGTTATTATTTTCTTTGTCCCAAAACACTAAATTAAAAGGCTTAGATGAAGATCGTCCAATTAACTGTGGGAAAACCACATGTCCATTGACACTTGTTGGGGTTAAGGCAGTGGCAATGTTACTGTTGGCATCTCGAGTATACTCCATTAGGAGAGCCTCTGAGTAACTAGGAACCAAAGTGTAGTTTTGCTTTATAGCTGCCTCCAACTCTATACTGTAAGCTGTAGAACTTCTTGTCACCTGACAGGAGGCACAGCTGACATTTAAATAGTTGATACCAAATAGTTTATGGACATGATAATGGACATAGGCAGTTTTGTATTGTATTATCACTCTTAAAGGCCATGAAAGAAGCATTAACGAGCTGAACCAAAAAACAATGTGGGAAATGTACCAAGGCAGGCGTTGTGGATTCCCAAAGGTAATCACATAGTCTCTGAAGTTGGCATTAAGCAAGTCTAATCCTTCTTTAGTTTCCATGTAATCATCTCGACTCTCATTTTCCTGAAAAAATTCAATTCTTTGCTGTTCAAATTCTGCCTCTGCTTCTGGGCACGCAAATGAAAACCCTTTGGTGAATCTGATTTTTATGGCTGAGTAATTCTCCAGTCCTACGAGAGTTCTTGACATATCTTTCACACCTGCATTTAGAAAATTATAAGCTGATCCAGCTGTGTGGGAATTCACCCTTTCATAATAGACCTGGGTGCTAGTGAAGGCATCTCCATTACGGTATCTGGTCACTTGCCTCGTTCGCCTGACATAATGGTAGCATACAGATTTCCACCACACAACAGGAAAGGCTTCCCGCATTGCTTGGATCTTTTCATAGACTGTATTCACATCAGAGCGTCCACGTAATTCAAGCCTTGTGTGGCAGTGCCAGCATTCCACGAGGTAGACAAGGTACAGCATAACTACAAAGGCAACAGGAATATAGACGTAACCATCATCACAGGGATTGGTCTGATACAGTTGGATAACATAAACTTGGCCGAGGTTGGTGGAAGGCTGCTGGGTGTTTGACGATAGTCGGCACCACAAAATGGCGGTCAGGCAGCCGCTGATCAACAGCGTTAGGATGAAGCATTTCCAGTGGGTGTTGCGACGAATGGATTCGCAGAAGTTTAACTTGACTGGGTGTTGCTGAAAATAAAAATGAAAATTAAGGACCAGATTAAGTTGGTTATTCCAATTAGCTGGTCAAATAAAAGTGTGTTTCAAACTGAATTTGTATTGTTTTATGAATAAATCAATGATTTAGCTGGTTAAATAAAAGTGTGTTTCAAACTGAATGTGTATTGTTTTATGAATAAATCAATGATTTAGCTGGTTAAATAAAAGTGTGTTTCAAACTGAATTTGCTTTGTTTTCAGAATAAATCAATGAAATTAACCACCTATATGCTTTAAATCTAATCTAAAATCATGTATTTTTGCCATGTAACTGTTTCTCAAGTAAACTGTCAAAAAAAATTAAAAATGAAAATAATCAAAAACTTTTGAAATGCAGATTTACTTTAATCGAGGAAATAATACTTGGACTCATGCAGATATATTTCCATGCAAATTTCATTTGAATTGCTAACTTCTCATTTTACCATCTATTTTATATTCATTAACTACATTTACAAGCACCTGCAAAATTTACTTTTGAAGCACAGTCAGGTTTTTCCTAGCCAAGTTACTTCATAAGTAGCCAAGCCAAGTTACTTCTGGCAATTTCATAATGTACTTAAGTCTATATCTAAACTCTAACCAGGCCAACAATTTTGCAAATAAAACCTTAATAATAATGCTACAACTGGTCACAATTAAATTAATGATAAGATAATAATATTGATAAGATCAAATTGCCCTTCAAAATAAATAATCACCAGGTAAAAATATAAAAATTGTATTGGGTACACTGAGCACAGACATCGGATGAAGGCATTACCTACCACACACATTATGATGACTTTTCACAGAGCATTGCTCACTTCACCCTGGCTACCACTGTTACACTGACTAGTCAATATGGTCTCCTAATGTATATATGTGTATTCAGTGAAACTCCAACACAGCATTAATTGGGGACAACATCACGCCCCTTTCTGGTGGTAAATACAAGGGTATGACCATTAATTGCCTATTATTTGGATTGATTATGCTTCTTGTTCCCTTGATAATTACTTAACTTACTTACGGTCTGAAAGCTAATTCCTGTCGCTGTAAAAGGTTGCGTATACTGTTGCTTCATTAATTGTCAACAAAATCTCGCCATTGTGATGAAAAAGCTAGACTATAGCTATTGTTTGAGGAAGCAGCTTCTAAATTGAGAGTTAAACTAATGTATAGGGCAATTTTTAATCAAGTGAAATGTAGATTTGGTAAAATACTGAAACCTTGTCACTTATGGGGCAATTAATTAAGTTTAATTATCAATAATGTCACATGAAAGATGGATGATGAACTCATACATATTTCATTGCTATCAGCAGAAGAAGCAATATATTAAGACACTAAACTGCATTATTTGGGAAGTGATAACTGAGCATAATATTGTCAAGTCATTTTAATATCAATACACACGAGTAAAATTTTTACTTTCTCATGCCAAATTGATGAATCTCATGACTGCAAGATGTGCAATTTAAAAATAATTAATAAAGAATAACTGAATAAATAAAAAAAGTGTGATAAAGTGTCCCAATGTTGAGATCATTACATGCATAAAATAAGGCAGCACATACATGTACCCTCCCTTACTGTAAAAAATAAACAGCTAGTATTATATATCTATACGTGTATATCCAAGTGTGCATGGTAGGTTCAGTGTGCATGGTCAATACCCATTAGCCCATCCTGAACATGATAAATATAACTGCATGTCTATTACTGGGCTCTCAGCATCCTTAGTTAAGATACTAATAACCAGTGTATGAATTAGACCCATGGGGAATATGTTTCTCACATAAAAAATCTCTATGACTGCGATGAAACAAACTCGGTTCCGTATGTTTTAGAGTTACCATGGCCATGCTCCTGAGAGTTTAGTAATGAAAGTTCATTTCCATGTCTAAAAATTGGGCAGCTCTTTGAGTCCCTAAACAGACAAGGTACGGCACAGACAGATCTACATGTATAATTTGATTTAATTTCAATAAATTCTACTATACATCATGCCATCAAAGTTTCATCA
Source organism: Lingula anatina (assembly GCF_001039355.2). Next base: position 737,161 of record NW_019775913.1, on the reverse strand, counting down.
CTTGCCTGACATGGAATTTGGAGATAGTTGTCTTTAGGCAAATCATGTTAGCAAACACGTACATATTTGAAAAAGAAATTCTGAGGAGTTTACAGGTACAATGTAACAGAAATATTTATGTCATGTTAGAGGTTTAGTACTTTTTTTGAAATCCTGTTTATGGTTTCATCCAGATATGTTAGAGACAGGCTTACAACTGAGAGCTATTGCTGATTTTACTCACTTTATGTTCATCAGGATTAAAAGAAAAAAAAGTAAATGTCTAAACATCAAACAATTTCTTGCAGTATAACTATATCTATATATTTATTAGAATATTTTTCGTGATCTATGCATTTAAGACGAACAGCTTCACTTGTTTTCAGGCCAGCTAAAAGTATTCTTGATATATCTAATAACCGCATAATACAGTTACTCCTGACATAATTGCATAAACTGTCAGACTTGTAATTCTTACATTCCTCAGTAAGAACTGCATTAAGGTTTATTGTATGAGACAAGCCAAACTGGGAACTCTTAGCTGGCCCAGTGTAATTTGTCAGCAGCTAAGACAGATATAAGCCCTTACCAACAAAATAGGCTTCCAGCAACGGTTACGAGAGAACTCCTGCAACATTTTATGTAAGGGAGGACAGTGACAGCCATTGGGACAATGAATGTCAGAATTAATGAATGAATGAATAAATGAATGAATGGAAGAAATAGAAAGAAAGAGAGAAAGTGGAAGACTACATGAATATCTGAATGAACAAATGAATGATTACATGAATGAATGGATGGATGAACAGATAACAGATAAATACAAAAACCAATTTTAAAAGAGCAAATTTTTTAATGACAGACTAATTGTTTTGTGATATGCTTCAATATCTTAATAGCATTGTTAAAACTACAAAGTGCATGGAAAAGCACTCATACTACAGCACATTCGCTTAGTTTTGTTAACCAGGATGATTAAATTAAAAACAACATAAACATAAAAACTTCACCAGTTTTTTTTTCCTGAGACTTATTATTTTTTGCTGCCCTATATATCTTGCCAGGGGCAGATTCAGAATTATTTGAAGGAATGACATGCCTCGGGTGAGAAGCCAACTCTTACCCTCCTTAGAGTGGGGTTCGTGGCCTGCTGGAGGGCCCATAAAAGTTTTGGCATTTAAGAGGGCAAACAGAACCATTTGATACAGTTTAAAACTATGATTAAGCAAGTCAAAATTCTAATTTCAAGAGGGCACTATTGGTGTGATTTTTTTTCAGAAACCGAAGGTGGGGTCAGGACCCCCCTGACACCCCCTAAATCACCCACTGCTTCCATACCTCTTGACCTGCGTCTCCGGCCACCGACTGCCTGTCTTCACTGCTCTCCGCGTCCAGTCGCATCCTGGCATATCTCACTCTGCCAGACCAGACGAAACCTTCTCAACCATTGATAGTCACCTAGAAGGGATAACAAAATTAACTTTAGAGATGATTTGGAATTTTCGGATAAAAATTACTTTGACTGCCTTAAGTTTTTAGAATTATGCTTGATCAATATTCTCATTGAAACAAATGCAGGGCTAAGATATAGTAATACTAAGAATCTAATACCCATGCATGCATCATAGAAAAGGAATGTCTTAAAACAGTTCAAATGAAACAGAGTATTGTCTAATTACTTAAAATTAGGGGCTTCATTATATCTAGTCTGCTTGCAATTGACATGTCAATGGATTGTTATTACTTATAATATTATTATTCTTTTTGTTTTGTTTAATTGTTTATTTCTATTTTATTTACCTATTATATATATATATATATATATATATATATATATATATATATATATATATATATATATATATATATATATATATATCATTATTACCATATAGGCCTAATTATTTCATTCATTTATTTTCATTTATTTTTTGTTGCTTGATTTTTCCCTTGGGTTCCCTTATAGCCAACAAGGTAAAGGATATATGATACCTAGAATCTACAATAGATTAAAACAACACAATCTAAGTGCACAGAAAATGTCCCTGATCTCTGTACGTCTTATCGCATACATGTACATGTATATGCGACCAAGCTAGTTATTTGCCTGGAAGCGAAAACAGATTATCAAATTAAGTCATCGCTATTTTAAAGATATTGAAGACAGGGACTGGTAACTTCTTTCGCTTTCAGCCCCTAAAGGAAACTGATAAAAAGGGCACTGATAAAAAAAAAATGTGGAAACTCCAATGAACCCCTGCGACATGCATTCAAAATTCCCGCCCCATGCCAAAAGACATACATGTTGTCTAGCCCTGTTTGAATAAAATACCTTGTTTTCAGTTATTTGGTTGTCTTCTCTAAGGAAAAATTGCAAAAATAAAAATTTCCCAGACTTTTTATCAAGTGGGACCGAAAAAAGATGATACCGGGGAGTCAGTTTTTGGTATTGTTACGACAGACAGACAGAAAAGGAAAGTGTAACTATACAAGTAGGTCAGTAAATTAGGTCAAGTGGATAAACATCCCACGCATGCAGCATGGCGTGGAGTGGAGTCCGCAACTGTATCGTCGGAGTAGACGTCGGAGGCACTAACACAGACGCTGTCTTGCTGTGTAAAGAAGAAGTGTGTGGAACAGCGAAGACGACGACAACTGATGACATTACTAGCGGAGTTGCTCGGGCAATTGTGTCTGCTGTAAACGATGCCGTCAACAAAGGTCAGGTGGACAGCCTACATGTAGCTTTTACTTCCAGTCCAGTCATAACATCTGCTCTTTTACATGTATAATATATATGGATAGTATTATGTGTGCAGAGTCCGTAGTAATCTGATACCTGTTGTACGCCCGTTGTTGTTATTATTGTTGTACGGGCGTTTATTATTATTATTATTATTATTATTATTATTATTATTAAATTGTGCAAAGAAAGTTGGTTTAATTAGGACGGCCTAATTAGAAACGGACAGCTAGCGTCCGCACATCCCGTAGGGATCATGTAATAATTTTTTGTGCTGTTCTCTTTTTACACCCTCCTCCCCCACATGTATATTATTTACATGCTGATATTCTAAGTTTCAGAGCCATTTAAGTGCTGTTCTCTCTCTTGTGGTCTTTTCACTGTTTATATTGATTGTCACTAAGTAAATATAAAAGCAAATGAACATCTCTTGATACTTTCAGATACTGACATAAAAAAAAAAAAACATCACACCTGTGGAACAGTAATAAATGTATCAGTAACATATGGCTTTTCAGTTTAATGGCAATTAGATTACATGTACATATAAAATTTCAAAATTCTATACATGAATTTGATAGCCTAATTTTCCTTTTAATGCCAACTTTGAAGGCCTAAAAAACCTTGCTTCCTGTGCATACCCCCCCCTACATCCCATACACCTACTTTGTATCCAGTAAGCAACAGGTGTATACATACATCGTCAGTTCTCAGTCAGTTATCAGTTATGTCATGCTCTGATACATGGACTTACAGAGAGATAAAGAATCATTTTTATAAATGGAGATCAAGATCGACTAGGAGGGGGTGGATTAAAAGTTAAATGTTTAAAGAAAGCTCAAGTGAAGAGCCCTACTTCCCCCCCCCCCCCCCCATCCCATCTGGTATCTACCATAGATATGGATGGCTATATATGTATGATAGTTGAATATATGATTATGAGAATGTGTGTGTGTGTGTGTGTGTGTGCATGTGCATGCAAATATGTTTGTGGAATAGATACATAAAATGTGAATGTTCACTAAATTGTACATTAATTGTTTTATCTGTAATACCCAACACGCCTTCTCTTTCTGCCCAACAAAAGTCTGTTGTAGAGTATAAAGGCAAGTCTGTTGTGTTAAAAAAAAAAAAAAAATACTCAAAACTTTTCTGAGTCCGACTTCATTTAATTGTCACATTATCCGTAGAACAATGTGTTTGTATATTTACCTTAAGATGAATGAATATATAACACGTACCCTACCTTTACTCCTGTGTACAAACCAGTTATCCTAGGAGTCATACCAGAGTTTAAAAAAACAAAATGCCTGTATGTTCTCTATTAGCTGATGCAAATAAAAACATAATGGTGGGATAAATAAAAAAATTATGAACTGATATTTCTACATGAAAAACAGCTCTGCGACAGCCACACCAGAAAGAAGTCGAAATTACCTTGAGAGCTGCTCAAATATCTCACTAAGTCCTCCCTACAGCCATTCCTAGCTTAAAGTTTATCAAAGTATTTCATCACGCATATCTTTCTTGGGTCTCTTGATCCTAAGAAATCAATGACGGCTTTTAGATGGTTAGAGACGAAGTAAATGGAACACTCTGGCTCTCAGAGCAGACTAACAGGAGTGTCATTTTCATTTGCCGACATAATTGTGGCTATGATGTCAGAGTGGCCCACTGGAAGCCGGCTTACAATGACATACAAGTTTGAACTGCTAAATGAATATTGACTTCCGCAGTGCCTTCAGGGCCGCCGTCTCCTGGGCAGCAGTTGTGGCTCCTATCCAGCTGTTCAGCAGCCCTGCAGAAAGATGGTATTGAAGTGGAAAAATGATTGAAACATTATTATCTGATTTTACATCTCTCCTGTCTTTGATCTTGGGGTTAATTGTGTTTTCAGTGAAAGTGGCTCTGGCTTTCTTCCTCCAGACACTGAGCAAATTGCTGAACTGACAGTATTGTCGGCGTTTTAGTTTGGATTGATCTGGTTGGCTCATTACTGAAAAACACAATGAGAATCGTCCAACAAATAATCCATGTTTTTCAAGTACTCAGCTGTGCACGTTTTATAGTATAGGAGACGAGAAATGAATCCATTGCTCAAGTCATAAGATACTCCTTTCTGAAGTTCTAATTGAATTTCCTAAGAGAGAAACATGACAATGTAAACCTTTTTAATGGTAGTAAAATGTCACACCTTCGTTAATTGATCTGAAATCTGTAATAAAAGTGACACTTGAAGTGCTTTTTAGTTTCAGCACTTTTCTTCCATATGTCTAGCCTTTGTTGAGAAGGAGGAATCTCGGTAGTTACCTAGTAATATGTGCCACATGTCAATAAAAGAAAGGATGCACATTATTCAATTCAGAACAAAAAAGGACTATTCATTTGGAATCGATAAATTCACATTTAATGTCTGAAGGGCCGTGATTCACCGGGTCATTGTTTTTGGAAATCTGGCCTAAGTCGCATTCACATTATAGATGAGTTGACCCATCTTGGTGCAACCCTTGAGCATTTTGATTGAGTAATATATGTGATTGAGTAATGCCAATGGATTGTATGCTGTGCCCAGTATTGAGAATGCTAGTGGTCAGGATAACATGGACTGGGTTTCCGTACCTAGAATGATCTAACAGGATCGATCCGTCTTCAAGGGGTTTCTTGTTAAATTGCTTTCAGCTTAAGCAGCTTAGATGTCTGGGTCGCTACTAAAGCTTATAAACAATAATTAATTACCCCCTAGCAGGCATGATAGACATCTAAGCTGGTTAAGTTGATTGCAATTAAGCAAGAATCCCCTCGGGGATAAATCGATCCACAGTACGATAGGGTCTGGGAATGGTCCCCATGGAGCTTCCTTGCAACGTTGCCTCAGTGTCATCCGTGTAAACGAGGCTAAAATCCCCATGATTTCTGATTTAGATGGACAGAACTCCCTTGTGATATTTTCCTTTCCACAGCAGTGATCAAGTGTATATTAGAGATATCTTTGTCCATTAGTAGAATACTAGGGGTTACCGGTTTTAGGCAGCTTGATAATGGAAATCTGCAGAACTATTGATTTTTATTTTGCATTGTAGTATTGATAGTGCTTACATTTGGCAAGAGGTGATGGTCAGAGTGTTTTTTTTTTCTCTTTTGTCTTTTTTTTTTAATCTTGTTTTTCTTATTATCTTATATCATGGCAATGTTAATTTATTTCTACATCTAAATAGATAAGGCAAAGTATGCTAATGTATTGAACACCTTTGTAGCTTGTACAGTAGTTAATGACAGCTAGAGAACTCGAAAGAATTCATTGTACCTATTTTGTAGGAACATTTTTTGAGCTTCACTTAAATCTCCATAAACCAATATTTTGACTATCTTATCCTGAACATGCTACAATTCATGATATTTAAATGTCATAAAACTTGTCTTGCCTAGGAAGTTTCAACTTTGAATTACTTGTGAAAAAAACAAGACACTGACATTGCCTTTAACATTAGCTCCTCAATCTCAAACACAATTTTAATTTATTTTTCATTTAAAAGGGGTATTTTCATAAATTAAATGTTTTTTTTCTGTATTTTTAGGGCAAAGATTATATGTCTAGAGAAAAATAGAAGATACAGATCTTCCATAATTTCTGAAGAAAAGAATGCAAACTCTGCATTAAGTTACTGAAAAATAAAAGATAAACTAAAAATTCACATCTTATTTTCAGGCTACCGCATTGCTGTTGGGCGTATTCATATAGGTACCACACACTTCATAAATGCAGTAATCCAGCGCAAGAACCTGGCAAAAGTGGCAGTCATCAGACTATGTGGACCCTCAACTCGCTCTCTGCCCCCATTTTCAGACTTCCCAGAAGATTTAAAGAAGGTATTTCAGTTTTAAAAAAAATCATTCTGTATTGTAAACATACTACCAGCACATACTGTATCACACACCCCATTTCCATAGATTAGATCGACCTACTTTAGATCGACCTAACTCCCTGGGGGTTCACGCTAAATAGCTGTCAGCCGGGCGGACACGAAAGTTAATTACCCTCTTACAGCTTGTAGTAGGCGGGACGGACATTTAAGTCGGATTATCTGAAAGTAATCTAGTGAGACTCCCCGCGGGGATAGATCGATCTAAAATCTATGGGAATAGAATAATAGTGTTGTCCTGGTTCTGATAGTGCTGATATGGACTAAATTCTCGAATTTTCTAATTGTCATCCATGTATAAAAACTGCATCATACAACTGCACATATATATATATGTATCTTATGTGGGCACAGATACATGTACATACAAACATTGTTATAATTTGTTTCATTAGAGTGCTTGTCCATTTAACAATAATAAGCTTAAGGCATCTAGAAGATAAATAGGAAAATTTTAAACACAGACAGCCCTGTGTATTTTCTTCTGAAAGTGATGTTTTGTCATTATATATATATATATATATATATATATATATATATATATATATGCCTTGTATATTTAGGAAGTTTGCGGGTTGAGCATTTTTGCCAGTGGAGGATTTCAGTATGATGGAACAGTGCTGACACCTATAGATGAAGTAGAAATCTGCCAACATGTAGAGGAGCTGAAGGCAAAGGGAATTCAGAATGTAGTGATTACAGGGGTATTTTCACCCACCAAACCAGAGCAAGAAATCCAGGTTGACATAACATTTCTTAAACTTTTTACCAAAGTTAGAAATTATGTCACATTATAGACACTAAGGGAAATTAGTTTGTGCTCCTTTTGCAGGCTGTAGTAGTTGTACAAAATTACTCATAGAACAATTTTTCCCTCAGCAACTTGAATAAACCTTTGTTTCCAGATAAAAATCATTAAAAAACAGAACCACATACTTATACCCCTCAAGGGACATTTTTAACATCAATATATTCCACGTATAAAATTTTTTTATCCATGTGTGTTATCCAGGTGCACAGGTGATTATTTGTCAGGACAATGTGCAATGTACAAATAGAAAATATATATGTTGATACTCATTGGATGCCTTCTTGTTTTGCAGGTTTCTGAAATCATTCACAAGGCTTACCCAGCATGCAGCATCACCAAGTCACACACCATCGGTCAAATAGGACTGTTAGAGAGGGAAAATGCAGCCATCTTAAATGAATCATTAAAACCCATTAGCAAACAAACTGTAAATGCATTTAGGCTGGCACTTAAACAGGTTGGCCTTAGCTGTCCTTTTTTCTTAACTCAGAATGATGGAACATTAATAAGGTGAGTGCCCTGGGCAACATTTTTATGGACACTGTTAAGAAATTTGTTTAAAACAAAGCTCTGGGTGTTTGGTGATTTCTCGCTAAATTTGAACTAAATTGATTGATTAAAATACCCCAAAGAATGTACTAATAACAAAGTAATACCTGCAAAAAAATTAAAAGCTGTGGATTGACAGTCTTGTTCATATCTGCATTAAAGTGTATCAGTGTTGGTAACTTAGAATAAATTAATAAAAATTACCAAGTAAGGCATATGAAATGTTGGAGGCATTACTGTAGATTTTACTGATCACCACTTTGAGGCTATTGAGAATTGCAGGGATGCCCTGGTTTGATATTTACATTCCCTGGTAGCCTGAGCGGTATGCCCAGCAGGTGGTTAGATGAAGTAAACATAGAGAAACCAACATTTAAAAGATAAATATTCAACTCTTTGTAGATAAAAGATAAAAAATATAAAAAGTCTCTCAGCTTTGGGGGAGAGTTAGAGGGAGAGAAAATGCAGGCTAGTTAAAAAGAAAGAATATTTTTGCCTAAATTATTAAAAATTTAATTTTGTATCTGGTATCCAAAAAACAAACAAAAAAAGACAAGAAAAGACAACACTTACTATATGTATGTATTTTTCTCTGATCATCAGTGCCTAGAAACAGTCAATTAGCATGCAGCCTTAAGCTACAGTTTATTAGCCTACATTTTCATGAGTGCTATTTTTCTCATTTTGACAACTTTCCAAAGTTTAATGCTTATTCAATGTTAATAGTGCATGCATCACATTGAAAACAACATGGTAATTTGTTAATGGACCCTTTTTGACATCTAGAGTAAATTAATGTAATTGTTACAGTCGACATAGGACACATATCACCCAATTAACACACTAAGCACTTTATAAGTTTTAGTAGCAAATGGGATCCTATGAGCTGCTCATCACATAGAATTTCTGTGTTGCATGATATTCAATTTTCTATGACTTTTCCATTTAAATGTATTTTTAAAGGCATCTATTTTTCTCTGTAAAATATGGTAAAATGGAGCAATTTGTAGCATTGTAACAAGACTTAGTGCAACCATTATCATTTCACACATCGTTAGCAACAAGCATTATAATGACGCAGGTGTCTCACCTAGAATCAGTACAGGTGGAAGTGGTACACAGAATGTGCTGTTTGGAATACTTTAAACCATGCATCTGATATGTTGATATATTGAAGAGAGATGTAAACATTTAAAAAGTATGATCTGATATTGAATACTGATGGAAAGTTAAAACATTCATGAAAAGTCTGAGAAGAAAATTGTGGGAGATTTAATTGGATGGTTCTTTGCTGGGGTGAAGATGCTAAAACACGTACAGTAAAGATATCAAACCTATACTAAATGACATGACTGACTGTAATAGCTGTATTCATGGGGCCCATGGGTATTAAATGGGTTTGAAAACTGACTATTTTCCTTGCAAACTGTATGATGTAAAGGATAAAGTTCGATGAATATTGATATTTGGAGAGTCCTCGCAAATGTTAGGCAGAAGATTGATTTCCTGTATGCCTCTTGCAATTTGCTTTTTTGATAGAAAATAGATAATTTTGTTTCAATATTTATGTATAGATTTAATACTTGATGTGCCCTTTGCTCACCAGTATTGACCACAGCGATAGTTGCCAGTTTACACAGTGGAATATTCTTTGTCTCTGATTATGCCCTTTTCCAAATTTTATAATTTAACTACTCATATGCTACATATGTATTCCATTTCATGGCTTTGATTTTAATGAATGGTGATGGTAGCAAACAAACAAACTTTAACTGGCTTGTTCACAAGCATTCTAACCAATCCATGGTTTATTCTGTGTAAATTAAGCCGTCCCTTAGGCTAGTGTTTCCTGCGTATTGAAGCCCCCATCTTGAGTTCAGCAGTTTGATATTGTCATATAGTCTCTTTTACAAATGTTGCTTTTTAATTGAAGGGATTGGCCAGTTTACAAAAAGTGTAAACTGTGAGAAATTTGTGAGCACCATGCTAAAGTAAAATGTCGGCAGCTTAATTACAACAGTAGTACAAGGTCTCAAACATGCCCCTTGTAAACATACAATGCCATGGTGACAGTTGGAAGTGAGATATTATAATTAATTGTAACCATTAGCAAGTACTGCTTCCATTGGCAGCCCACTACAGAAGATAAAGTTGGGTTTTCCTACCTGGTTGTCCAGTGTTTCCTGTGTCATAAACACAAATCAGAAGATTGAGTCTCTTCGCAGTAGCAGGATGTAATGCATACAATTCCCAATGGTCTGATAGTATTGATGTCTGTAACCCTAGCGTCTTTTCATTTTATAACATCAAAAAACATCTTATTTGGTATTTGTTTCTTAGTAGCTTTGCTGATTTGGAAGTTCCATAAAAGATGGGATATTTTGTTGTGCTTGCTTATAAGGGGACTGCAGAGGCTCATGGGAGGGGCTACGTACTTTAACTGTCATTCCTGATTGGTCGAAAGCTGATGATGATGGTTTGTGGTGTTTTCTACAGCGTGAGTTCCTACATGGACTTGGAAAGGCGGTTGTTTAGGATTGTTCCTTGCTGTCAATCAGCGACTATACCACAAACCTTTAAATGGTTGAAAGAAAAGCTATCTGTGTTCACAGATCGGTGTTTTAGACCGGTAAGTGAACTGTTGTAATCCAATCAGGAGTGGCATTTGCTCGCAGGAAAATTGCTTTTGTTCTGACGTAGAACGACAGTCATTGGCTTGATCAAATCTTCCTATGTTGTTGGCCTAATTAGTGGAATGCACAGTATATTATAGTAACTGCATTTGCAAATAATTCAGTTTTCAACTTGTCCATTTTGTAAGCTCCCTGGAGTCCTCCCATGATCTTATCAATGGATACTGGTATAAATTAAGATTGGATGAATTAGAAATGACAACAGACAATTCTGTTCACTTGACCATCTTATAATACAATCATATACAAACATTGATCACCAATGTGCTTTACAGTATAATAAAATTAAGAAATGCATTCATGATTCAGGAAAACCATTGATCAAATTTTCGCCAGTCTGTGTGTGTCAGTCTACAGGCATGTTTCTTCCAATGGAAAGAAAGAAATGAAATAAGAACAACCATATGTCAGTTTGACCCATTTTACTTAATTATGATCTGTGTTTTAACATGTATCTGTCCATAGCTCTTACTACATATCTTCTGTATCTCTATTACTGCCAAAATCCATCTGTTTTACTTAATTAATTGTAAGTTTTTGTGAGATAAAAAAGGAGATTAATTTTTTAAAGACAAACTTATCTGTAGCCTGCAATTTTAAAGGTAGGGGAAATATTATTCTGAAGAAATGGACATAATAACACAAACTTTAAGAAGATAATATATGTAGTATACAGTGCCATTTAATTAATGATACCCCGAGGAACATGTTTAGGTTTGATTAAATACCATTATACATTTGAATTAAGTTTAAAATAACACCAGGTTTGATAGTGTTGAGTAATATTGAATGAATCATATAATGGAACATGTACAATATGATATTATTGAGATGAGTGTCACACAATTGCTTGTTCAAAGATTGAGTGCATAAAATTAAATTAAAATAAAATTGAATTTAGATATAAACTGTTTGAATCAGTTGTTTTCTGCAGAACGAATAAGGGTTCCAGTAGGTTAGGGATGTGCAAAAATGAATACCAGTTTGTTTTTTTTTTAATTATTGATTTTGTTCTTTTCAGTGCCTCAAAAGCTTTGGAACACCCTGTATCCACATTTTCTTCTGGTCCCACCAATAGCATGAGAGGAGCTGCCTTCTTGTCTGGTTGGTATCTGAGATAATAATTATGACCTTGGTTATAATTTTTTAATATTTTTTTTTTCATTTTTTAAGGACTTGTGAAGATTATCTTTCATTTTTCACCTTAGAGTTTTAGAGATATTTTCATATATGTGAAAGATGCAAAAAGAATATGTTTTAAATACTTTGTATCTGAATAAGATTTGTAAATGATTGGTAGATATAAAAAAATTGACGAAATTATTTCACTCATTATATCTTTGGTTTAGGAATTGTGCAATTTTGTTATTTTTTGTAATCTTGTATCAAAGAATGAAGTTATTGCTAAATTGTGTTTATATATTTGTATCAACTTCCATTTGTCCTTGGTACTGAGATCAGGATTTGGTCAAAATGTCCTCTTGTCATCAAATTATGTCTATTGTCTATATTTTGAAGACATGGACTATAAAACTTATGGAATTTATTTCTTAAATTTGGTCATCGACTACATATGATATGCAGTTGATCAGTTTTTTTAGGTGAATAATCTTTAATTTCTCATTTATTTGGTAAATTTTGCTGCAAATTACAATGTAAATGCATCTCTTATGACATGGTCAATCTGAGGACAGGTCATGTAGACTGCTGGATTCATGATGTCCATCTGTGCATCTGTAGACTAAACCAAATAGATTTTTATGTCAATTTTATGGATTGAATATCACTGAAACTACAGAAGACTGGTTTAAAGTTCCCACACAAATGAATTGGAAGTGACGTTTTGCAAATTAAAACATGGCTTTTGACCTTGAGTTAAATTTTAAGGCCTTTGGTTTGGAAATTAAATATTCCTATATTGCCAGTTTTATAGTATTAAACTTGATACATAGGCCTATCTCATGGTGATAATAATAATTTATTCAAGCATTAAATGTGACAGTTACATTTGTTAGCCCTATATACTACAAATAGATAAATAAATAGATATATATCACTATGGATTACTTCTTATATAGTGTTTAAAAAATACTTATCACATAGCCCTACATCTTTCTTCACATTCATGTCATGTTTCAGAGAAAAAGTGAAGGTGCTCAGCATTATAAAGGAATTTTGTGCATCGCTAGTATAGTTTATTTGGGGCCGTAGCAATAGTCTGAAGGTTCAATAGTCCGAAGTTTCATTGGTCCGAATGTTCACTACAGAACCTTCGGACCAATGAACCCTTGATTAAAAAACCTATGAAAATGTTACCGTTTTTCGGACCAATGAACCTTCGGACCAATGAACCTTCGGACTATCGAGACGCCCCCGTTTATTTGGTATCAGGAGGTCCCCCATCACCTTGACTGACCTCTACCTCAATACACTGAAGAAGTTTCTGTATTTAGTGATGACCTGGTACTAATCATGATTTAACATGCAATATTTCCTGTGTTTGCTACATGTAGCAGCTTTATGACACCATTTCAGATTAATCTCCACTTTATAACCTCCCCTGGGTTGGCAGTTCATCTGACTAGTTTTTAAGGTCCACTTATGTGATCCATTTGTTATAATTATAGCTCTGTCTCTCACCGCAGCAAAGGAGTCCATTTTTTTTCAAAACATCGAATAATGTGCCAGAATTTGCATGTCGTCAATACTCTCTGATTCTGGAACATTAGAAGTGGGCTTTTTTATGGCAACTGCAAGCTCAACATTTATATCTTAATGTCCATTTTATCCTTACTTGATACATCAAGAAGAAAGATAATCTGTTTTATTTAATACCCGGTAGGCAACCCTTACTAATGAAAGGGATGTTGATCCCCAAGGGACGTTTTATCAGACTGAACTGGTTTTATCAAAAGTTGATAATCTGATTTCTGGTCTCTTTCCAATTTATTATTCTTAGATTTATTCAAAAAGAAATGTCATGAAATACGCATGAAAAAGGCGAGCCCTTAAAAAGTTGACTGTAATTTAGCTTTAATTGGATTATGAACAGATCTCATGCCATCACATATTTCATCCCCGTTCGATATTTGTTGCTTGTCCATTTTATTTTCCTGCAGGCAAGCTAAGACTCTTCACTTGGAGCCTATTCCACAAAAAGTCAGAAGGTTTTGGGCTCATTTTCAACTTATGTTGGATCCTAGGTTGATAGATAAATCTAGGTTTAAGTTTGATTCGATGCAGACCTTTTTTCATCCAAAAAACGTTTCTTTCTAACCCTTGATATTCTGCCTATGAGCCTGGGAAAACTGCATGCATGACTGCTTGTAGTCTATTGTCCATTGCATCGTACGATGTCTATCCATTTTAGGAACAATTAAGTGACCCACAGTAAATATAGTTCATACATGGGCTGTAGCAACCTGAATTTTAGAGTTCTAGGAAACTGTCCACCCAATCCCTTGCAGTCCCCTGCCCCCCACCCCCACCCCCACCCCACCCCTCTATGTGACGAGGTCAATGAATCAGCTTCCGTCCAAATGGTAGGAAGCAGATTGTGGAAGTTAGTTATTAAATAAACACCCCTGTACTGTGTGATTACTTCTCAAATTGTGCCAGTATAGCCTGGATCTCTTCTAAGATATACTGCAAAGTACACTGCTGCGAGCGAAAAGAACTGTTAGGGCTCATTCCCAATGGTTCTATGATCAATACAACTGCGAGAGGATTCTCATCGAATGCAATCAGACTAGCATATTAACATGCCTCCTGTTGTTTCCAATGTACTAGTATAATCACCAGCTTTTCTATATTCTACTCATTGCCAGGAGGAGGCGTGTTGATCTGTTGTTCCGATTGCATTCAGCAAGAGTCCCCTCATAGTTGGATTGATCTATGTAGACCGATGGGTTCATTAGAAACGGACCCTAACACACAAGATGTGCAGTGCAAGTTTATCAAGCAGAATCCACCTCAGTTTATTGACTTAATGTAGAATTTTTTTTGAAATGGTACAAATTGCTTATATACATATTCCTCCAGGCTAGGATTTTTTTTTCATGTTGTTTAAAACCAATGTGCCTTTTTCAAACTTGAGGAAATGTTGCCTAAATGACCTGAGAGAGTTATTTGCTCTGACAGCTGCACATATCTTTCTTTTTCCTGTCAGAAGCTTTTAATATGGAACTCAGGAAAATTGAAATACCAGAAGGAATTAGTTAGATAACAACAACTCGCAGTGTCCCTGCATGTATTCTTGTTTGTCCATAAATGTTATTTCCTAATCTGGAAAAATATGACTTGTGATTGAATAAGTGTACCAGTGCATGTAGCCCTTGCCAATATGATATCTTTCAGAAGTTTATTTTATGTAGCATATATAGTGGGGCCAGTGCCAGTTGGAAAAGATAGCGACTTATAGCTGAAGGAGTCATGCCAGCATACATTTTAATTCCCTTATCAGTATGTGGGGTATTACGTGCCCTCCCCAAAGACAAGTTCTGCTGATGCAGCTCAGCCAGTAAACTTGGCCCTATCAGTTCACGTACCATGTGCATGTAGCAGGTGTCATCTATAGGTAGATATATATGTAATAGTAAGCATGCATGAAAGACTTTGATCACCTTTGAATTGCCAAAACGTGAAAAGAACTCACTAAGTGTATTCAGAACAGCGGACTAACAGATCCCCGGATCAAATATGGCCGACTCACTTGAATGTTCGTTGCATAATCACTGCAGGGAATCTATTCAGTGTCTAATCGAGAATTAAGCGGCAATCTTTTCAGCGGTTTGCCATATTTGATCCACGTATCTGTTATTCCACTGTTCTGAATGTGCTCACTGTATTGTGTATAACAAATAGAGATGGTGCGAACAAGACAAATAAACATAAATGCATTGATGATTATTTTTAAAAATTTACGGCTGCTAGCCCTGTAAATTAAACTGATTTTGTAAAACATTATCTATAACATTCTAATAAAGATGATAATGTTTTGATTCATTACCTTATGTAACTACATTTTAAGTTTAGGTCATTCTTGCCCTAGTGATGAAGATTTATGTTTGAATGGGATGTTACACTGCCATTCCTGTTTTGTATTTTCTATGAAGTGTACAGTTGAAATGACAACTGTTGTTTACTGGGTATTATGTGCTCTTTGTTGCTGCCAAAAGAAATGAATTTCATGTTCCATTCCTGCACACCTGGAATTCCCTGTAGCAACTGACAGAACACCTGCTGCAGAGACACATTATGAAATGATCATTCTAACAATTGGAGCAAATCCAATTTATATTATCTGGTCTTTCTTCTCTCTACAATGTGATTTTTCATGGTAGTTTTTTTTTAGTTCCAGACTTTATCGTCATCTTTATCTGACTGAAGACTGCCAGTATGAAAGTTATCAACAACCACTTTAAGTAGATTTTAAAGCATTTCAAATATTTTGAATGTAATTGGTTCAATATTGCATCCAAATGAAAGTGAAAGTGGGTAATATTAAAACTACACTTACTACTGGGTGACCTGTTAATCTCTCATAGCTACAAAGTTTCATTTAAAGAAGTTGTTGTAGAGGGACCAGGTTTATTCTTAATTTTATTATGATTTACAGATGCAACTTATGCATTGTGTTGTTGGATTTTCTTGGTTTGAATGATTACATTAAGTGGCAAGTTTGTTTTGTCTGGTACATAAATTTGCAGTAACTAATTTTGTATGTGTGAATCCCTGTGCCCGCTATGAATTGCAGAAAAGTTTCTCTCATTCCCCCTACAATGTGTTTGAAAAAAATTACAAAATAAACTTGCTTTTCAGTATTCTGGTTACAAATACACATGTAAGATATGTTTTAATCTGTCTCCCCAGCTTCCTACTGAAGTGGAATAGATATGTGATGTAATTAAGATAGGTAAATTTCACTGTGACCATACCGACGATAACACTGCACTGTGCTAATCAAGTCCCACTGCATCAATAATATTGCACCATAAAAATAAAGAAAGAAAGAAATTGGTTTTCATGATAGAAATGCCTTTTATTAGATCTAATCATAATCTAAAGGTTTTAATGAGCACATTTGAAAAAATAGCCTTTATTGTCATGCTTTGTGTCACCTGTCCACCTCCCAGTACACCTGCTGGTTAAATTATCTCTGGTGATGGAAGATAACATGTATGTATAGCCTTGAGGGAGATGAGACTTGAAATTGTGTTGTTTTGTGAAAAACACTTCATAAAATGACTCTTAAAAAGGAAAGCAGAAATGATTAATAAAATATATGTGTAGTCCTGATATCCTCACTTGAGTGCTGTAGTTAAAGTGAAGGCTTTGGATTTTTCCATCAAAATAGATTTTCCTTGGGGCCAATTTTCTCCTACTTCTGAGTCTAGATTCAACCTGTCCCTGCTCTTGTATTTAATTGACATTTTATTCCATCTAATTATTTGTCACTTGGTCTCTTCCTGACAGATACTGAAAAACTTCATCAAAATCTGTTCACAGACAGTTTTTTCCTTAATGTTGCTAACAGACAGACAGACAGACACACAGACAGATACACAGACAGACAAATGCAACCAAGAAACAGAACCTCCTTGAAGACTGAGCTGTCACAACTGTCATATACAAGGTGGGGATGCAAAGCATCTATTACCTTTTAGATTGGACACAGCTTACATCCTGGCCCTAAGTTATAATATATCTAACAGAGTTTGTGCAGAGTTTTAATTGCCATTGAAATGCTCTTAGTAGCCAGTGGTCATCATTTGTATTCCACTGCCATTGGAGGTCAGTGTTTCTCCATCAGTGAAGTGACTGTCTAGGTTAATGTGCTGATGAGAGATTGGGATCAGCGACTTGATCGTCTCTGGGACAATTAGTCTCTGAGTATGATTGGATTGGAAACACAAATGACCTGAAAGAGACCTGGAGGAAAAAAATGTGGTGGTTTCCTAGACCAGGGTTGGGGGATATGTGAGCTTGAAAATTAACTTGTTGTACGTCATTTGTCACAGTCAGGATGAAATAGATTTTGTGGTTGTTTTTGGAGCCTTGGTGCATTCATGTTTGACTAACTCGATTACTTCTGTGTTGATTTAGATTATTAAGGAGTTAAGACAGCAAAGCTTGTTAGAATAAAACAATTAACTTACGACCAGTCATCCAAGCTGATAAGGCTTGACGTCTTGCTTCTACCTTGAGGGGGAGGGGGGGAGCAAGTCTTCACACAGCTGCGAATTAGATGTGTAGTTAAAGGATATCATCTAATTCATAGCTATATTCTCCATTATATTATTATAATTTCAGTGCATTTATTACTACTGTTGATTTTAGAGCAACAGTATTGGGACTAACATTATTGAAAATAAAGTTCAAAGAATGATTTTATTGTACATTTTAGGTGTTCAAGATGCAGTGGTGATAGACATCGGTGGCACGACTACAGATGTTGGTGTTCTGGAGAAAGGGTTTCCAAAGGAGGCCGCCACCAGAATTCGGGTATATGTGATTATGGCATGTGTGTGTGTGTGTGTGTGCATGTGTGTGTGTGTGTGTGTGTTTGTGTGCATGTGTGTGTGCACGCCCATGCATCCATGTGTGCACAATGTATGTGAATGTACATANCCCGCGGCATAATTACTGGCAGCGCGAGCCAGTTACTATAAGTTACTATAAGTAACTGGCTCGTGCTGCCAGTAATTACGTGGCCGGATATTCAGGGCACAGACCGTGATCATAAGATAGCGCAAATAGAAAATAGAAATTAGAAAATAGACATTGCATGTGAACGAAGCCTTAGATGTGTAGTTAAAGGATATCATCTAATTCATAGCTGTATTCTCCATTATATTATTATAATTTCAGTGCATTTATTACTACTATTGATTTTAGAGCAACAGTATTGGGACTAACATTATTGAAAATAAAGTTCAAAGAATGATTTTATTGTACATTTTAGGTGTTCAAGATGCAGTGGTGATAGACATCGGTGGTACGACTACAGATGTTGGTGTTCTGGAGAAAGGGTTTCCAAAGGAGGCCGCCACCAGAATTCGGGTATATGTGATTATGGAATGTGTGTGTGTGTGTGTGTTTGTGTGCATGTGTGTGTGTGTATGTGTGTGTGTATGTTTGTGTGCATGTGTGTGTGCGCGCCCATGCATCCATGTGTGCACAATGTATGTGAATGTACGTATATATATATATATACCTATTTAGTTTTTCGAGAAGGATTTCTAAGCTTCTCTAATCATAATTCATTACATACCTATAGGATTGGATACATTAACATCCAGCTTAATTGTTCAAGCTGGAATTATGTGATATATTGTCCCTTAATTGCCAAGGAAAATAAAAAATAAAAATAAAAATAAAAAGTAAAATTCTCTGGGTCTTTAATTTTTTATCTTGTAAGGCCTGTACCATCTGTTGGTGCTTGTCACAGTCAAGTGATCTCAGATAGCTTTACGCTTTTTGGATTGATGTGTGAATCTGCTGGTTCTCCTCTGGGAATATGATCAAACGCAACTACAGTATTCCTACATTTTTGTTTTGTTTTTTTCTGTGATTCAATTGCTTTTTTGCCAATGTGAGGTAAATGTGTACCAAGGGTCTTCTGTACTTTTATCTGTTTAAAGAAATCCGGTCATTCTCAACTGAATATGAGAAAATATGATACCACTAAAGACATACTCACTCAGCTATTTTACTCAGCTATTTCTTAATGGAAAAGGGGTAAATTATTGATACTGTTTACTCCTTGAATAAATTTTTAAGGAAGAATTTTCTAAAGAAAGTGGTTCATGTACCCTTATAATCCTCTTTGGTCATTTAAAGCACTTACACATAACTATATTTGACTGAGATGGTTCCATAACAAAAGGAAGTTTTTAATATCTAATACCTTATTGGATGACTAACATACACACCATATCCATCTCAATTCATGGTTGAAAATTTTCAAGATTTTGCTTAATTTCACGATTTTCAGTCTTCATTTTGATTGTTTTATATATGGCCTAAATGCAGTGAGAAATATTGCAAGCTGTGTTTTCATGATTTTCAGTTTTTACAACTTTCACCCTTTTCTGTAGACTTTATCAGCAAAGATGAGTTGTTGTGCAATTTATCCATTTCTGTCTGTGAATTTGCGCAGTAGGGTGTGTCTCCTGGGGCCCTGTTCCATTATTTCCCCCAGGGATTATAAATAATGTTATCAGGGCAAGGCAGAAACAGTTTTCTAATTCTTGTGTATTTCAAAATATATATTTATGCCATACAAACTTAATGATTTAAAATGCGATGTCACAAGCTTTGGGGTTTAGCAACAAGACACAGGGTAAGTGTACTTGTAGATATGCATGTCCCCAGTATAGTCAGCTATACAGTGCCTAGACCCTAGAATGTAATGAGCAGTAGATTAATTTGAGATCAATTTGAGGTTAATCGGTATAAAGGTTATATGTATATGCACAAGTCATTGTGTGCTATAAATTTATGACAGCTATGTTAAATTGATTCATTTATTGATGAACTTGGAAGTACCTAGCCGTATAAAGACATAACAGAGAGAGGTTGATATGACAAGCACCAGCCTAACAACTAGCTGGAAACTTGTGTATATTCTGTGATATTATCATTTTCAATTTGCTCTATTTGTGAGTTGATTTTTGTTTTTAAAAAGACACTTCAGTTTTAATTTTGAAGGCACAAAAGTGTTTTTATTTTTATCTGTTTAAGCTTGATCCTGCTTGTCCTCATAAACATTTTGAATTTATCCTATTTTAATTTCAGGGATTTTACATTATCTTCTAGGCAGCTGCCATGCTAACTCTATCAATTCTGTAGTAATCTGACACATTAATAGTAGTTGAGATGCTGATTACTTTCAAATTTCTTGGATAGATTTGAAGACATTGTTACTGATAAACACAATTATAGCGTATATTTTAACCCAACATTTCTGCAAGTCACTTATCTTAGGCCCCATTCAAAACAGGGGACTAACTAGTCCGAGGGTCAAATATAGTGAACCACTACAAAGCTTGCCATCTAATCCACTTATAGACACTGAATAGATATCCCGTGGGGAAGTATTCAAGTGGGTCGGCCATATTTGACTCTCAGTCTAGTTAGTTCCCTGTACTGAATGAGGCCTTAGTCTTGGAAATTGCTCACTTATAATCAGTCATTGGAGTGTAGAAAAGTTTCTAGTTTAGAGCCACATTGGTTTTTAACTGGCGCCATCTCTTAAGTGCTATTCACTGCAATATCTCAGTATAGAGGCAGCAATCTAGAAACTGCATCATTAGGATTGAAACAACCCTCTTTTATCCTAGCTAGCAAGTATGTTATTTTAATCAATATATCAACAGTGTAATGAAATTTGGCTCATCTGTGGATTGAGTGGCATCTTTCTGGCATTTAGGGTTTAAGTTTTAAAAGAGTTGAAGCTTAATGATGGTTGTGCATAACCAACTTTCTTATCATTAAATGACAGCAGACAGGGTTTTTAAGGTTCACACTGCAGTGTATGGGCAAACTTTGGATGCATTGATATTTGGGGGGGGGGGGGGGAGAAGGGGGGAAAGTCATACACATGCAGCAAGTTATTGTTTCAAAACCTTCCATAAAATGGGAACTTTACCAGGCTTATAGACTTTCCACCTAATGTTGTGTCATCCTCACCTTAGTTATTCATATATTCAGAAAACTACACCTGTTCCATTTGTGGCTAACAAAATTTGATCACGATGATCTCTTGCCATGATGATCCTCTACAAGTCAATGTAATGTCATGGTTGGATTTATTGTATTAAGTTGATATAAAAGTGATAAAAACTCTTCATATGAGATCTATATTTCACAATAAAAACATTGTAAACAACTCATAGAAATGTAATATAATCTATTTTACCAAAAACGGCAGTTATAGCAATTATTCTGAAATCTGTGCTTGACAGCAGACCATGTGACTTCCAAAGATGGCTATACTCCGTAATAATCAGTTAAGAGATTATTACATAAAAAAAACTTTTTCAAAAGGAAAAAGGGACTAACTTTGAATATAGAAATGGATTCATTAACCATTGGTAAGTATGGGAAAATTGCTGTTTACCCCAGGAAAAAAAATTTTTGGTCAAAATGAACAGTTGTTATCCTTTTAATTTTTTAACCACCAACTTCTTGTATTAGGGCTATACACATATGTTGCATTTTATTAAGATGTCTTTATATGACTGGAAAATTAGATGATCATATGAGTTATAAGTTGTTTAATTCTACTGAACTGACGGAAGTTATCATTTCCCTTGCACTCCAGTATTTATTGTCTGAGGAGAAGTAAATAAAATTCAGCTGCACATTTCCAATTTATTGACAAAACCTCTGGATTAGAATTCATGGCAGTTTTGACTAATCTTTTCTGACACATTGAGCATGTGTATGAAGATGAATGTGCCAGGCAACTCCCACCAGAAACCTTATCGAAACTTAACGCTTTTTGCTTTACAATTTCATGGTACAAATGATCAATGAATAAAAGTGAGAGAAGTCCCATTTGTGGCAGCAATTTAAAAGTCAGCACATTAAGAAACACAGTTACTCTATTTCCAATCAAAAAGAAAACATGGAAATGGTGTCAATTGGATTTGAAGGAAAGAAAATAATTTAACCCTGTAAAAGTATGATCAATGTATAAATAACCCCTATGGCATGAACAGTTCTATAAGGCATAGATGAAAAACAAAATTGCTTTACTCACAGATGTGCTTTAGGGTTGAATTTGGGGACATTGTTTTTTGATTAATGAACAACAGCAGCAACATGTATGAAAATTTTGAATTGAAGTGTGAAATTACAGCTTTTTCAGTAGAATCTTAGTCCCATGATATCCTGCCTCTACGACGAAATATTGCAGGTGTGAATTCCAGGAGCTTTCGTTCATTGATTTCTGGAAGCTGGTCAGAAATTTTAAAGAACATTTTGACATGCCTCCACGGGGGTGAATAACTCCCAGGTAGTTAAGTTAGGTGCAGTGCCTGACATGTTTCTAAAAGGAAGTTAGAGGTACCGTATCTAATTGATGTTGTCAAGCTGGAAACACTAGTGTGTGATCAGCTAGTAATGGCCCTTAGCATTGTCAGCTCAGCCTGTTAACAGGTAAATTAGACTGACAGGAAAATTGCACAACATACCTGTGGATGACAAACTTTGAAATCATTGGTGTTACATTGAGATAACTGAGAAGAAAAAAGCATTGCAGACTTAATTTAAGACTCATGTCAGCCAGCTTGTGCAGGGGTACAGGTTGTCTGAAATAGTTGCTTGGGGGTAGTCATGTTAAGAAAGCACGGATTAAATACCACAAAAGCACTTTTCTTGTGCACAGCACTGAAAAATTATCCAAGTTTAACTACACTTTTTCAAATTATTTTCAGGAGGGGACTATACGAATGCAGTCATATAAACAGATAAACACACCTTCTCTTGTTTTTTAACATACTCATACAATCATCAGGTTTTCTGTTTTCTACTCAATGCAAAGGGGAGACGTGCTTATCTCTTTATCTGATTGCATTCAGCAAGTTCCCATATCTATAGTTGTATCAATCTACAGAGAATGATGCCTTCATTGGAAATGAGCCCTTTGTTATTGTGATAGCTGTGTGAAAGAGAATGTCACCTGGGAAGTGTGGTAGCTGTACTTTTAACATTGCTGTTAATGTTTCAATTAATATTGTGATAGGTGAGAAGCTTCATTCAGTGATTGCAGTATAGTTGTATAGTATTTACATCACTTGGCCCCATTCAGAATAGGGGACTTACTAGGCTGAAGGTCAAATATGGTGACCCACTACAAAACTTGCTGTCTAACCCACAAATGTCACTGAATAGATATCCCATGGGGAAGTATACAAGTGGGTAGACCATATTTGAGCCTGAGACTAGTTAGTCCCTTAATTATTCTGAATGGGGCCTTTTGCTGAGTTAAAGACGTTTTGAAAATAGTTGCTTATATTATTTTCTCCCCAGGTTGGAGGGGTGAACACTAACTTCCACATGCCAGATGTAGTCAGTATAGGCTTGGGAGGAGGGTCCAAGATTCTGGAGAAGAGAAATGAGGATAATGAGCTGGTAAATATATAAATATCTTCTTCATGCTACTCCATCTTAATGAAATATCTTATACGTATGCAGTTTTTGGAGCCATTTGATATTACTCTTCATTATCATTATAGATTTGAATTATTTTGCATCGGGAAATTAATTTTCTGGAACATCCAAAAAAATTTTTTATGCCTTGGTTGCATATCAAACTGATGAAGATGTATAATACTCTGAGTAACATAAACTTTCTTATATTTATGGGTCGTGTCTTTTTTTTTTTTTTAATTGCAGATTTTTATCTATAAATTTCAATATCTAACTACAAGTAAATATATCAAATATCACAATTTCAGACCCATGTCCAAGTTGGCCCTCAAAGTGTTGGTCACCACTTAGAGCAAGAGGCAGTCATCTTTGGTGGTAACACACTGACCACCAGTGATGTAGCAGTGGCCACTGGGCTGCTGGACATTGGGGACAGGGGCAGGGTGGAGGGGAGAGTGACCAAACACCTGTGTTCTCTGGCCCAGGAGGAGATTCAGAACATGCTGGCTGTGGCCATTGATAGTGTCAAGGTACTGTATGGGGCCATTCAGTCTACCACAATTTAATGAGAGAATACAGAACAAGTTGATCTGTGGACTAACAGATTAGCAGACTAAATATAGCCAACTCACTTAAAAGCAGTGCTGACTAATTCCCTGATGGCCTCCCTGCCTCCACAAGCCTCGTTGCAATTAATCCTTGGAGCCAAGATTTATTCTGATTTATAGTGTAAAGGCATGTAGACCGTCAAGGAATTGAACTATGCTGCTTTTAATTAGGGTCAGCCATATTTAGTTGGCAGATCAGTCAGTCCATGGTTCTGAATATATTCAATCATTCAAGGTATAAGTCCTCCATTTTGAGTGATATATTTTTAAAGATTATATACTGAACAGTGATATGAAAAAGAATATACAATACAGAGGTTAGACACTGTGATTTTTTTCTAAAACTCGATTTTTTTTTTTCAGATCCAGGCAGCAGACATCCCTGTGGTGTTGGTAGGTGGAGGCAGTGTACTTGTGGATGAAAAGAAATGGCTACCAGGGGTCTCTGCTATCAGCAAGCCACCACACTTTGATGTAAGCTAGAGGGCTTTAGACCACATCTTTTAGATTCTTATAGATTTGAAAACATGTTACCTATGAAAAATTTGAAAAAATGTAGCCTTCGCTTGGGATGCCGATACTCTGGTCAGTCTAGAAGACAAAAGCTTATTCTGTGAAAAGGCAGAATTCCATGTATTTTAATTCAATTCTGATGATTCCTGAGATTTGTCAAGGTTAGGTGTTGGGTCTCATGATAAATGTTTAGATTTTTTTTTTGAATTGAAAACTAGGCCCATGTCTGGTCTAGTATGGCTGATATATAAATATACATCTTGTCTGGACTGTTGTATTCTAGGTTGCCAATGCTGTAGGTGCTGCACTGAGTCAAGTATCTGGCAGCGTGGACCATGTCGTGAAGCTTCCAGACAGGAAATACCTCCAGGGACAGCAGGTGTCTGAAACAGAAAAATTGGAATTTGAAAGTGCCAGAAACTGTGCCCTAGATGAGGCAAAGACCAAGGCTATTCAGGAGTGTGTGGCAGCTGGGGCTGATCCTGCCTCTGTACATGTGAGTTGTTTTTTTCTCTCATGGAGCCTGTTATTATTTTGAAGATTGTTGTAGGCAAAATGATCCTATATTAAGAAAGAAGTAGAAGATCATTATATACCCAAACACCATTTTTTTCTGTCTGACATTCAGATTCTATAACCATTTTATTTTTCTATTATTATTCTTTTTAAATAACAGCTTATTAACAATGATGAATGTTAGATTCATCAATCTAAAAGTGTTATAGGAGTTAGAAGAGGGGACATCAACTAGGTATTGTTTTTGTTGTGCTGGGATGCACCACATTGCAGTGTAGGTTGTGGTGAGGTTGTGATATAATTGTGGTAGTTGTGACAACATCACAATGGGACATCCTCAAAATTTATATTCCCCATGTCATAACTGTCTACATGTCAAATACTTGGACTGGAATTCGATCATTTATTAAACTGCACAATATTTGTTCAGAACTGATCTTTGCAAATTACCCGTCCACATGTACGGAGTGATAAAGTAAGCTGGCAAAACAAGATAAGATACATCAAATTGTACCTGGCAATATATTGAAAGAGAAAGCAACATATGCCACTGGATCTTTTCACCTTGATGAAATTTATATAAGTAGACAGGTAGTATTGATTTTTGAAAACATGCTCTAACTTTCACCCACGTAAGAAGCTCAAACACCTGTACTTGTTGTATATGTTTTCACAGCACGGCACTAGTGTATGCCTCCCAGATATACGTAATACTAGCACTACTTGTCAAATACAGTTTACACTTAAGTGTTACGTGGGTTGAAAGGGTTTTCTATCTGATCTTATGTTTTCACTATTATTTTGAAGTTTTAGAATTCACTTAGTTTGACTCTTGGATCGATTGGAAGTGTTTGGGAAAGCAAGAGGCTCACGCTTCTTCCCATTTATTACTTTAAATGAAATGGTAGAGGTCAAACCACTATTTCCTTTCTTTAAGGAGGGAAAGACCTGCGAAAGTCAAACGAGAATGTGTGCAACTCCTACACATGAAGCATGTGCTCTATAGTAGAAATTAATGTATAAAATTGCATCCTTTTTCTTTTTTTTTTTTAAGGAGAGAGGGCCCAGATTTACTTCTTCACCTGCTCAGAAGGTGCTCATCATGTGACTTTGTTACATTTACAGAGTTCTTATTTTCACTTCCAAAATATTGGACCTGATTTAGTCTTTGGGCCTTCAGTATCTAGCTGTTATTTAACACTAACTACAGCATAACTACCTTGTTCTTAAAATAAGTAATACAGGTCATGTGCTCTAAGGGGCCATACAGAATGAGAAGATCCAAGTTCTAACTGGTCCACGGCCTAAATATGGTGGACCTATGTGAAAGGAAGACTGCTTCATCCTGTAATGGTCTCTCCACCTCTCTCACTTGCCCCTCTATTTATTGTCCCTCAACCAGTCAAATTGAGTTACTGTGCCCCTGCAAGGACGATGCTCGAGGAGGCCTGAAAGAAGCAGGGAGACCATTACAAGATTTAGCAGTCTTCCTTTCATGTAAGTCTGCCATTTTTAGGCTGTGGACCAGTTAACACTCGGATCTTCTAATTGTGAATGGCCTCTAAGAGCTCCTGGCTACCTACATGTATTCCAGTGACCTTGGACAGGTTGCCTTCCAATACTGTATACCATGATTTCCACTGAGATTTGTAACACCTCATGTCTACGGTACTGATTACTTGTCATAAGGAAAGACTTTGATTTTTTTTTGTTACTTTACATGTTTTAATTTATACAGTATCTATTGTTTATCAGTTTTGTCACTTTTTTAATTTTCAACACATAACCAGATGTTGCCATTTCAGCAATGTTTATTATTACTATTATTATTATTTACATCATCATCAAAATTACTGTTATTATAGAAATACACCATAACATTGATAAAAAAAACTTTGCCAGCACCTCCTTAATTGCAGTAAGATATGGTGACAACATTAAGATTGAATCATATTTTTTTTGTCAGAACTGTGAAACAATACTTTTTTATCAATTGCATTTAGTATATATCATATACATGTGCATTTCTGTTTGGTTAGTATTTAAGCTATATGGGTAAATGCTGGTATATCTGAGAGATTAATACAAAGACACTGGTATTCAACAGTATTGACAATTGGAGAGTTTTAAAGGAAAAGATTAATGATTCAATTAAGACTCCTGCTGTTAATCATTCCCATGGGAGTCCCTTAATGACTTGGAATCTGCCATTTATGAGACGCAGTCAGTGCTTTGGTTGCCCAGAATTCCAGCGTGTCTGCTTTTTGATAAGGTTAATTGACATCCGTGGCACTACCTGTACTGCTGCACACTGACAAAGTCCCAACATTTGTGAGTGAACAGGTACATTGGAACAGCCCTGTACATGTATGTGTATTAACTCTGTGTCAAGGTAGTATGCATCCACAGGGAAGGTGTATATTTCATACTAAAACAAAATATTAATCTCTCTCTCTCTCTCTCTCTCTCTCTCTCTCTCTCTCTCTCTCTCTCTCAGAATCATGTGACCCCCTCTACCTTGTACTAATCTCAAAAAAAGGGAGAAAAAATGACATCTGTCAAGAGGAGAAAGGGGGTTAGCCAGCAGTGATCTCCTGGCTCTGCCCGTGATTACCACAGTGATGACAGTGAAATCATACTGAAAGCTGGAGATAACTATTACATTTGAATAACTCTTCTAGGATTTTCTGCTTCCATTTAGGAAAGTATTACGTCATTATGTTTCTTTTTTTCACAAAAGCCTATCCTTATCATTTATAATGGAAATAAAGATTATTGCAGACTGTATCTTTGTGTAGATGATTAAAGGTTTTTTTGTCATTGATAAGCAATCAT
Source organism: Lingula anatina (assembly GCF_001039355.2). The sequence goes on along the minus strand of NW_019775913.1, from coordinate 708,836 downwards.
ACTTTGTCATTCAAGTTGTGCAGTGATGATTATCATTCTGAATATGAAAAATGTAACGTTTAGGTATTTTGTGTCCAATGAAAAATGCAACACTGGTTTCCTGTTATTTCCTGTTCTAATATTTCTTATACATACTCAGTTCAGCATTGCATGTTCAGATGTAGTTTTAGTCTGTGTATTCTGCAGTAGGTGCCCAAGTTCCTTTTGTGTATTTATAACTAAGGGGTAGCATGAGCAGTGTGCAACTCTTGTGCTTGTGTCTTTCCCCTTAACTGGGAATTTTTATAATACTGTAACTTTAAGATTCCTTTTATACCCTACTTACAAATTTAAACTTGAGTCTCATACTTGGGTTCTAGGAAAACTATAAATAAATGATTTTTTTGGCCCTTAGGGGCCATTCTGAATAGATGGTCAGAGTACCAACTGATCCACTGACTAAAAATGGCAGACCCCACTTCAAAAGCGATACCGCTAATTCCATAATGATTTCCCCGCCTCCACACATACGGTCACTGCAGGGGCCTAGCAATTAAACTTCGGAGACAAGATTTAATCCATTTATTGGCGTGTGTGGAGGTGGAGAGACCATCGGAAATCAGCGGCATCACTTTGGAAGTGAGGTCTGCCATATTTAGTCAGCAGATCAGTTAGTACTTGGATTGTCTATTCTGAGTGGCTCTATACTCTGCTTTCCCTATCAGGTCCCAATAGCACAATGTTGGTAGCAGCCTCTACCAGATGTCTGGGGCACTTTGACCTGCCAGCCTTGGTCTTCTTGATCCAATCTTGGTGGAGATCTTTGGCAGGTTCTCTGTATGGCTGATTATTTAGGATACGTTCCCTCCATCTGATGTCCAATATCGCACTGCTTTCCTGGAACATTCTTGTGTAGGAGCCATGGAGTTCTTGTTCCTGCTTCTAACTCAAGCTGTGTGTTTCACCTCGGAATGCATGGTTTCCACTGTAAATATCAGTTATATGTGGTCTTCAGGGTTCTGCTTGCTCAGGTTTGACTATTCTAGATCTTGTCCATTTTGTAACATGCTCTTCATGCTGCCCATGCCTTTCCCTTTCTGGCTTCACTATCTGCTTCTGTGCTGCTGCTCATCATTAAGCCCAGGTATTTGAAGTCCTGAAGCATCTTTAATGTGAACGGTCCATTGCAGTGAGGTCTACCTGTCTTGGGAGGCCAACTTTGGCTAAGGCTTCATCAACTCACTAAAGCATTGACCTTTAATTTACTGTTATGTAATATCATAATTAATGCTTTGTTGGATAATCATTTCTGATGTTTAAAGGAAAATTTAACAATATTTTTTCTTCATTTAAAGTACTGTCTATGTTTCTTAGACTTCATAGAATCTGCACCTTTGATTTTTTGTAGAGCATTTGTATATATGCCAGTTTTGCTGATTATAGTTGGTTTCTTGCATATTCATCCTTTAACTTTATGCAAAGTAAAACTTTCTTCCAAAATATTACTCCTGGGGATATTTTCAGTACATGTCTAGAAATGTTCTGATGAAATCTTATTATTTTGCAGCTAATTTGTAGCTCAAGCAATACATTTTGGTTTGGGAAGACTTTGATACAGTACATGTAGCATCACACTTGATGCCATAGAGCGAAACTGATTGTCAATTAGTTAAATGTCATCCCTATTGTAATAAAGAAAGAAAGGAATTCAGACAACATGACCACATCAGAACCAGCCTGTTTGGCTATTCAGTTAGAAATAAGTTCTTTTAATGTTGTGCAGATGACTGCATGACCTCAATATGTTGTTATACCTATTTGTGTGTAAGTTGCTGTCAACAATATTTTTTTTTTTATGTAAGAATGAAAATTATGGCAATAACAGTTGAAAATGAACTAATGGGTATTATTAGTGGAATAAACTGTGTACGAAATTGACGTATTGGGATAAGAGATGGCTATTATAGGACAGCTACTATAAAAAATATGAATTTCTTTGGAATGAAATTGCTGCCAGATTCAAGTGCAGTGCAGAAAGGTTGGAATGTCAATTTAGTATAGATTCCATTCTAGAGTTATTATTGAATTGATGGACAGTGAGTCTTGGAAGGTGCAGTTCAGTAAGCAATATTACATAACAATGGGAAAAAATAAGTGCTGCAGAACCGTAATAATCACCAGCTTTCTGTGTTGGACTCAATACTAGGAAGAGGTGTGTTAGTCTATGAAACTGATTGCATGCAGCAAGAGTCCCCTTGGAGTTGGGTTGATGTCTATGGGAATGGGGCCTTAAACTGTGCATCAAATTTTATACTCGCTGGTACAAGTTCCCAAGTTCAGTTCTGGCCAAACTTTTATATTTGACAATTGGAGATTGGGGGGGGGAGGTGGTACTGAGAATATTGACAATTAAGCCAGCCAGTAAAACAGGCCTTACAGATGTTGAGTAGATGGCTCACTGGCTATACACTCACTGGCTATACACTGGCTATATATACACTACATTGGAAACAAAACACTGTTATCCCTCTTGTCATGAGACCTAACGTACAGTACCTGAGTAAAGACAGTATTGATTCCCATCTTTTATTTATGTGTTTTCCGCTGTGATATACCTGTGTTGTGCAAGCAGACACCCAAACCAAGGTATTTAATGGAAGATATAGGTAATGGCAGACGGCTCAGGTGGTCTTGACTGTAGATAAATTCACCCTGTTGTGTCATGTGACCCTCTTAGGCGTTGGCTTCTGTCAAAACCAGACAAACTTAACAGGAAATTGGCGTCCTGATGTTACCACACAACTAGGGATCAGTTTCACCAAGCCTTTGTTGTCTAAGGACTTCTCCCCTTACAGTTGACTCCCTAAATCTCCATTTCATTTGCACTTGTAAATTTAGCAACTGACACTGTAAGGGCATTCAGGCTAGCTGTGACAATTGGATTTACGGTATGTTTCTGGTCACTGGTAAAGCTAACTAGAAATTGTCTATTCGATGTGAGCAGACCTAAGTTTCTTAAACATAAGTTTAAAATTCTGGGTTCTTATGTTTTCTGATCTTTAGGTGATGTTAGGATGAAGTTTCTTAAAGGGCACATTGCAAATGTCCAGTCTAGTTGGGGTGGGAGGGGAGTGTTTCAAAGGAACCATCTTTTTGGTTAAAAAAGGGCCAACACAGCATCAAAATGTGATCTATGTTTCAGACAGTTTCTTTAGTTTGGTCAACAAGTGGGTAACAAGGTCCTCTTTTTCAGAACTGGCTTTAGGTAGATAATATTAGTATGATCACCATGTTCAGTAAATAGGGAGTAACCAAGATGGTCAAGGGGGGGGGGGGGGGGGCAATAAACTTTATGCCAGAAAAATCTCCTCTGTAAACACACAAGTTTTGTAGTTCAAAAAGTACCACTGCAAGAACCCCATTACTATACATACCTGGTATAAGTGTGTGTGTGTGTGTGTGTGTGTGTGTGTCCAATCTGCTCTCCTGCCCATTGGGAGAGTGAGTTGCTGTAAAGAGCAAATTAAATGTATGACCCAAGATTTTCTAATAATTATCTGTGGTAAGAAATGATATATGTACTGGATCTTGGCAATCTCAAGAGTAATGACAAGTTCCAATTTATCAATTTTTTTGAGGTGAAGAGGATGGTACTGTAACCAAAACATTGAATGTGGGAACATGGAAGCTCAATTTTATGAATTCAGACATTTTTCCATCTTTTGCAAAAGACAGATAATGCTTTGCAGAGGTTTTTATATTGTAATCACCGTGGTAGCTACATGTAACAGGAATGGATTTTTTTACAGTGTACAGTCAAAGTTAATGCTTTTATGAACTGTGCCAGGAATAGAAAAGAATACCTTATTCATCTTTCTATTTTTCCTGATTTGTTTTCTTGTTATGATTCTGTCTGTACTAGGTCACTTTGAATTTACCGTTCAAGTGCACTTCTTTGTTAGATGATCAGATAAATTTCTCACATCTTAATTGCAGTGTGGCACTAAGTCCCTTTGGGGAATTTACTTTTAATTTATTTTTCTCTTAATGACACCACTCTTTTAATTAAACGCAGACCACGTTTATAATTAATTTTATTTTCACTCTTCACTCTGGCTCATAAGTTCACTACAATTTAAACTTTTATGAGGTTATGAATGACGGCATATTTATAAATGGTGGGTGTGTATATATAAATGTTTTAGTGGGGTATAGCTGTGCACTGTATGATTTATGAGTTTGTGAAGCTGCGCAGAAAATGAATGTTTTATTAACTAATTTATCCTGTGTCCGTTTGTCTGTCCTTGCATGCTATCGTCCATTTATCTATTCATTCATCTGTTTATTTCTTGCTTTGTTATTACATGTTACACAAGTGGAAAGAAGAAATGCCTTCAAGTTCAGTGCAACTCTGGGATGCTATGGTACCATTGGGGAGTATACTGCTGTTGTTTAGACCATACATGCTGTTATTGTTTTGTAAATTTGGCTTAATTTCCATAATGTTCAATGATTGCACAGTGGATGATTCTATTGGAAATTGCGTCTATAACAATTGTCTGGGGATTACTTGCTCTCTTTCCTACTGCGCTTTCAAATGACTCCATGGGTGTTTCTGGACATTCAGTGACAACCCATGTAGCATTATCACTTATTTCCATAGCATCCGTCTTCCACAAGTCATTAACTCGGGTCATAGCTAACGTTATATTGTTATTATGTATATGAGCTTGTTCTTTCACAGGAAGAGTAGAAGACCATGCTATGTTCTCCCCATGCAGTGGTGACAAGGTTACCAGGACTTGAATACTTTTGAATATAATATACATTTTGATTTTTTAATCATTTTTTTACCATATTTTTATTTGCATTTCAGGTCATTAATACAAGTATAATTAAAGTGCATGTGTCCCTTCTCCCCTACCTATTTAATAGCTTTTCATGAGATCATAAGTCATGAGAAACTTCAAGTCCAGAAGTTCAAACTTGAAGATTTCTGTACAGTCCCTGTACAGTCCCGCAGGTGTCTAAACCCGGCCAGGGCCCGTAACTCGAAAGCATTGCGCATTGCAACTGAGCGCAAGCGTCTAGATTCCATAACTGGCCCATACTCGCCCCATATTATACATTGTAGCCTTTATGTGATATCACTATTCGCAATACGCGTTGCTTTCGAGTTAAGGAGCCCAGGTTAGAAGCAAAATCGCCCATTTTGCATAATAAAAAGGGTGTCCCTGGAAAATACTAACAGTCTTAAAGACACAGAATTCCATCCTACCCGGCCCTGACTGCCTGCTTTCTTGTTTGTCATCCGCAAAATTTGTTGTGACAGTGTCAGCTAGTGTGACAGTCAGCGTGTGGAGGTTGTTTTCTATGCTCAAAATTTTATCAGTGGTGCAGATATATGTGGTATATGTATTGTACATGCAAGCTGGATTCTCTCTGCATTGAACCTGTAAAACTATTACAACCTTAAGAAGTTTTGTTTCCTTTTTTTTTTTACTTGTCCTTTCTAATTTGCTGTTAAGTCTATCAGAGTGCTCAATTAACCATGAAGCAATCCTCTGGACAAATATTATGGGGCCCCTGGGGGGAGTTAGTTACCCCAGAAAAGATTAATCAGCAAGATGTATATGGAGGTTTCAGGTTTTTTGGAGCCAATCGATCCTTACCACAAATGACCATGTTTGGATGTGTGGGCTACAATAGTGGTATGTTCAGACAAGGGTATCTTTAGACTGGGAAGAGTAACAACTGTTGTTATCAGACCAACAGAGTACAGGCAATACCTAGTGACCAATTATCAGCTGTCAATCATTGCCCATTCTGAACCAATCAGTGCACAGTATTTTCTACCCCCCTTTTTTTTTTATCGCCAGGATGCCATCTTTCTAGACAGTATGTCTTAATTGTCAGAGCAGCAGTTAGCGCAAACAAGTAAAGATATAATTTTCACCAAAAAAATGGTAAATGGTTAAAAGATGTCCAGTCACTGGACAACACTGGACATCAGTGGTTTCAGATAAATGGCAATACAAATATATATGATTCCAAATTTCAAGTATAAACACATTTTCCAATTTATCTGTCAACATAAATGCATGCATCTTGGGTCCCGATACATTGTTAAGCTATATGGTTTGCCATCAATGAAGTAGAAGACTACACGTTATATATTGTCATAATTTCCCACGTTGTTTAGATTGAAGATACCGGATGTAACATATAATATGATCAAGACTTTCACCTGCCAATAGTAGCAGATTATAAAGTTCTCGTGACAGGCAGGAGCACGTTATCAGATATATGAATTCAAGCATTTCTGATGGAATTATTTGATTGTCTTTGAGAGAAAATGCAAGGGCAGAATATTTGTGAGCTTCCCTTAGTTCAAAAGAAGCATTTAAATATTTCAAATTTAAAAGTTAATAAAAAGTGTCTCAATGGAAATGGGTTTTACAAATCTCTTTCAAAAAAAGATTGGCATATGCAAATTTAAGTCAGATAGTTAATGTAAATTAGTGGACCTATGATAGATTGACAACCAATAAGATGGCAATGGACCACTATTTTAAAGTAAGAAAATAAAATGGCCAAACCTTCATGTTCAGAATGTTTTATGAATTTCTAATTGGCATGTGCTCACTTTTGAGCAGAATGTGGCTTTTTCTGTTTGTTTGTTTGTCTAGTTGTATTTCTACTTTTTGTAAAACACATCTGTCAGGTCAGTTATTGATGACAAAAATGAGACCTAGGAATTAATTTTTGATTAAATAAAAAAACAGTTGTTAACTAGCAACACAGTCACAATAATTACAATAGGTTTCAGGAATTTTCCCCCATCAGAATTTTGCACTTTTTTCTACATTTGCATTCTAGCCAACTTACTTAAATTATTACCTAAGCCATTATTAAAGTGAGTCATAAAGGATTCTTGGAAAAGGACACCCAATTACACTCTGGCTATTGATCACATTTTCAAGCTCAATGGACTGGTGACATGGCTCTCTGTTACGGTCAGAATTTTGAAATGTCTTCAAATCAATAGCACAATTATATTTTAGTAATAAGGTAGATATTGTCTCCAAGGAACTGAATTTGAATGTGTGTTGGTATGATTTATTTGCTATCTTGAGGTAAAATCAAATAAACATAACTATATCATTTCAACAGTTAGTTCTTGCATGACAAGTGCTAAAAACTCGATTGCATTTCTCTCATAGCCAAGAACACTTAATGAAGCTTGATGACTCTGTTTGAATTGACAGCCTCTTTGGTGCAGATTTGAACAGACAGTCTCTGATACGGGCTTCACTTGACAACCCTTTTGATATGATATTCAAGAAACATTGAACCTTCATGAATTGCAAATGGCTGCCCTCTGGTGTCTAAGTGTGTGTCTAAGGAAGGTGATCACCTGACCCCAGGGTCAACCTCCTGCCTTAACCTTATGGCCCCTTTTACATTTATTTGCTGTAATGGATTTTTTCTCCAATTGAATGATGTTTGTTATTGATAGCCATGCCTGAGGACAAAAAAAAAAAGATTGGTTTAAATTTTTTCTCTCTAATCTTTTTATCAATTGAAAAATTTAATGTTTAATGATTGTAATATCATATATTATAACATATGCATTGAAAGCAGAATTAAAGTACAGAGCACTGTTGCCTTCTTTTAATTACTTATTCAAAGTATTTATCTATTTGTTCTCGTATTCTGGTGTTCTTCCAAAAGCTGTGTATAATATTCTGGATCTTATCATTGTGAGCACTATAACATTGATCACTTTCTTCATTAATTGATTTAATTTAATTTAATTGGAACATTTTGAACTGCTTTGTCAGAGTCTGGCCCCTCATTTTGTTTTTCTTTCTGTCTGGTTTTTAATTAGTATCTGCATGAAGACCTCCTTGCAGCAGCAATGCATCCAGGAAATTGCAAGATGGTTCTCAGTAAAAAGCTCTAATGAAGATGTGTACCAGGTATCATTATAACAGGGTTTAAAGGAGATCATAATAACTTTGCTGGGCATGATGTATGTAGTCATTTGAACCATAGTGGCCATTACGGTAGAATGGTTTTAAGAGATAATAAAAGTGAAGACAATGACCCTTTTACACTGAATTTGCTGAAGCTCGGCTAACATCACCTGTTTTCCATGAAAACATTGTGCAGTGAATTATTAGACAACATAACTAGTTTTTAATTGAAATTTTTCACCTCTAGTGATTAGTTTTTAGGATGTAACTGGTTTTCTTACCTTTTGAATAATAATTGAACAGATTATCCGATCTTCATAAGGAGTGCTTATGTTGCTTGAAGAAGCATATATGCTATGATAAAGATGAGTGAAATGCTCCTTTAGAAGTTTTAATTGCTACCTGTTTTAGTTTCATTTTCGGTTCACTTGATTTTACATAGAAGCTGTTTACACAAGTACAAATCATGTAAACAGTTTGGTAGATCTAAGATTATCCCTGCCAGTTCCTGTGATATTAACGGGGCAATGGCATATTTTCCTTGTCACCTTTCTATTCTCATTGAAAAAAATGATGGTAATCCTGAGATGTACCTCCATCTTTAAGAAGGTAGTCAGGTTTTATATGTGTATGTTTATAGTTGTTAGACCTCATGGCATGTTTCTTGCATTATGCTGCATTCCATTCATGCAATTTATAGTGTATACAATAGGATCTGTTATGCACTTTGTATATATAGAATTGCTTCGTGTGTGACCTTTTAGATTATACTTTTGAACTTTGTTTTCATTATCTTTGAAAAAAATATGAACAGAAGCTTGAATACCAAGGTTAATGGCTTTTGTTGTAAATAGTAAACCCTCATGGGCGAGATTTTATGATTTGGAATTGCATGTGTGTGTGTGTGCGTGTGTGTAAACCTACTGCCTTGGGGACCTCTCTGACACTTGATAATGTTTAACAATGATGACAGTCTTGGCTGATGGATTTTTTAAAGTCATCTAGTGGGAATTAGTCTTGCAAGATCCTGTAATAACCACACCCATTGCTTCAACTAACAATTAATAGATGTAGTCAGACATGCAATGTCTTGGACACATGGCAAATTGTATGTTATCACCTGGGAAATTTAGTTGTTCGCTGATAATATTTCTGGGGCATTTATCAGGTTTCTGTCATCAAATGTGACCCATAGGACAACGGGGATAATTTGTTCCTGGTTGCATTACTTTCTTTATGATAGACAGACACCTTCTGATGATATCTCAGTATTAATGGCTTAATTGTTTTTGAAAGCTTTTGCTTATTCTCCAGATTTTTGAGATAGATATGTCAAAGACATCTTTGTTGAAAGATTTATGTGTTTTATCTCTGTTTTGTCTATTGAGACCTTTGTGTAATGGGGTTATGTTGTGATCAGAAAACAAGGTGAATTTACCCTGGAGCATTGGTACATTTGGGGATGCAGAAAATGCCTCTAAGGTCAGGGTTAAACGGACACAAGTTCTTAAGTGCTACCTTCTACAAGGGTTGTATGTCAGGGTCACAAATTTAAAAGTACTTTTTTCACTGTGAAACTCTTAGATATTTCTTTGGCTACAGTATTCTCTTATTTCTGTGCGGAGATAATAGATAAATATAAAGCCAAGGTCTGTAATTACAAGATTGGTCCCTATTATATAACCACCTCAGATACTGGTCCTCTGATTGCAATCTAGACAGACAATTAATTACTTGCTCAATCAATTGTGATAACATTAATTGCTTTGCTCCACTGTGACAGACAGTCCTTGTTGATAGCTTGTTACCTTGGGATGAAGTCGTAGTAGATATTCCAGTGGACACTTGTAGTAGATATTCCAGTGGACACTTGTAGTAGATATTCCAGTGGATATGAATATAAAAATCCAAGGCAAAAGATTATTATAAATATAATAGCCATTAAAATCTAATGAATCTGAGAATCATGAGTTGACATGACCAAATATGGGTTGATGACCTGTAAGTCAATATTGGTATTGCTGGATATACATCTGGGGTTTTCTTGTTACTCATCTTTCCTGAAAATGTTGCTTTTAGGCCCGATTCAGAACAGTGGACTAACTAGTCAAAGGCTCAAATATGGTTGACACATTTGAATAATAATATATTTCCCCACGGGATATCTATTCAGTGTCTGTTAGCAGATTAGACAGCAAGCTTTTTAGTGGGTCACCATATTTGACCCACAGACTAGTTAGTCCACTGTTCTGCATGTGGCCTTAGTGGCACAAATAGCAAATTCAGGGTTCTTAAAAGCTACTTGTAAAGGCATGAAGTAGTGAACATTAGCAAGTGTCCACATTTGTACCTTTTTTAGCCTGCCACTGCCCAGTTTGACTAAAATAATCATTTAGATTGTGGTATAATTTGAGAAAAAATATTTTGTGAAGAATGCCATTTTACATCAGTAATTGATTCCCCACAAAGTTCATTGAATGCAGATCTCTAAACTGTTTATTTTTAAATTCCCTCTCTCTGGCACCTAAGGAGCCACAATGGGTGGCTTGGAGAGAACAATCTAGGTCTCAGCTGCAGACTGCAGTGCTGCAAAGTTCACCTGCTTAATTTTAAACTGGGGGTTATTTGAAAAAAAAAAAAACAGAATCTTTGAATAAAACCCAACAAAATTTTCGGGATTTAGGCTGTCTGATAAAAGACTTGAAACAGAAAAGTTCCTTTTTCAAAAATGCATTGGTATTTATTTAAGAGGGCGATGATCAGTGTTTTATTTTCAAGGTGCAATAATTCCATCAGATAAATCAGAATTCTCATGTACAAAATGACTTAAAGTACATCTTTTTACAGACTCTTTATTCTCCAGTGTTATGTTTGTGTCTTCTATATCTTGGCACCATAACATCTTGATTTGCTGAGACATCATAAGCATGCTTTTCATCCTCAACAGTTTAAATTTGAAGGGCAATCATCCAACTTTATTTTTCATTTATAAATAAACATTTCCAACGAGGTTGCATGTTTTGATTAGGTCTTACCCTGCTGGTGCTGAAGCTGTGAAGCTGGTCAGGCCAAACTGGTCTGTGTCTGCTCCACCTGTTTCGGTACCATTGCCACAATAGCCTTGGGCCACAGAGTCACCACAGTTATTTTCACTAGATATTCACATGTATTTCTCTGTGCACATGTCTGGATTGTCCATTGAGAAGTTTTTGGGAAAAAAATGAGAGCAGAGAGCAGGCTACTGGTATTGCCAACAAATTTGGAACCTAGAAGCCTCTCAGGGTACATCTCTTGGATGAGTTTGTGAATGGGCCACTTTAATACATGTTTTATTGGGTTTTCAATATGTCAGGTTTTTTCATTATCCCTTTTGATAACTATTCAGATAAATATGCTGCAATAAACAGTCAGGCTATGTGATAATGCTGTCATATGAAAATTACATCATAATGTATTAACTTATTCAAGCTGATGACATAACAGCTGCATTTTCACTGCCAACTGTAATATCGATTTCAAACAAATTTCTCTCACCTGAACACACATCAACACCCTTTTAATGACTATTTAATCACAACAACAAATCCAACAAATTGGTGCAGGTAAATTTTCTTGATAGGCTTACTTCACATATTTTATCAGTAAAAAGGAAAAAAGGCCTATTTTTAATTAAACATTGTAACTGGAATGTGGTGCCAAATTGTAATTGCAACTGGCAATATTTTAGATAGCGCAGAATTATATCAGAAATCCATCACCGTTTCACACCAATTTACAAAGCAGCTAAATTGACACGCAACACTTTCTGTTGTATACAGAAGCATGTAGGGTGTAGGTAAATAAAACAACAAAGAATGTTTTTTATACTCTAAAACTGGTTATTTTTGTTGCATTTACATTAAGATAAGTATTTTAAATGAAAGTTAAGAGGGGGAAAAGCTATTTTGCCTAATGTAGGCATTTATAACCTATTGAACTCTCCCAAGGTCTCAGATTTGTTTTCTGGAGATCAAGTAAGCTTAATTGTTTGTCTAGTTCTCATAATATAATCTGTTCTTTGTTATTATTAGTCCATGTTTACATAATTTTCACTCTGTTGGATCATTCTTATTTCTCCTAATTTTCAAGACACAATTACTATAGATTCTCTGTCTGCTCTCCGAGTTATAATATGGTTACTGTGTGCGAGTATTTTGATTGACATGTCAGTTATTGGTTTTCTTTCAACAATTCCACATGCAATATAGTAATGTGTGACAAAGTTGATGGAAAAAAAGATTTTTAAATAAATACTCCCTGTCACACTATGTGATGGTTAATTTTCATCTCCATGTGAAATCCAGTTGATTTCTTCATACAGTTTATCCTGGTCTGTTGGGGAGATTTAGCAGGGATTTTGAATTTATTTCTCCATCAATTTGCTGTTAAGTCACAAACAAATCTACCTTAGGCTAGAAAATATGGCTTGTGAGTAAAATGATGTAGTAAAATACAATGTGAATAGTTTTCTATGCATCTCTCATATTTTGTCAACAAAGGGGATAACAAGTGCACCTCCACAGGGAAAAAACTCTTTGAAATTGCTGGCTATAGGCCTGATTTTATACTAGAAATTTAACTCGCAGAAGGTGGAGTCCCAAAACTGTCTAATTTGAGTGTAATTAAGCAACAGGAAGGTGAAATGATGCAAGGTTGAATGAAGCGGGTTGTTTCAACATGCAGCTGTTTTGCTATGGCTCCCCAGCAGGTGCTCGTTTCATTGATTCTACGCAAGGAAGATGCGTATCCTGAGGTCATGCGCATTCCTGGAGGAGTTGAAATGGGAGATATTTGCCCACAGTGCTGTCCTTAGGAACCTTACTGCATGGAAAATCTGCATGTTTGAACTGGTGCAATGAGATGGCTTTCTTGCTCATGAGCTGTTTTTGTTATTCTTTAAATTTATAGAATTTTATTTTATAACCAGAAATTTTCAAGTTGAAATATTGATAGAAAAGGTTGGGTTCAATTAATATGGAATAAAGACACATTGAAAACTTTTTCACTTTTTATGTACAGACACAGATGTGTCTGTACATATTGCCATCACCTGCGTCTNTTTCACATTTTACTTACATTGGTATTACCTGTTGAGCATAATTAAAATTTGATGTTGAATTTGCAGTTTAACATAATGTACTTTTGCATCAGAATTGACAGTAGCCTATTTTGTTATTTCCTCCTTGTTTCTTTTTCTTTTTATTTGTTATTCAGAGAAACAAATTTCCATTGGTTTTGTCATACTTTAATGTGGTCTTGCCACCAGGAAATGTCATGTCTGTCATTGTAGGACAGAACAGTTCAGGGAAAACCACACTCATTATATCATCATAGCCATCCATCTTTTGGAAAATAACAAGTCGCAATTGTCACATTGTTTGTTCATGGCCATTTTGATATTAAAACTGTTAGCAGGTGTCATTGCGCCAATAGTCTTTTATACCTTCTGATAATCATCTTCATGAAATCGGCACTTATCATCATGTCTTGTTTTCATTTGAATTTTTGTCACGCTATCATTGTGAACTGATTGTGAAAGGGCTGGAGTAATAACCCCTTAAGCATAATTGATTGTAAGAACATCGTAGTGTACAGACTGTATCGTTAAAGTGTAAAGTTTGAGCCTGGGGGGTATGTCTGGTTATGAGTGGGTATATGTGGGTGTATATGTATGTGTGTTTGAGTATGTAGGTGTAAATCTATTGATCTCTATGCCAGTAACATACCCTCCCAAATTTTTGAAAAACAAATTTTGTTGTTTGCTCTCAGAGTCACAGTCTCAGCTGTTGACAAATGTATTTGCAGTCTCAGCTGATGACAAAAACATTTGAACCAAAATGACAGCACGTATTTGAAGCCCATACACATCACCTGTGATAATTTGTATGAAAAGATCTTGTTCAGGGATGAAGCTTTACCCCCATAACACTTGCTATCTCACTTCAAAATAAAAACCTGTTCAATTGACAATAAAGGCCCCGAGGTACATATGTGTAGAAAAATTAGTTCTGGTATTTTATATATTTGATGGGATTTTTATTTTTATCAGCAAAAAGACAGATGCATTTTTGAATAATTAGATGAATGAAAATCCTAATTTTTGGTATTTTGATGAACCTTGTCATTGTCCTCAGAGGTAAGGTGGGTTGGCCCATGCTTATTGAAAAAGTGATTATTAGCTGGATTGGTGGCAGGAAGAAGGCTAGTTGATTCAGGAGCCCTCAGGGCATAATTCTGGTATGGCGCATACTTTGATGATCATTTTGTGTTGCACATCAAAATTATGCTGGTAGTGCAGTTGAGTCAAAACATTTTGTGTTATGAGCAACACCAGGAAAAAGTATGATGTAAACCTCCATTTTTTTTTAAGAGTGAGAAGTTAAAGGTTTTAAGTTTAAGAGTTTTTATCCACCTGACATGTTTAAGCATGATTTAATTTGCTGTTGTTAATATTTTTGCACCTCTATCCCCTCAAGAATGTTAATCAGCACACTGCTGCAATGACGTATCATCTGTATTTCCCATGATACCATTTTTATCACACTGCCTGCCAGGCATGATCTCATTTTTACATCTTTTTCTGTTTTTCATCTACGACACAATACATCTCCCAAACAAAACTCATTATGGAATAATGTATATGGCTCACTATGCCAATAACCTTACAGAATATTCATTGACAGACTTTTTCCATCACTAATCCAGTATTCCAACTACTGTTTTGTCATTTAAGTCAGACTGAGGTGTACTCTTATATATAAAATAGCCAGGATTTTTAAAACCAATGTTTTAGCAAAACAACAATTACCAGGTACATTAGTTACAGGTTTGATTCTCTGCAAAAAAACATGCACAGCTATTACACATCAATACTAGCTAGAACCAGTTCTGTCCTCAGAAATAGTGTAGTTTTACAATAAATGGTTTTTATACATGCATGCAATAGACTGTACATGCGCATTAATGCAACTTTTAAGAATATTTATGTTTTCTATAGTGTGATTCACTTTTGCAAATTTTCATACATTATTGTGCAACAAGATAATAAGAACTGGGTCACTGTGACTGTTGTGTCATTGATTTTTAATTAAATAGATAGTTTTTCTCAAGCACAAGTGGCATGCAATAAGAATTTTGGCTTTAGTTGAATAATCATGTTGTTTTAGATTCTTTTAATAATTTGCAGCATAAGGATATAAAGTTACTTCTGTTGGGAAGTAATGGATGTATTGTGCTCATATCTGACTTCAATACCTGGTCAATACCTGAATTTTATAGAAACTAAAATGAAAACGTGAATTAAATCTGGTGAGTGCTTTGATCTTGGCAGTATTTTTCATTGGTGTAATAATTATATGATAGTGCCAGATAGAATAATTTTGCTAGACTAATGCTTAAACTGTAAGCAAAGATGGTGGAGTTAAATACATATTTGATATTCTCATTATACAAAATATGTTCAACAAATTATTGATATCATCTATATGTTGAAGTAATTAGTTAATTATGATACACATAGGTGTGGTTCTGGCATAGTGTGTATATTGTGATGTATTGATAATTGTATTATGGAATCTCTATATTATGTATTGAGCCTATTAGTACATTTCTTTCTGTTTTCTTTTTCAAAGAAATAGTATGCCCAGAAGGCCAGAGATGACATTTTACTTAAAGATGTCAGCATTATTTGCTTGCCATAGGCAGGGACAAAGATAAGAAAGGTTGATTGTAAGTTTTTATAAAAAAAAGCAAGGGAAAAACTGGTGATGCTTTTATGTTTAGGTTAGCGTGACTGAACAGCGCATTAACCAATCTGACATTTACAGTTTCCTGTGTGCGGAGCTTTGGATATGTCTGAGTAATGACATTAGAACCAACCAAAGCAACATTGTTCACAAGCATTGTGCACGTAACTAAAGTTCACATGAATTTGAAACTCTCTTTCTGAAAAGTTTCTTTACTCTATCTAAGTCAATGACCATGACTTCTTAGAAGAGATCAGTTGGTTGCTAGACCAAACTTAAAACCAAACAATGTAGTTAGCCTTGTACCTTTTGAGCGTCAGTGATAAAATAAATTGCTCTAAGAAATAAAAAATGAAATATTAAGCAATTTTGAATATGATAAATTAAGAACCCGTTTATCTTGGGATGAATCCATTTAACTTATGGTGGCAATCCAATGATTGGCATTAGTCTGCTGTTTTCCAATCTGTGATGATGTCTGTCAATATCAAAGGAGGTGCTGAATAACCCACAGTATGCTGATGAATAGCATCAGAGAGCCAAACTGATCTACACATACAGTTAGACTGGGTTCCCATACCTAGATCGATCTAGCAGGATAGGTCCATCTACGGTTTCTAGTTAAATTGCTTTCAGCTTAAGTGGCTTTGATGTCTGGCATGCCTACTGAAGCTGCTAAATGATAATTAATTACCCCCTAGCAGTTTCACAAGGCATGACAGACATGTAAGCCGCTTAAGTTGATAGCAATTTAGGGAAAATCCCCTCGGAGATAGATCGATCCACAGTTAGTTCGAAAAGGGTCTGGAAATGATCCTTAAGTCCTGCATCCAGCACTTTTTAACAAAAAAATCATTTTAGATTTCTCCATGAGATAGTTAGATAATACCCCCATCCAGGATGTACTCTTCCAGTTAATTGTGCTAGACAGGTGCCAGTTTGGGGGGGGAGGGGAGCATGGGGTTCCCTGCTGTGTCCAAGCTGTTTTATTGCATACATACCTTTTGGCTCCTGAAGTGTTTCTTAGAATGATTTTGGTGAAAAATGGGTGCTAGATGCAGCCTTAGAGCCAGGATATTAGCACTAGATACTGATTGATGATGAGAGGTTCACAACCCCTTTTTATGAGGAGGGAAGGGGGTGGAAATCTTACCTGAAAGGGCTAAGCCTGGATTTCAGAAAATGTTTGGTATGAAATTGGCTGTCTTGGAAGTTGATCTTTCTGTTTACTGCATGGCTATCATCATCATCATTACTTGTAATAGAAGTAAAAGAAAATATATGCTGAAGGCTCTCAGAATTTTTTGCCTTCCCTGTTTTTCTGAAAATCTTCAAAGCTCCTGTCTGTATGGGCCAGACTGGTGAAGTAAATATCAAAAATAATCTGACAGAAGAATAATCAAATTTACTGTCATTCAAGGGAGTTATCAAACCTGTTCCTGAAGCTTGAAATATGTAACTGTGGGTCTGAAAATGTAAACAAGAAATTGCTCATGGCAAGCACTTATTCTTTTAAATGACATCAAGGATGGGCTGATGATGTTCTGTTAAGTGAAAAACATTTGCTGTGGCTTATCTTGGTGTGAATGCGCCCGCAGTGTAATTAAACATCCTGGCACCTCACCAACAGGTGAGTGATGGAGATAGGGAACCCGCGCTTTGCCAAATCAATAGTAATAAAGTATAAACTGAATGCACTTGGTTTGTCAGCTGCTTCACCAAAACTGCTGGGAATGTCCTTCTCAAATGGTTCTTCAAACTGCAGATGAAATTCTTCTCAACATGCTTTAGTATATTGCATTAACAAGTGTAATCAACCCCTACTGTGAGCCCAAGCTCAAAGCTATTTCATAAGGAGTAGGTGAAAGGTATATGTTTTGTTTGTAAAAATAAAGCTTAACTTTATTAACCCTTACATTTCAAACCAATGCCTTAAATATATTGTCATTTCTTTGTTTATCCTGTTTTGAGATGTCACTGTATCTGTTCATGATTGCAGGCCAATTTGCTATTATGCTCTCGACTTGTTTGGTATCAGCTATTTTTACATCTTTCCAATTGAACGGTTTCTGTTGAAGTATTTGCAGGTATACATATGCCTCTTGTATTTTCCAAGTAAAAGGCTGAAGACTGATAAAGACTTGGTGACAGTCACGAGGGTTTTGAATGACAATTAATTCCTAACAGGCAGTAGGTAACCAACCACAAAGAAGTAAGATGACACCAGTGTTGTAAAGAATGCCTCCTTGGAGGGTTAATGACATGGAAGTAAAACATTTTTTAAATATATAGGATTTCGCACCTGCACTTTTAGAAGATTTGACTGATAGTATATATCCAAAAATAAGAACTTCATTTTTTTAAAGTTTCATGAATAAAAAAAAAATAAGTAACCAAGTCATGAAAATGTGATAGTTCTAAACGCAGCAATAAAATCCATTGTCATACTGTAAGTAGTTTTCATCAAAGGTCATTAATGGTTTGATAGGTATTTTCTTAAGCCTTAATGACCCCTTATTATTGACAACTCGGAATTGATCACACATATGGCTAAGTGACCAATTGATTTTTTGTCCAGTTTGTTTGCAAGCCAAAAAATATATAAAGAAATGTGGAGTGCTTTAATTCTTCATACTACCAACATGCAAAAATCCACTTTAAGAAGTTTTATTGGGCATATGCAGTAGTAGGAAAAGGATGCTTTCAAATGGATACATTATATATATGCACAGAATGTGCACACTAAATATGACACATGCATACTTACGTATGTACACGCACTCTTATTGTCCACTGTAATCTAATCTCCTGCATATTTGTAACTCATTTTGTTATTTATTTATTTATTTATTTATTTATTTATTTATTTATTTATTTTTTATTATTATTATTTTTTATTTATTTATTTTTTTTTGTGTGTGTGGAATGAAGCCAAGACTCTATAGATCATAGATCATAAATGTGTTTTTTCCTCTTTTCTCATTGAATCAAGCATGTTAAAGATCATTTATCACATTTTCTTTGAGTGCAAATGCAACAGGCTAGAATGGTATTTGTTCCACTGTAGGTACATTAAACTAAACACAGAAGCTGCCTTAATATATAACTGCCAAAATTCTTCTGCAGAGGCAAAAATGGGTATCAGGGTAATGGCTCAGTCATTTCACTTCGGAAAAATTATTAATTTTTCAGACACCCAATATTGGAATCATTAAAAATACATTTTTTATGTAGCAAATTGGGGCTTTTATTGTATAGAAAAGAACTAGTAGGTTGTCTGCTTTTCAGTTGTGTTGCTACCACTCAAAAGGAATGTTTTAATTTTAAAAATTGATCACTTATAAGAGAAACTTTTCCTTCCCCAACAGGTACTTCCCTCAACATTTTGTAATTTGAAGTGAGAATGAGATGCCAATGGTTACTTTTTCTTTTCGCTTTTTTATTTTATATTTATGTTTTTTTACAAAATGCAGATTGACAGATGTACTATAGCAGTGCAAGACTATTGAGGTAAATTTTTGTATGAACTTCTTAACTAAGGGGGCCTGTGTCTTAAATACTATACAAAAAAGAGTGGATAAAAAACAAGCAAAAAACTACATGACAATATCAATTTAATATACAATATAGCGCACTTTTTAAAAGAATAACTTACAATGAATTTGTGCTTAATGGCTTTATGATATCATTTTACAGATTAGGTAAATTAGTAAGCATTTGTCTACTGTTGATAGAAAAAAACATGAGCTGGCTATTATCAATTTGCAAGTTTTGCTGATCCATTCTTATTATAATAGTGATGTGATTGAATACTTGAAAGCACAATTATCTAATCACATTATCACGTTTCACAAAATTTGGCTTTATCTTACAGTGTCAGCTGTGCATGTTTTTGCACTCTAATTTCAAAATGTCCTGATATATTTACATTAAGCACAAATAGTCCATTTCATTTAATTATTTCTTTGACAACAGTGAAGAGAATTGCCAGATTCTCCTTGGCGTTCATGTCCCACATGCACCCAACTCAACTGCTACATTCATACATATTTATGAGCTGTGGACAATTATAGACAACTGCCGATAAAAAAGGCCATTATATTTTTAGCGTTGAATTTAGACATCAAAGAACAAATAATCTGAGTTTTATGCTCCATTACAAGCGGGTTATATGCTCTTTATGATACGTAATTTTCTTTTTGCGTGGTACTTAAATTGATCCCTGTATAATGGCTTAGCATTATCAGTCTCTCCGAATTCCTATTAATTGAATCAGTTAAGGTAATTCCACAACATTGTACACATAATTGTATGGTCTTTATACAGCAGCTAAGTATACATCCATTTTCAATATGTATAAGTTGATTTGTTAAGGTAATTATATTACAGTTACTGGTGTGTCTGGGGTTTAATTGTAATACACAGGATCCAAAACAAATATCGATTAACATTAGTTAATGAAATCAAGTAACAAAAATTCTCTGGAGATGGTTGTGATTTTCTTTTGAGAGAGAACTTAGAAAACTTGTTCACGAAGGACAGCTCAAGTATCTTTTCTTTCTATAAAATCCATGCCTTGGCAGTCGATGTTTGTTTTAGAACCACTGTGGACTTTCTTGTATTTGTACATGACATGTTGTTTGAACTAATAATTTTTTAAAAATATGTATGTACAGTACATCTCTTTTCTTAAAGCAAACTTACAATGAAACAATGTTTTTTTTTTTATGTCACGGATTTCATCAATAACTTAACCGTTCATTAACTCCGTTTCTGCTGTAGAAGTTGCCATGATCAAATTCATGTCCACGTCACACTTACGACAAACAAGGTGTCGGCATTGCATTCTGAACACCGAGCTCGCTACATCATAAATAATAAAATTTACAGCAGAGTTAATAATAATTAGATTACCAGACAGAACATTGAAATAGTGGTAAAATGCATTCATCCCTGGCGACCACTCCTCTCTGGTCAGCCATATTGCGCGGACAAATATTGATGGAAAAACACATATGGCAAATACAGTTATAACTATTATAACAACCCGAGTAACATTATCTGATTGTCTTCCTACTCTTACGTTATTTCCAGTCCTTCTTCTGTTCCTTTCTCGGACAGCTCGGACCAGTTTACAGTTCAGCACCACAAGAATCAATAATGGTATTACAGCCCTGAAACAAAACAGGGTACCATGGTATATACTTTGATAGTGTTTATCTGAGAGCAGAACTGTCTGTATTGTGGGACACTCTGGCTGTAAAAAGCAATATTCATAACCAATGCATTCGAAGAATCTTGGCAGACTGATGGCGATGCTCAGTAGCAGTATGGTGATGATGCTTTTCCTGGCGCGAGGGATGGTGCACCATTCCTTGGCTTGAAGGGGCCGACACACAGCTATATACCTGTCAATAGTGACGGCAACTGTTAACCAGGCAGAGGGCAGGCGAGCTGACAGGGCCAGGGGCGTGAGGATACAAAACCTCACTGCCATGTAGCGTTGGTCCATGAACTCAAAGTGGTGCCCCACCAAAACAGAGTATTGTAAAAACATTGTTATCAACAGCAGGTTGTCCAACACTGCTAGATATTGTAAGAAATAGAATGTCGATCCTTTGTTATAATCTCTGTTGATAACAATAAAGGAGAGAGTATTACCTATGATCCCAAGGATAATAACAAGGATGCCAAATGCCAAAAAGCATGTCACCTCAAACTGCAGTACCTGTGACAGGAGTCCTGCCCGGTCATTGTACTGTCCACTAGTGTTTCCATATGTATTGTTTGTGTCATTCAAAAATCCGTTCGTCGCAGACATTTTTATTAAAGTCTCCAACTTCCACAAATGTACATATTCATGTTGACTGTCCATTATTTTCTTGTCAGTTCTTGGATGGTGAATGTTTTATCTGTTTTTTATTTCTTTCCCTTCTGTGACAGAGAATTTAACAGCTCACTTCAAAAATCACACACTATTTTTGCCTTTCTTGTATTGGCCCCAGGGCAGTCACAGGCCACAAATGTTCCTAACCCAGTGAATTTTCACAAGCTGTGTGGTACTCACTGCTTTTATTCCTTTACCCAAGCAATCTTCAAACACTGTCTTCTTGCTTTGCACTGTCTTTTCTCCTAACTTTGATCCTACAGTCCAACGGATTCTAAGTGCCTTTTCTCATATACCCTATTCCTGCCCTTTTTGCATCACCATTCCCTGCATTTGATCTGAAAATATGTGAGAAAAAAAGGAAAAGTCTTACAAGCCCACCTTTGTGTTAATGATTGTTTAAAGTCTCTCTCATTCAACTGACTGAGTTGTTTTGTTCATCCCAGCACTGCTCGTGCAGGTTATTTACCTGTTGGATTACCACTTCCCAGACTTCAAGTTGAATAATCAAATGAACCAATCTAAGGAGCTGTCACTTTGAGCACCAGGGGGCAGTAATGGGCTGTTATGTTCCCATGCAGCGCTTGCAGTGGCAAACTCTGCAGAGAATAGATAGACTGGCTTACAGCCTCTCATCTCCACTCACTGTGTTAAGAGCACACTGATAAAATTCTCTTGAGGTGCTATTAGGACAGTTACAGCTAAGGCAGCGTGGTATGCTATTCTCTAGGAACCTGCATAGTTGTACCTATGGGGTTATACTAGTGCAAGTATGTTGGCGTTGTGTGGATGACCCAATTGCACCGATTCTGGTGCATGCATGCTGTAGTATTTTGAAAGTTTAATATTTCATGTGATTTGAAAATGTTCACATTGATATGCATCATGGCGAATGAGAGAGAAAGAGAGAGAGATGGAGAAAGAGAGAGGTGGGATTTGTTGTATTTCACTTTTCAGTTAGGTCTTTAAAAGTTTTCAGCAGATTTTTTTTTTCATTTTTTGTTCCTGATACATAATTTCTAAAGACAGCTTACATACTTTATCTTTTAACAGTGCTATTCATTAGAGAAAAATCTGCTGAAGCACTCAAAGGAAAAAACATCTTTTTAAGTATGGCTTTTTCCTCTCCGCCTCTCTGTCTCTTTTAGATCATACAGTTTTTTTATTTTAATAGGATAAGGCATTGTTTCTTTGGTCAATGTGACAAAGCATTTCTAAGGTTTCCATGGGTAATTAATTCTCAGTCACAAGTTTATGACAAAACCATGTTAATTTTGAAAGGCTTCTTTTCTTTCATTAGTCATAACCGTCATTTGTGACCTGTACTGTAGATCACAGAATTTGCTGGAAGGTACTTTTATAATTTTAAAAACATGCTACAACTTATTAACCAAAGGAAATTAACAAGGAGGTCCAGTGATGGTAGTAATAATGTCATGAGTTTTAAATTAGTGGTCTTGAATTTTTACAGTAATGTTGATTTGGGGTCTTTGTTTTTCACTGGCTAAGGTCAACCAAAGTACTGTACAAGCTGCTTATATATAATAAGCAGGGTCATTCTATCTCCTTTTGAACATCTAATGCAGCTGAAATAATTATATAATGGCTTTGACTGTTGGTGTCCTTATTATTAGGTATATTGCTAATTAACAAATGGCGTTGGTAGGGCCAATTTATTTATTTATTTTACAGTGATTGCGTACACTACTCTTGCAGTTACTGGGTATAAAATTGATTTTTTTCAATGAGCAACAGAGTTACACATATAAACATGTATGTCTTGCTGTGTTTGAACTTAACCTTTAAACTTAAATGATTATTTTTCCTTTTCAAGATATGGAAAAAGTGTCTGTTCATATTCTGCACAGTGGTGTATGTTATGAAAGCC
The DNA here is from genome assembly GCF_001039355.2 of Lingula anatina. Next base: position 685,319 of record NW_019775913.1, on the reverse strand, counting down.
TTAATAAGTGAGAAATCCCCAGTCTTATGTCACATGTTGAAAACCATGACATGTTATCAATAATGTGGACATGTATTTCCTTTGAGTGGCAAGCAGAACATTAACTTGTCTCTGCAGTCAGATAACATGTTAGAAAGTTTCTTTATTTTCTGACTCTTCATATTTGTATCTACCAGTGATCTTGGTTTATATAAAAATGGGGCAGTATTTGAAGAAACATAAATTCAGTTGATAATTATATTTAATGGACACATTGTGGACAAACTTTAATTTGAACAGATAATTTTCAGTGTGCGTACATATTCTGATTTCTTGTGTATGACATTGCCATGTTTGTTTTGGTATATATCCAACACATTTTCTATCATCATAACTGCCAAACCATATTTTTTGTTTTTTATTGATAAGGAGGTTTTGGCAAAAATGCAGGATGAGTTTAGAAATCAACATGAATATAATGGTTCTAGCATTTTTATTAATTGAAATTGAATCTAGATTCTTTCTCTTTCTCTCTCCTGTTTGTGACACTCATCCATCATTTATGAAGTGTTGCTTTTTTCTTGTTAAGGGTGAACAACCTTAGGACTATCTGCACGATTGATTGCAAAGCAAGCAACCAAGCTTAAAAAATTGTTCAATTACTGAAAGAACCAAGTTTAGAGACGATGGCACTAGAAGTAATCTGTTAACACTGTGCAAGTGGCTTTCCACTTAGAGCAAAACTTTCATTCACGGGTTTATCAGATCAAGACGATTCATCACTGAGCATAACATGGGAAGACTTTCAAGTGTTCTGTTTTTAATATTGCTGCTGTCTTTTTTGAGATCATTGCAAATTGCCAGTTATGTCAAAATTGTAGGAAAAAGGGCTTTAATCGCAAGCTTTTAGCACTGAATCTTATCAGTGTCGTGTGTAGGCATAGTTTTATCTTTTTATCACAAGCAATCATCATTGCCTGCAATATCAGGTAACATTCTAAACCTTTTGAATAAAAACCTCAAAAAGAAGAAAATGCCCTGTGTGCTTACTGTACCTTCTGTCAACATGTAAATCAATGAGTGTAAATTGGAAAACTGTTGACTTTAAACAGTAGCAAGGTCACTTGTTCCTATTTTCACAGACTTCTTCTGTTAATGTTTGGTGTGAAAAACAAATTGAAACTTAAACAAAAAAACGTTTTTCACAGACTGGCGGAGTTGTCAGTACATTCACGGCATCTTACTAAAACAATCACCATTGGCTCCAATGACTTGCCATTTCAGTATCTAACCAACGGCTCTTGAATGAAACTTTCTCTTTAGTTCACCTTACTATATACCTATTTACTCAACAGCTACTTTAAGGGACAATAGCCCATTCACACTCAACACATAAATGTATTTGTATCATGGTGATCCAGGCCCACTTGTTTGCCATCTCCATACATAAATATCAGCAGGTTTAACCCCAGTAATTCCATAGCTGCTGGCATATCACAGTGCCAGTGATGTGGCATGCGAATGCACAAAGTGCATGTTATTTGCAGAAATGGCGTACGTGCACTTCTTTACCTGATATATTAGATAATCACGATCGTAAGAGGCAAACGATTGCAAGATGCATGCTGTTCGACGCCAACTAGAAGCTAATTACCAAAAGAATTCATACAAAAAATATATAAACATGTATGTGGTGGTCTTGTTTTGTGATTTTATTTTAAAAATATAACAATGATGAAGAGATGAGCGTGGATTTATTACTAATTTTGATTTAATTGAATTGGATTTGAATATTACCAGAACTCTTGAACCACTTCTTGGGGCTTGTGCACCTGTACCACAAAAAAGTAATAAAGTTATAGATTCATGGGTAAAAGTTTTCAGGATTATGCCTGATTTCAGCATTTTCATTTTTCATTTTGGTTGATTTTTTTCATATGGAGTAAATGCAGTGAGAAATTGCAAGCTTCATTTTCAGTTTTTACACCTCTTACCCATTGACATTCCTTCTTTTTATTTTTCCTCTTCTTCTTGCTGTGTGTAAATTTCTGTTCATAATTTCTATTAAGTCCCCACTTTATGCATGTTTTTACAAAAAAACACACATGGCTTGTCTTCATACAAACTAAACCATGTGTCTGTTCAAAAAAGTGGACCTTACAGTATGGTAAATGATCACAATGAATCAAACATATTGACCATTAAGTATTAAATTCAATATTTGAATCACTCTTATGTTGCTAGCTGTATTTTGCCATATAGATGCATTAAAAGGGTCAGGACAAATGTAAAGGTAAAGAAAAAACACACTTACGTGCAGTTACACCCGAGTTGTGACATGGTGGCCATGTCTGGATAACATTCGTCTTGAGTGAGTTCCTGTCAAGAAGTCTTTCGGTTGGCCACCTCACAGCATTTAAATACTGACCTTCAACCAGGTCCTGGTGTTTAAAAAGAAAAAAGAACTACTTTTTTACACGTGGAGTGTATTCAATTTAAAAGTTTGATTTACGTGAGCTGTAGGATCAGTAATGCTTATACGACCATGATGCAGCTGATTTAAATCAAAGCGGAAAGTAAATTTTCAGAAAAACGTTTGAACTTGAAATGGTATCTTCTTAAATGAGGAAAATAAAAATCGGTAACAGGCATGTAATTTGCTCTACGGCTTTGGTTACTGAAATGGAAGATCAGTGTTGATTGGGTTGCTTGAAAAGCCCAGCTCACTTTTCTAAACACTGTTAAGCAAAGGTTGACTTGCCAGTTGGTAATTACCCAGTAATAATCTGTCCCAGTTGGACTCTTGTACGGTGTGGAAAGGTGCCTGTAATTTGTTTTAAATGAGCAAATAATGGTTGGTACCAGTGATTGTGAATGGTTGTGAGCATACCTGATGAATGGATGGTGTGATGGAGTTTGTAGAGTTAGTCCCCTTTCACCGGCTATCATAATAAGAGCAGATTGAATTATGCCAGTTGGTATACCAATTACCATAGCTATAGGGCCAGTTAGAGTGCTTTCAAGATTTTTTTATTCTAGATGCAAGAATACAAAATAAGACACATAGTTACATTTTATCTAAATGGTTCGCCAAGGATTGTTCCTCAGGACATCTTTAATCAGTATATTTTTTATATTGGTTGGTTCCAAAGATCTGTAATATCAGAAGGACAGTTAATTGTGGTTAATTAGCATTAGAATATTATACCATATTTGAGATATTTGAACAATAGTTATGAGAATATTATACCATATTTGAGTTATTTGAACAATAGTTATGCAAATAATAATGGTTCATAAATGATGATGAAAATCTGATTGAATATCATGTGCTGATGCTAATTATAGAGATGGCAATAATTTGTGTTTTGACTGAACATTCACATTTAGATTCAGTATTTGAGGGCTAATTTCCAATAAAATTATTGTTCTATGTACATAAGTCCTACCCTTGGTGAATGCAATCATGTAGATTAAAAAGATAAACATGCCGTTTCCTGGCATTGAATATAGAAAAGCTGGTGATTATATGAGTACATTGAAAATGAGGAGGTGTGTTAATCTGTTTATCTGATTGCAATCAGCAAGAGTCCCCACAGAGTTAGATCGATCTTCATAGAATGAAAATTATACTGGGAATGAGTCCTCTAATACTGTATCCAAATGTGAATGTTCACCCAAAACCCAAACCACTGTCATCTATTAGAGAGAGAAAACCCACTTTGTCACTTATGATAGTTCCAGGAAACAAATATTAATCTTGATTTATCACAGAAAAAAAGTCAGTGGAACATGTATACTTCAGCCTTCATCTTAATATCATAAGTGCTTCAGCACTAGGCCACTACTTGATTAATTATACAAAGTCAGACAAACTCTGTCATGGCTATAATCAATTTTCCATAGCAATCATCACAATGACAATGAAAATTCATTTCCATACTGTTACAGTGACTGTCGCTCAATAAGTATGGCATACACCTTACATACCATCCTATTATTGTCAGTGCTTGTATTCATCTTTGAAATTCAAAAAGGACATGTACTTGCATATTTAACAGTATTTATATACCAGTTCTTATATAAGTGATGCAGAATAATCCATGTGCTTTCCACAGTAGCATTTATAAAAAGAGTAATTACGAAAACAAAATTCAGAAGAAGCAGCATGCAGCACAAAAGCAATATTATCAGTAGTTTACAGTAGTTAACTATAACTTATATAAGCTAGAAGCCACTATAAATAAGATTATATTCGCATGATTTTTTATGGTAAATTCAATTTATTTTTTATCTGAGTCTGTAAATATTGTTTTTGTAAACTGATGAATGTTTCAGAATTTATGAGATTGATTGATAAACTCAATGTGTTAAGAAAACATTTTGTATGTTGATGACTGAAATAATAATGCAAAAATGCTGCACATTACCTAAGTATTTAAAGAGCTGTTCTTACTTATGTGTAAAACTACAAGGTAATTCTGTGTTAAACGAAGTTTTTAGATTGAGAAGGTGATGAAGGCATCTCGCTTTCATCAGTCTGTCTAGAACTGCCTTTTAGAGATAAGCCCTTTTATCTCTCTGACTCTATCTTCTTGGATAGCCCACATATTGATGATTATGTGCTGTCAGAGAATTTCATCAAGTGGGTGTCAGAGAATTTCATCAAGTGGGTGTCAGAGAATTTCATAAAGTTGGTGTCACAGATGAGAGATTAGGGGAGAGAGATAGTCCCTATACTGGAGCATGTTTTCTGATATGTTTTAGAATTGTTTCCAAGAAATAGGCTTTTTGATTGCAATTGAATGTCTGGGCCACAGTGGAAGCCTGCATTTGTTATCTTTTGGTTAACTGTCCCACCTGCCCACAGCTTAACTGTGAGTGTGTGTGAGTGTGTGTGTGTGTGTGTGGTGGGGGGGGGGGGGGGGGGGGGGGGTAAACATAGGTAACTCTTATTGGGTCAAGACTTAAACACTTGATGAATCCATAAAGATATGTTCTGTAGACTACATGTGGAGAGAAATATTACTCTATACAGTTTCCAGCTGTGACATGGAAACTAAACTACATACTCTTCTCCATTGTTTTAATTCAAACCATGTGTTTAAACTTATAAACTTTTCAGGTAATTAAATAAATTTATTTTCCCACATCATTTGCTTTTTATTAATCTGCGGTGGAAAAATATTTATCCTTGACAAAAGCAAACTTTTGAATCACAGCTTCAAGTCAGTCTGTTGCTTGCCCCTGTTGTCCGCTGGTCGCCTCATGCTACTTTATTTTCTAAAATCACCGCTCCAGTCTGCTGTACCGAAGATATTCAATTTACCAGCTTAGGATAAAAATAAACTTTGTAAATTCCATGACATACCGCCTCCAGGGAAATCAAATGAAAATAATGGCCATATCGCCATTAGACCCAAGTCATTGCAAAATTCAGGAAGCGTGGAGAAATTTCCAATGTTGTCCAGGTGTAATTGTGGGCACATCTGTTCTAAATGATCAGCCAGTGGCACAGATAGATCTTAGTTATAAGGATGTTCATTTATGGTTATCCTGTAATAAAGTACAAAGTTGTTAAAGCCGTGTGCGTTTGATGGATTATCTAGATGGAGTTTAATAGTAAGGGATTTCTTGGTTCAAGAAACTACTGAACAGATGACTTCCGGATGGAAGGCTGCACAATCTTGTATAAAGTTGCTTGAAGAAATATAAAGAAATCAATTAAATGTATCATTGATGTGATTTTGAAAGGTAATTCATGTTTTGAGTTTCAGGAATGTTCAATGTAAAACATTCATTCTCTAATGCACATTGCACTAATGAGCTTATAGACCTGCTTATTTGCCTGTAACCCACTGATGATAAAAAAAACATGCCCATTAACAATGACTTAATGGGCTTTGAAAAAAGTGTTATTTATAATTGTTTGATAGATTAATGTTTTTTCTTGGATCTTATTTTTTTTAGTTATTGTAATCCCAAGTCATTTACTATTGTGATCTATAACGTGTTTATGCTCAAACTTAATGTGTAAAACTCCTGTCTATTGTGAGTGAACCGTGGATTTTGTGAACACCTGTAGGGTCATCAATTGGGGGTGTAAATCATTAATTGCAATTAACCAAGACTTCTTTATCAATATGAGCCTTTCAGAATCTCTGTTGAGGTCTGACTAAAGAAAGAAGTGCAAATGCATTACATCAGTGTTATCTTTAACTTACAATGAATTTTGAATATCTGTTTTGAAAAACAAGGTTTGGCAACAGAGGAGAGATCAGCATTAAGAAAACATGTACATTAAGGGTCCCTTGTGGAATTTTATCTAGCTTAGGTAAATCCTAAGGATGTTATTTGTTTTTGATGAATAATTGTTTAATTAAATGAGGCTTTTGAAGTTAAGAAAATCAATAGCTTTTGCATTTTCAATACTTGTCTGAATCATATACAACCTAGCTTTCCGCATTTGATTTATGTAAGGTGTGGTTTTTTATTTTGGTCCTTTTTTTATTATGAAAGAAACATAATATGTTCTACGCTTCTCTGTGAAATGTAAGCATGTTTTAAGGAAATCAATGTGCACTCATGTAATGATTCTGTTAATGTAGATGGTTGAAACAATTTACGGTAAAAGGCCTGAAAAGGATTCATTCTTGGAATTCTACTAAGAGATTTTCAGAGGTAATTACATGTCATCTTTCTTATGTCACCTTATCCATCAGAACAAAGAGCTGTTTGAATTTTTAGTTAACTGCATGTTAACACTGGCAGTGGTTTTCATTATATGTAGGTAATCAGTCAGTGCAGTTGACATCCCGGCCTAGAGCACAATGTTCACTTTTTACTTTACAAGTAGTTTGAATTTAAAACTGAATTCTACAATCATGCCTCTTATTTTAAGGTACTGGCAGCATTCATTGTGCCATCAGAGTTTGAAGCTCTCTTCCCCTCATTCCCTGCCCCCAGCCCCTCCCCCCCTCCTCAGATGTACTGGTATTGGAACAATTCAGACTTCCACAGGGTCAGTTATTTTAGTGAGTTGACCTTCTGGTCAAATCAATCTGCCATCTTGGATCTACATGTACTCCATGTCTCAACATGAGCCAAATGCCTCATCGATAAGTTCTCAATATGTCTTAATTATTTTCAGTTATCTAAAAAAATCTCTGATCCTATAACAAAGCAGTTATAGACTTTGTGCTTTGGTCACTTCTCCACTAGGTTCAACCTGAAGCAAGGATAATTGACCTCTGCCTTTGGCGTTGATCAATTTTCCCAGCTTCAAGTTGAACCTAGCCAAGAGGTGACCTCAGACAGTCAATACTTGTATACTACATGAACAAACATTAGGAAGGAATAGAAATCAGACTATTTATTAATAGGTATTTATATATTATATTGAAGTTGTTTTTAGATGACATTGAACATTTTTCTGACAAAAACTGATTTGTTCACATTTTTAACTAAACTGATAGATATTCAATAATATACCTTTTATGAGATATCTGAAAAACTCAAATATTCAGGTAAGAATAAGGTAACTGACGGAGGACAGTACATGCTGTATCAGATAATTATCATACTGTAAGTGGAACAATACTGTTGCACATACATGTGACTTTTTATGCTGTGGTCATTTTTTTCTTTTTTTTATAGTTTGGCTTATTTCATGTTCAAAGATATCAGCTTTCAAATAACCATCAGTACCTTATAATATTGGGCATCAACTATTTGACTTAAAAAATGAATGATTTATAACCGCCATTTTTCTTTCTCCAGTTATATTAGATTTCCTCTTTGTTCCTGAGTAAATTAGATTTTGCTCATTCTGATCAAGTGTCCTCTTGCGTAGCTTTCACAGGCAATCTGCTTGGGTCACTTTGATTGCTCTTAATAGAAATTCTTATTGGATTCTATTAGAAGCAAGATAAGAGGGCAGCCAGTGCCCCATCTTTGATTGAGAAATTTTCAGGGATATATGACAGGCACAGGAACCTTTCTATAAAAACCAAAACTCATGATAATGAAAACAAAAGCAGTGAGAAGAAAATATAAGACATGGTATAGAAATGGGGGCTTAAGCACCTTGTGTATTTTTTTAATTTCAGTTTATAACAAATATATAGTTTTAGTGACCATCTTGATATACTTTTCTGTTTCATAGTAAAAAAGACAGTAAGTTTTGGAGGCCATTTTGAAATTATACTTAACTTGTATGTTGATGACCTGAAATTTTATCAAAGGTTAAAATGTCAACAAAACCATTTACATTGCCAGATTTGGCAAAAAAAGACCTAATTGTAAAAAAGAATGATCATTGGACATTTAGCTCAATATCAGTCTTGCAGTATACAGCAGTATATTATGAAAATGATATATCCACAGGTTCTCACAAATACTAATTTTTTTTTATTCTTATAGATACCAAAGATTATATAAACTTTAGGCGAAACTCACACAAATTTGTACAAACTCCGCAACTAAGAGGTTTCCAAAGCTTTTCATTATCTCACAGGACTGAGGGGTTTGTTGATTTTGTTAATTGCTGCATATATAAGTCTTCACTCACTATTGTGTGAGTTTTTCTGTGCAACTCTGTATAAAACACCCACGATTATGGCTTCCCCACGTAAGAAATTAAACCAATTCCTTGAGGTGGAAATCTCATTAAGTGCAGCAATTCATAGTAGCAAATAGGTTTGATATTTGTATTGATATCATTGCTTCATTCATCAGGTGATCAAACTTCATTGGAAACAGGCAGCTTGGAGTCCTCATTTTCGGCACCGGTCGAACTGCTTACCAGATGATTATTTTAATAATTAAAACTGTTAAAACTGATATATACTAACAAGATGACAGATAATAAACTGGTTTGATTTCTTGATAGCAATCACTTTTAAAAAGAATCCGCTGGCAAATTTTAAATGTCGAATTTTTATAAGTCTTATAATAAAATCAGACCCTCACGGAACATGTGGAAGGACATTATTAGATCTTGATTGTCAGGTGTGACAAATTGCGGAGCTGTAATCGTGTTGTACATGTAACCATAAATGAGTGGTTATTGGTAACCAGAGGAAAGGGAGACCCGGGGGCACAAATGTACAGGGAACTAGATATTCCATGTGGAACGCACTGAGAAAACTGTGTTTTATGTATACTCTACATATCTGCAATATATCAGATAATTATATATTATGGGTATATATATATTTTAATGCCAGAAGTTGGATTTTCAGGCTAATTGGAAGGGGGGATCATTCAGTGGAGAAGATTAACCCTTTCAATGGGGAAAATTTAGAATTTTACAGGTACTGTATTTTTCAAAGTTTAATTTATTAAAATTAGAACATTTTTATTGAGTGTTAGCAGCAAAATTGAAAAGCAGGGTGCTTTATAATTCTGTTGTGTACTGTAAAACACCACAGATGCAAAAGAGAAATATGTTTTAATGATTCAAAAATTATGTATCCAAAAGATTGTTAATTTTCCCCGATTTAACATATTGAGTCATCACAGTATCACGTTTTTGACTGGAAAAATTGGCTGGAGATGTCCACACTAAATAGAAAAGCTTTCCATGTGTTATACTAGTACCGAAAATAATATACAATATAAATAAGTTTTGTGGAAAAAGGGTCTATTTTTTTTCAGAAAAAAAAACTCCCTTTTGAAAATTCTGACTACAGGCCTGGATTTTACTTTTCCATTTGACTTCTGTGGTTTCTTTTTGTTTATGCATCAATTAAGTCCTTGCTTATTAATTGATGGGAGCAGTTTCTATTTCTGCTCACTTTGAAGTTCTATTAAGGCCAGAGTGATTGATGGTCTCCTTACATGTCTTGTCTGCTGGTATAAAATAAGAATTATTTCCAAAGTGCATTTGTGTTTGATTCTTGTTCTTATAAATGTCTTTGTTAGGTTTAAGTAAATAGCTATATATGTTGTTTGTCATTGTATTTATTACTAGTACAGGAGAGCATAGAATGCTTTCATTAATTAAGCCACCTCCTATCTTTATCTGTGTATATTAGTAACTAGAAATATGAATAAAATGAACTCCCATTGCAAAATGTGTGGTCCAATTTTTATGATTTATCAACCAGTGCTGCACCAACTCAGCAGATGGTGTGATTACAATTTCTAACCATCAGGAGGCATTCTAATCTCTCTGATATCCCAGCCTCCCAGCTCCTTAGTAAATAGGTTCCATCATGGGCCAGTTTTAATGTTTATAATTAATGAAGAGATATTATTATGGGATGTGAAGGATTGTCCGATTGGGCTGGGTGGTCGTGCTTGTAAGGTGGTGCATTTGACACAACAGTTAATTAGCACAGCATTTTTTCAAAACAGAAGTCCACAAAAAAATCAATGTTTAGTTTTGCTAATATGATTTCTGCCCATTTACAGATTTAATTTAGCTTCTCCAACAGTAACTAAATGCTAAACAATTGATGAATTTCACAGACAGTGCAATGCTCTCATCTTTTATTTGATTCACAGAACTAACAATTTCACTGGAATATTTCACCTTCATTATTTGAGTGGCTGGCTTATCACCTTATTTGTGCTATAAGCTTTTAGAATTATCGTAAATCCTTCACCTTACTGGGGCATGGCCGCTTCCACAACATCCTGTTATTTTTGAGTAGTGGAATAATAGCTGTGATGTGAGGTAATGAAGCTCTCCGGTTTTAATGATTCCTTGGTTAGATGCATTTCAAGCTTCATTGCATTGCCTTTGAAAATTGAAACAGTTCTATATTTATCAGGGGCCGGTGTCTTGCACTTTTAGGCCACTTTTAAAATAGTATAAATATGATTAAAATTACGAGTATCTTTGAATTTTTATGTTAATGGTATTTATACTTATAAAGATATACAAATATTTCATGTGGTTGAATTAAAAGCATTTAGCGTAAAGATCTGTTCAAATATAAGATTTATTCAGACAGAAATTAGCTTTACTGCATTGTTTGACGTACTAACATGACAAATTGCAACAGCAAAGAGTTATATGTTCAACAGTACAGGTTCAAAGTGAGATGGAAATAATTGGTTTGCACGGCAATGTATGATTTTGTGCAATTTTTAATTTAGAAATCACAGGCTTTTCATATGCTTACCCTGAAGTACTTTAGCAATAAATTATTTGAATGCATACAGATGGAAAGTCAAACTGTCTTAAAATGATGTCTCCTTAAGATGTCAAACCTTAAAATGTTTGCAGTAAATGTGAAAAAAAAATCCCAAATTTGTGGCGGGTTTTTCAAGAAGTACACAGGTTATTTCAAATTTCTAACAGACCTCAGTTACATGGTAAAATTCCATGTTGCAAATTTGTGTGCCTTAAATTTTCTCTGGAGATTTTTTTCTCTTTTTCTATTTCTGCTGAAGACTACTGTTAACCCAGGTCAATCTAATTTTGATATAAGATTAAAAACTTTTCCTCTCTTAAGTAATGTACATACCTTCTCCCATTGATTAAATCAGAATGAAACGAAAGATAATAAACTGTGTACAGGATTTCCCAACAGCCCTTTTCAAAGCAATAACACTGATCTCGGCAAACGTTTATTGCATTAAGGCTGGCTGTCCTTAAATGCGCATTCTGGGAAATACTTAGAAATGTATTTATTGTCAGCCGCTCTTACACTTGGCATATGAGAACTTGCCAATCCTTCAATCTACGTGTTCGCAACTTACAGTAAGGTTAACACACGTACAGCACTGCTTAAAAACAATTCCTTTTTAACTGAATACAGAAGTTGTTAATTTAGCCAATTTAATCAGGAACCAGCCTATTTACACTTCAGAGTAGCAACAGACTTTTGCTTGAATAATATTCAGTCTATCTGTGAGAGTAGTAAATATACAGGCCCTGATGCCCTGTATAATCTCATTAAAGTCAGCACTCTGAGGGTAGATTCTGAAATATTTGTCACAGAAATTTATCACTCAGATATAATCATTAACCTTGTTTTGCAAACCCATTTTTTATTAAATTTTTTCCTAAATGCTTCCAAATTTCATGTTTGCAGCTTTCAAGATGATCAGTTAATTATTACAACTTTCTGCATATTACAAGCAGCAATATATAATTCTTCTAAAATATTTATTGTCATTTTCATGATTTCATGGATCTTTGCGTTCACCCGTGTGTAAATGTCATTGTATAATTCCATAAAATCTTTTAGTGTTTTATGAAAACTTGGATCGAATATCTTGAATAATTCCTTGAACTTGCACAATATCCAAAAGAGGTGTTATTCTAGATAAAGCATGACACAGCAGAGAAACATCTCAAGTTGTCTGCCAATCTGCACAAAATGAATAATTACCCCATGGTGTTTAAGATATGATGTGAATTTGATATTCAGTTCACAACAGTTGAATGACATGCAGTTTTATATAGAACAGTGTGCTATTAGACATCACTGTTCCATTATGACTAAGTTGCTATATTTATTAATGCAACGCACACATACACACACATTCACATTCACACGCACACACACATATTGCCCAAGTGTCAATTTTCAATTTGATTGAATGTCATAAAATTTTCAATACTTATTTTATTGTTTCTGTATCAAGCAACTAGTTATGTAAGAAAGTCCATTCCCTGTGCATGCAACCATACTAAGTTTGCATTAGATATTGGAATGTCACATGTATTGTATGTATGTGGTTATCTCTCCAGTAACATGTACATCTTACCTGTTTGATGCTGTCTCTGGTTCCTAATCTGAGGTAATTTGGTTTTGTGGTCTTCAGGAGAGTTGCAGCTATATCAGTGACTTTCCTGAGCCCTTGCTTCAAGTTCCTTGCCTTATATATGCCAGTCCAGGCAGTGGCAGTCGCTGTGATACATTAAGTCCACTAGAGACCCCTATTTTTCTTGTGTAATTGTACAACAACAGTTGTGAGTTTAGCTACTAGTCGACTATCCAGGCTATTTATGAGCAGGAGATTAAGTATGCAGACTTACAACACATTATTTGTATAAACTGGCTGAAGTTAATTGAGAATATGAAGTGTTATGTTTTGACATATAGTACATCAATAATTTTGAATCAATTTTTCTGCAATAATATTAAAGCTCTAGGTGTTGCACTAGCTTAGATCTGTTGGTTTCTCTGCTGTAAGCTTTCCCACTATGTAAATTTATGCTTGTATTTGCCAGAATGCATGCTCTTGTCTCCCAAAGGAAACTATGATGTTTGAATTGAAGAAGGAAAATTTATTTGACTACTCAAGAATCAATTAAATGGATGGAATCCTACTTCGTACGGGCAAATAGTCAGAGTATAATCAGAGGGTCAGCAGCCCTTGCTGAAATAAATGGAAGTTTTGATCTTAGGAAATTGAATGTTGGCAGCATTCCAAAACTCTATTTATCAAATTAGGATTTACCATCAGATGCAAATGGAAGTTGGTTTCTAATTCAATTTATGTGTCTGAGTATCTTTTAATACTTGTGGACCTTAGTGATACATAATTTATTGAATCCATTAATTACAATTTATATCTATCCATGGCATGAATAAATGTAAATTTCTTTTATGATTGACAGAATAGCTAAAGGAAAAATGAATGTTGCTTCTTTGAAAATGACTCGTTGTGTTTTATGTTGCATGTCCTTTGAAAATGTCTTCATGCATTTCACATTGCACATCTCCTTTAGCATATGGTTCATTATTTAGTCAATACACATTTATTATTGAACAGACAAATCCATAAAATTTGGTTTGATAGAAAGTTGTTAAAGTGACTACTTTATCAATTTTTGTTAAGTATTTGGAACTAATCACTTTATTGATAGCATCCAGGTTAATATGAATATGTTATTATTTCTGTCATGTTTCTGCCCTTTTTGTCACAGTGATAACTTTTTTTTTCATCTATCTTTAAAAAAGTGTTATCAAATTAATTGAAAACCCCTGCCCCATTCAGATCACAGAGGTGGCAGAGGTTCCCCTGGCCTATCTCCCAGGTAATGCCACCAGGATACACATACATGCTGTGGGAAGTCTGCAGACACTAGATGGCAGCACAGAACATGACACAATCTTTGAACCAGGAGGATCCCTGCCTGTACCTCCAGAAATACCAGGAGAAGGTAGATTTTTGAATAAGGTTGATTTCAGTAGTTTAATTGAATACCAGTTAAGATTTAAGGCATAGTAAATCCTAACTGTGACTAATCACTAGTTAGTTTTTTCAGATTTTTCTCATTTCATCTAATGATTTACCATACATGCATACACACACATACACACATGTATGCAGCCCCGCCCCCCAAAGAGCCAAACATGGTGAAAACACTGGTGAAAAAGAGATTTGTGATTCAATAATTTTTCTTTTTTTTTCTTTTATTTTTCGTGTGTATATATACATATATCCACTTCAGTATCAGAGGAACAGCTAAGAGCAGAGGAACAGAGATTGAAGGACCACACCCTCACTGAGGTGACAGCCCAGCAGGTGCCCCCTACCATTACCCCCAGTGGAGAATGGGAGCTCTCTCCCTGGGATATAGAATGTATCAGTGTAGGGGCTGGTATAATGGGGTGTGGAGGGGGTGGCAGCCCATATTTAGGCAGACTTCGATGTCTTCGTGCTTTGAAAGAGGGCAAGAAGATAAAGATAGTTACACCTGATAGGTAGGTGGAAGCTTTTGTGAATAAGGATTTGGGAAAACTTTTCTGATGCTTTCATCATGAATTTAAGTTTGATGAGTTGATTGCACATTTGATCATAAATGTTGAAATCAAAGTTATAAATAAATCAAAGTTATAAATGGGGAAAACTGGACAGACCACAGTGCCTTGTCCTGGTTCTAGATCATGATACCAATATATGTTGGTATTACAGTCTCTAAGAAAGGTTTGGGTTATTCTGAAGTTAATCTAGCTGGCAGTGCCTTTGCCAAAAGACATATAGCATATTTCATTAAGAATAAATACCAAGAAATTATTGTGATGATCGCAGTCATTATTAGTTAATTGTGCAGAGAGCAGATAAGTCTTGTCTTAATTGTCTTAAGAAAATGAAACCTACAGGTGCATGTGAGGTATTGTCAGTAACAAAACTGGAACATTGGCAATGAATCTATAGGCCATAACTATAGGTGGGTGGGTGGGGGTGGGAGGCGCGTCGGGGTTCAAAAAAACTCTTTTTGTCAGGAAAAGGTCCATTCTGGGTAATATTTGATCTAGGTACACAAAGGTTTCATTGTAGAGGGCCCTTTTTTTGGGGGGGAAAAAGAACCCCACTTTTGAAATTGATGGCTACTAGCCTGATCTAGGATCTAAACCCATGGGTTGTGGATGTTTCATGTTGTGGTATATTGTAATAAATTGTTTGTTGATGATTAACAAAGATCATTTCTGTGTGACAAAAAGGCCATTCAGAATGAGAAGAGCCGAGTGAAGGTGGGGAGCCATGTGAGAGACAGAGAGACCATTACAGGATTAAACGGTCTTCCTTTCATGTAGGTCCGCCATATTTAGGTCATGGCCTAGCTAGCACTCGGCTCTTCTCATTCTGAATGGCCTCAAAGATAATTCAAATTTCTCTCTGAGGATTGAGGGCAGTGATTCTTGTATGACAGTGAAGGTCATTTCTAAAATAGTTTATGCATGAAGCATGCAAATCAATGCCCTAGGCTCTTTGAGGAAACTGAATTTTTTGTTGATAAGATAATTCCTTAAGGCAGTGTGCATTGGCAGAATTAATTGACCATGCATCTGATATAATAAGTGGTTGGCCTGAGAGGGCACCTGCTTAAGGACACTGGCCTGAGAGGGCACCTGCTTAAGGACACTGGCCTGAGAGGGCACCTGCTTAAGGACACTGGCCTGAGAGTGCACTTGCCCAAGGACACTGGCCTGAGAGGGCACTTGTATTTTGCCAAATGATAGTAATAATGCTTTCGTATTGATTTTTATTGTCACATGTGCAGTGATGTCTCTCTGTATGATCATTAGTGTGTAGAAAAATCCCGCTGAGCCACAGACAATGGGATAACTGGCTTGACGTGGTCATCTGGTACATAGGAATTGATCTGGCCTATACTGCAGTTTTCACAGGCCTTTGATGAAATATATGGGATATACTATCACTAATTCTTTATTATATCCCAGTAAGATTATTAATCATTTTTAAACAATTGATTAAGTGATATCATAAATGAGTGGTATTGAATTAAAGGTTACTGAATCTCCAGGAATCTATGTAGATTAATATAATACAAGTGGTATTGAAGTTCTTTAACATTTACCAAAATTTAAATCACACTTTTTAGGCTCTATCCACACCTGTCAGAAGAAGATGTGATTGCATATGTAGCATTCATGGGTGCACCGTTAGTTTGACGGAGAAAATTCCTTGTGGCAGAGAACTGCCCACTGCATTACGGGTTCTTGAAGACTTATACCTGAGACACCAGTATAAAGATGGTCAACTGAAGAACTCTGGTGAGATATTTGCATATACAGACACTGAAGCTCTTTGTTATATTTTTGAGAGGAAATCTGTAGTTATTGCATGACCTCAAAATGGCTTCAAGATAGAAAACTGGACAATATCTATTAATCTCATTTTGGTGATACTTGTATTGCCCAACTGGTGGGCTAACATTACCCCAGGCAGAGGGCTAGTGTTCTTATGCATTTTGCCCAATAAATCAATACTTAACAAGCATGGCATATTATGGTAGTATATGATAAAATAGCTGCATGATACAAATGCCAGACATTTTAATTGCAATCTTAATTTTGTTGATGAAAAAATCACCCAATGTTTAATGAAAAAAAAACACTATTTGTCATTAATTTACAGATGTGTTAAAATTGGAAGAGGGGGCAGGTATAACGTATATTTCAGCCTACCCACACCCACCAGAGAGAACAGGTTCAATGGGTGCCAGGAAGTTAGCAGCAATCATGTGTGCAGAGATTGGTGGCTGGAATGCCATGGAGCCTCTTATAGTGGCTGCAGAGATTGGCCTGCCTGTTGTAGACTGTGACGGCATGGGGAGAGCTTTCCCTGAACTTCAGGTATATATTGGAATAGTGGGAATTCCACCTGATGGTGCTCTGGTGACAAAAGCAAAAAATAGCTGTTTCATATATAATTATTTATGTTTCAATGTGAGTGATTATTATCACGAAAACATTACGAAAAATATACATTTTTGTTGCTGATCTTTTCAAGAGATAATGTTTATTTCTCCCTCTCACTCTCTCTCTTTCTCTCTCTCTCTCTCAACTTTCCCTTAAATCCAAGCAATTTTTGTATAAATTCTGATGAATTGCCAAAACCACTTTTTCTCTCTTTCCCTTTCTCTTTATTTTTGGGATTCCAAATAATAACAGTGTAAAGTTTGGTGTGCTTTTTTATTTATAAAGTACATTATACATGTATATACAGTTAAAACACACTTGGAGAGAAACTCGGTGTTTCAAAGAGGTATTATGAAGAGTGAGGGTAGACATAAACAACACTAGTTGATATATCAAGATGAGTAACTTCAGAAAATGAATAACTATGAAACTAACAAACAAAAATATAACAGAAAACAGAACTCATATACCAGTAACTGTTTGCATGTGTAACACATTATTTGTTCTGGCACAATATACAGACTTTGACCCATTCTACACGATGGACCCAAGGTATGGGTAAAAATGTTTGTTGTAGCTTTCAGAATGATACTTTCGATCTGTATATCACAATAACCTTAAAAGCATTACAAATTTTATTGTTTTGACCAAATTTGCAATATTGGATATACTGGCCGTGTTCATCAAAGACGAACACTGAAAAATGTTTGTAATACCTTTTAAGGTGATTAATGGGCTGTCTTTAATTGCTTGTAGTGATTGATAAAACTGCATTCTTGACAGTTTAAGGATTGGCCAAGGACAAACAGCACTAGTAAACCTTATATTGAGTAATAATTATAATGTAACAAGTCAAGCAACTTTTAAAACTGCTGTTCTGGGGACACAATTATATGTGCTGTTTGGCAACATTGATCATAAGTATAAAAAGTGTTGCTCTATGCTGCATAATAATTGAATTCACAAAAAAAAGATAGTAAGAACAGTTTTTTTTCTGTTTTGACAGATGTTTGCACCATCTATCTATGGTAAAGATATGGCCCCAGCATGCATTACAGATGATTGTGGAAACCAGGGGGTGATCCTTACTGCAGGAACAGCCAAGGACATCGAGAATCATTTTAGAGCGGCCATTCAACCCATGGGGTAAATTAATTCTTCTATACATTAAAAAGACATTTTACAGTTGTTTCTTCATTTTATTTGCATTTTATCTTACAGTCTATGAAATGTAACTATCCTTCTTTTTTGGACACGTACACTATTTTATCCATTCCAATGAATCTTTAAACAAATAATTTCTTTCAAAAATAATGGTCATAATAAAATTAATAAGTTTTGTGAAAACACATACCCATCATGGATACATTAATGTGAAGCCATGGATCTCTTGTTACCAAAATAGTACTAATTCACAACAGATAAAACATTTTATTTTTTTTAGTTTATTTTTATTTTTTTATTATTATTATTTTATTTTATTTTTTTTTTGCATCAGAATATTACCACAGGAAGTTTATCTCATTTAGCTGAAGGGTTATTATCGAATTACATTCTGTGAGAATTTTAGTTGTCTTTTATCTTTTCTTCTTTTATTCTGACTACATTTATATTAATTGATTTTTTTCTGGATTTGAGCCATTTTGATGATTTTGATGGTGTCATTTTTCAATTATTGAATTTATCCAAGAAAAAAAGGCTTGTAAGTTCACTAACCTTGGGGATTTGATTTTATTTGTTTCATTTTCCACTTCTTGAATCCATAAAAGCAATTTTAGATGGTGTTAATTAAGTAAAAAGTACCAAAGAAATTCCATTTGGGAACAAGCTGAAGCCTGATAAATTTATTTGTACTAGTACAGTATGTTGTTATGTCAACACAGGCGTATACCATGGGGATTCTGTTCAAATATAAATGTAATTTGCTGTCATCAGTTGCTATAGTAATCTCGTTGATTTAATTATCAACATTACTCTAAGTGATTTTATTGAGGTAGTAAAAAAAGTTATGTCACGTAATTTAGAAAGAAAACTATTAATATTTTTGTAGTTGTGTCAAGTTATTAGTATTACTTGATGTTATACATGTGACCATCACTTGATAAGAGTGAGAGATAGTATTAGAGGGACGGAGAGAGGAAATGAAAGAGGCAGTTTCTGCCTTCCCTTTCTTTCTTCCTGAATGAGAAATTGAAAACTGCTAATGGTGTAATAAAGAATCAAATATGGTCACACACAATTATTCCAGGAGGGGATCCATACATATTTTCTGACAGTATTCCAAATTATCTTTGTTGATCCATCCTCCAATTTTTAAGGTCTTCCAACAGAAAAAAATAGATACCCATCAATATAAACTTTAAAATCTGACCGTTTTCCGGAAGACCCAGAAGACGGACTAAATTCGCCTCTGTATTTACTAGCACAATGTGCATTGTATTGTAAGTAACACCTTGGTAATGCATTCTTGGTAACACCTAGAATCAAGTTGGAAATCCAGACTGAATACTACATGTATACCTGAAAAGAGGCTCATTAAGTCTTTTGTTACCTCAAAAACCTACATTTGGTTTGACATCATGTTATGATGAAATATGATCCTGAATCCAGTGGTTACAAGAAGATTTTTCTTTTGTTTCTTTATATATATCATAGTAGATACATGTTTAATCTTCAATGAAAATGTGTGCAAGTAACCACAGACTTTCACACCATCATCCATATGACATTAGCAAACAAGCATAGAGTATTGATTGTTTGAGATTTATTATATAACCCCACTAATGAATTGTCTTGGCCATTTTCCTGCATCTTGTATTGTGTGAATGATTAAACTAGCAAACAAATAAACAGCCAAGTAAACAAATCACTGCACCTTTTTTTTCAGGTTATCCGCGGGGCTCACTATGGCTCCCCTGAACAAGGATGAGATGATGAAGACCACTGTTCTGTACTCCATGAGCCAGACTTGGAGGCTGGGAAACAGTATATTATGTGCACGCAAACAAAAGACTTCCATTCTGGATGCTGTGATACAGGAGAGTGGGGGGAAAGTGCTGTTGGTTGGCAAGGTGATATTTTGAAAATGGATTTTGCTTTCCAAATATATTTCATGATGAGCTAAAAGTCCATCATGTAATACTCATTACCAAGTGCACCTTAAGTGATTGTTTCGATAGGATGATTAAAGACAACATTATTTATAGCTTTATGTTACAAGCAGACGGCAGGTACATTTCAAATGATATTTTCCTGCCATCTCGTATCAGATGTTGTAGAGTGTGTTTGTAATTTTGTAGAGTACAATGATTACCTGCCTAAAAGCTTTTTCCCAGAAAATGATATCATTAATTTGAAATCCACTTATTTTAATGGAAGATTAACAGGCACCATCATCAAAGTAATAATGTATAGATGATGGTTTAAGCTCATTGTTACACTGTCATCTACATGCCCAGGAAATCAGGACTTTCTTGGCTGAGGGGTGACTTGATGGACCCCCATGTTACTAGGAAATAATGTAAAAAAACATCTCATCTAAGCTATCTCATCAAGTTTTTTCATAAAAATATGGTCACCATAAGTTTCAACCCTTGCCAATGGAGGGTGACTTCTACAATTTTGAAATCAGTTCATTTTTCTTCTTTCAACCATTTCCATTATGTGATTAATTTGAATTTTTAAATTTTGTTTTATATATTTTTGTGACTTCTCCTTAGCATCTTTCAGAATTATGAAAGTTTATGGTTATCACTTATTTTTGTTTTTTCTTTATTGTTAAAAGGTGGTGGATGTGGAAAGGTCCACAGAGGCTGGTTTCACAAGGGGAAAGATCAAGGTAGCAGGCACAGAGCCTTTCTCAGGCCAGCACTTACATGTGGATTTTCAGAATGAGCTTCTTGTTGCCAGACACACAAGAGATGGACATAATTTTGAGGTCTGTAAAATATAGGGTGTTTCAATACTCAGAATTACTCATCTTTATACTTGGTTGATCTATCCAATTTACAGTACTCTTAGTTAAAAAGTGTAGGCATGTCAAGTTAGGCCTATTCTGAAAAATCCTATCAGGTTTCAAGATATATTTTCCTATATTTCAGACACTAGCATGTACGCCAGACCTGATCACCATGGTAACCAAGGATGCTGGTGAACCCATCCCTAACGAGGAAATGCGTTACGGGCTTCGTGTGGTTGTATTTGCCCTCCCAGTCTCACCTGTCATGCGATCTCCTAAAGCACTGAAAGTTGTTGGCCCACAGGCGTTTGGATATTCGGCAGACCATGTGGTGTATACGTCACTGTGTGATGATATGACTGCTCACACCACACCTGTGGGGCCTTTGTAGGCTTATAATACCTGAATTATGTGGAACTGTCTTGAAGAGAAATATTTGGTTTTTATTTTTATTTCAGGGGTGGATTGAGGCCGTCTTCTGGAAGACGATCAGATTTTTAAGTTTACATTGACGAGTATCTCATTTTTTTCTGTCGGAAGACGGTCAAAAATGGAGGATGGTCCAAAAAAGATCATTTGGAAGACTGTCAGAAAATACCTCTGGATCCGCCCCTGTATTTTATTTATTTTTTAATTAATTTATTTATTAATTATTTTATTTATTTATTTATTTATTTATTTTGATCGAAGGATTAGATACTATACTGGGTTATTGTGATATACCTAATGTGATGTATTGTAAGACACCTATGCAAATTTCATTCTTTTAGATTTAAAAGGAATGTGCAAGAAATATTTTTAAAAATTTATAAAAGTTCAATATCATATATTTTAATATGTGTTTTACGAGTTTTTCTACAGATATGAAAAAACACTTACAGATATGGAAAAGCTGTTGATTTGAATAAATTTGAATTTATTTGATTACATGTATTTTTCATGAATACTTTGAACATACTGTTGTGACATATTCTCAAAATAGTTTTTCATATACTTTATAAATATATTGAACATAGTCGCTGAAGTAAAACGACTTGTAGCCATGTGTTCAGTAGTGATATTATACCTTCAACATAGACATAATACTGAAGTTGAACTGTAATGTGAGATTTAATTCACTAAATTAAATTTCCTCTGTCTCTTTCTTTTGACCTATTTTACTGCTTATGTATATGGTAGAATTTTGACTTGTTTTGTCAACATCAAGAATATGTCAAGGATTTTTGTAAACCGTCTGTTTACCATTTCCATAAAACTTCAGAAACATATAATAGTACCTTCAATGATTAATTATTAAATGATAGAAATTATTTGATGATGTTGAATATTTGTAACGTGTATCTGTGGTTGTGGACAAGCATTGGATTGCAATGAGAATGCTTTGCTCAGAGATATAGAAACCTAGCAATTATTTAAATTTTGCAATACATAGCAATGTGATAGTCACAAATACATAAGAACACTCACTGTATGATCTACCTTGCAGAACCAGAATAAACATTTTCAGTAATTTCAAGCCGTTTTAAACGCTCTAACGGCATATTTCATGACAAAAGCAGCGGCTTGTAAAGACCTCTTGTATAACATGTGCGATTTTTGAATATTTTTTCAAGTGTCCTTCTAACCCGCACTTCTGACACGACGACAAACGTCATATTCCGTGCACCTCACGCGACTCCGTCACGAATGTCATGCAAATTCCGCCAGCATCTCTCCAAGCTTTGAGCACTTAACCACTGTCTGGTTTCAATCCACGTGAACGATGTGGAGGGGGGGGGGGGTGTTAGGCTAGCTGTCTACAAACGCCACTCGTTTACTGAGGGGATAAAGACTTTTCCGACTGTTCACAGATTTCCGACGTTTTGGGCAGCCAAAAATATCAAATACTCTGGAACTCAAGCCACTACATTTTCCGACTCTTTCTTTCACAAAATGGGTGTATCTTCCCTGTTTGCTGCAATGTCATATTTTCGGAGACAATCCAAAACGGCTCACAGTAACAGGCAGCTGCAGCTAGAGCAGCGAGTGGGCTGAAATATGAACATTTGGTGATCGGGATTTTTTATCGACTAAATTCATATATTTATTTATTTACATTTGGGAAGTTAGCACTAAGGACTTCACCATAACACGCAACTGATCTTGTATGTTACATAAAAGTAATATAAGGTAACTTCCACAATCTTGAGGCGGAAGCTTTGGATATACTACCCTTGTCCACACCCTATGTTTATTTCACAAAGTGCCGTATTTTCTATGCATAAATGCCAGCTTGAAATATTTGTGCCACTATAGAGTATTTCTTGTTTTCGGCCTTCAAAATTTGTCGATTCTGGATTTTTGCATTAAGTTTCTACATATAGGGGGAAATGTACGACTCCCGCCTTCTCTCTTTATATAGCTAACATTTATACATTCTGTAGATGGACAAGGGCAACTAGTAAAAACACCACAGGTTAGTTTATTATGTACAAATTCCACCATGCACCTGTCATGGAGCGATGTATTCCTTACACAACAAAGATGTTCGTCAACATTGTCTGAAATACAACTTGGAAGAACATTCGATACACAGACCTTTCGACACTGGGGGAGGGGCCACAGCTTACGTACATGTACCAGTACTAATGGTCACATAACTTTTGTTTTAGTCTTTTGAAAATTCATCAGAAATATTTTAATAATTCGCCATAGGTAATGGTAAATATTTTGATAAGCGGAGAATTAGACAACTGGTACTCCCTAGGATTGTTCATGATTGGCGATCAAAACGCAAAACTGGTGTTTAGAATGCAACTTTGTTTTTACATTATGGAATATTGGACCTGCGTGGCAGAAAATAAATGTGCCAATGAAAAGAAAAATACATAAACAAACCTATCGACACCTGTTTATAATTGCCGGACAACATAGAAACTGGTCAGCGATTATTCAACGAAAGTATTGTTTTAACCCTTGCCTGGGGTATGGATACTGTTGCGCCATGGCTAGTCAGGTTATGATAATAATTACTTGTAGGTTACGATAATAATTACTTGTTGAAAAGTTTCAAGACAAAGGAGGCAGTTGCAAGTTGATTAGTGAATGCCAATATTTAGGTAAACCAGACACGAGGAGAAATAAATGATAATAGGAGTTTAAGTCTGTGATCAAATGTAGTGTTGTAGGTGATGAATTCAAAGTTTTTTTTTTTTTTTTTTTTTTTTTTTTTTTTTTTTTTTTTCAAAAATAACAAAATACAGAAAACAATTAACTACCTTATGGACGCATTAAATGGCGCTAAAAAAGAAAATAATGTTGCCGTTGTACCGTGAGAATACGCCAATAAAATGAGTGTCTCTTTATTTATTTTATCACAAACAAATTTTACAGACGTATTAATCAGAACAGGCGAGGGGTTGAACAGACAAGATACAGAGATCGAACGTGAAAGTGATAGAGATGAAAAACTTGATACTGTTAAATACCCCTGGTACCGCCGTCAAAATAAGAGCATAGTCACGTGCCCAGATTAATTTTACTGATAAAACTGATCCAAGGGAGTGTGTGTGTGCGTTGGGGGGGGGGGGGGGGTGGAACATTCGACGATAGCGGTTTGCTTTTTCGCTTTTCAAGCATTGGCTCCGGTGCGGACGCAAAACAAAGTTTTCTTTTTTCCAACTAAAATTACGTTCTTTACACGCAAAACTTGGCTCATTTGACGAACTCTCAAAAATTGACAGTGTTTGATTTGATAAGAAAGAGCCGCACGGGGTCCGAAAGGACCTTAGTTTAGCATTTCATACGCTTAATTCACAATAACGGTGTAATGTGTCAATCAAAACAGGTTAAATCTCGGTTAAGCAAGGATCTATATGCCAATCTTTGGCTAAAGAGATTTTATAGAAACATTTCCAAGCCCGTTGCCCCCTACTGTTGCATTTGACATTGTACTTCCTAATTCAAACGTAAACACAAACCACTCGGTGCATTATCCGATCGATTCGATTGTGAATGAATAGAATCGGATTAAGTTATTTCAATCAACTGTGGCGATATTATTATTTGTTTCCAGTGCTAGTGTGTCTAGGTTTTAGTCACATAACTACATGCGTAGTGTCGAGGACGGGTCGCTTATAATGTGGTGCACAAACGTGAATTTTAGACTTTGAACAGATTTACTTAAAACGCGTCACTCTCACATGAAGAGCAAGGGAAATGTAGATGCAAAACATGGCTTTGTTTACGTTGGAAAAAAGTAGCTTTCAGACTGTGATATTTGAAGGAGTAATAACATGCATAGCAGTTCCACCATAACTCCCCGGGTAATGCTGCTTCTCGGGCTTTTTACAGTCACTAACTGGCAAGGACGGACAAGAAATGAAATAATTACGTAAAAACACAAGACTTGTGATCACAGAAAAAAGATGGTGGGACTATCGGGAACAACGAAACTTGCCAACGCCCATACTGGCGAAGTTGACAACCCAGCGTTGTTGATTTTCGACCTCGGACAGCGTGCGGAACGCAGGACCAAGAGAGTGAACCAGCTCGTGCAACAGGTCTGTGAATACCAGAAAACTAAGATGGACTTCGCCAAACGCCTTCACGCCGAGGCTCTGGTCAGTAACCAGTCGGACGTTGAGATGAGATTAAAACAGCTGAGGCAAAGACAGCTTGAAATAGCCAGAGCACGGAAAGAGGAAGATCGAAAGAAAATGGCGAAATTCCAAAGTAAACAAGAATCCTTCTACACTATGTTGAAAAAAGTTCAGGTAGTGAGGAAGGAGGATATCGACAAGAATGCTCATAGTGAAGAAAAGACAGAAGTACACATGTCAACAATCCCTGAGGAAAAAGACGAAGTTAACGCTGAAGACGAAGGGGAAAAGACAGCCAAGCCCGCAGCTTGGGGAAAAGTTCGCTCCATGGCGTTTGTCCTTCCTCGCATAGGCGCTCCAGCTCCCGTCAAAACAGTGGTAAAAAAAGTGAAAAAAGAACCACAGAAAACGAAAGAGGAACTGCGTGCCGAGAACAAACTGAAACGCCAAAAGAAATTAAAAGAACTGAGTGAAAGCAGAAAAGAAATACACAAGAAACTTTTGAAACATTTTGACGACATGCAAGCTCAGGAAGCGGAGTTTTTAGCCCTGGCTTCGAAAGGGGGGACGCCAAGTAGGAAAAGCAAGTATCAACCTGAGTCTCGTCCTTTGAAAAAAATTCCATTATCTAGCAGTATTGAGGAACTTCATTCAATGCGAACAGAAGCCTCTTTAAGAAAAGAACGCTCAATTTACCAGTCGCTGATCAAGCTGAACTCAGAGAGTGTCGTTGATATATTTGATGGTTTTCTACCAGAGAAAAAGAAACATATAGAAAATGCTGAAGAAGAAGACAATGCGGGAGAGGAGGGTGAAGCCTAGTCTATTTTACTGTAACAATCTTGGATGAGATTCTAGAAATAAGTGTTTTTTACATGCAGCTAAATAGCCATGTCATGTTCAGTTTGTTTCAGTTTACGTCGCTTACTATGAGTTTAGTGCAAGCAGGCGACAGTTACATGTAATCTGGTATTTGCCTGTAAAGACAGCGATTTAGTGGTTGAATTGGAAACAAGAACCTTTGAGCGCAACTAAAATCTACAGCAATTGAGAAGCGCATCTGTGAATAGTAGCGCTATATCTTATTCGATGAAACAAAAAGAGCTTGACTTGACTTGTTAGCTTGAACATGTGATATTTTGACGTCAGTCTGCGTGTGCCAAACTGTCAGGAAATAGAGATTTCCCTTTGTGCCAAATGAACTATTTTCTAAAATTACCAATAGAATTTCATAATGTGGTTTTCTAGAATACATCTACTTGTATTGCCACGTTTAATTTAGAATTTTAGCGATAGAATTGCAGAAAGAAAAATAGGGATGGCTTAGAATTATATATGTTAGTATTAACCATAGTTCATTTTAGTTTCAACCGTAATTCATTGCAAACTAAAAAAACATTAGGTCACTTTCCATACCTAATAATATCACGTAAGTTAATGTAGCACGAAAATCTGTGCATTACCACTTTCATTTGCGCTTTACATAAAACTCTAATAGGACTGCTAACGCACGAATTTCCGTGCTAACATGCAGTGTCGTGGTTGTCGTCTATTTTAAGAGGATAGTTTGGTCACATAATGCTATTTCCATCAGATATTATCATCATTATTCATTCATTCATTACTGGGCAGATGATTCTCTCTCTCTCTCTCTCTCTTTTTTTTTTGCAATGTGCTCTTTGGTCGTACTGTATACTCTGTGTGTTATAATGATCACAAAGTGGCTCACTACTTTAGTGCACATCATGTGTTCCTTGGACCTGCAAAACTATAACTTAACAGTCATCATCAATTCAGTATTTGTTTCAACCCGTATGCACAATTTTTACTGTTAAAATAAAAAATGTTTCAAAATATGACAGGTGTTATAATGAATGATGAGAAACAAACTTTTTCAAAAAATAAGCCTTTATTTATTTCACATTTCATAAAGAAAACATCCACTATGTTAATGTGCTAATGAGGAATTAGAAAGAAACTACATATAGCTTTGTTAAAACAAAGATATCCATAGTGAGAAGTCCTAAGAAGAGCAAGAAATAAACAACATTACCTTGCGTCCACTTATATCTTGTTCACACATCCAGGTATAGATAAACACCGTTTTTAAATATTTCACTATGAAATTAACATACACTGTATATATATATATATATATATATATATATATATATATATATATATATATATATATATATATATATATATATATATAAGAAATCTGAAATATAATATAATATAATGCTTTCTGTCTTAAGAATAAGCATATGATAACTTCATGTTTTAACAAATACATTTTTCCTCTAAATATGTCTCTAAAATAAACTTTGATTATGCTTTAATAGCATTATACAGTCCTTAATTGGTTAAAAAGTACTTTTCATTTAGGGTAAAACATGGGAAGTATAGCATGTATCTTCCCCTTGATAGATGTAATGTTAATAAATTTGCATTATAGTTGACCAGACAATTTTAATAAGTGCTGCTAGTACACGTTAGTGTAGTATGATTCCTATAAAATGTTATTAAATCTGGAATATTTCAAGCTATTTATAACTGCCAAATTTGTGCTGCAAATATACTTTTCCCAGTTACATCCCACACCTGATCATATCCACAGTTACCAGAAAGGGGAGACAGAATATGGGACTTTTTAATAACCCTGGTATGCTTCTTGGTGAGCATATGATCTTTTTGCCCTTTTCTTTTATTTTGGTAGAAGTTATTGGAAATACACACAACTAAACTTACAAATTCCAAATGAAATTCTACAAATTCTACAGTAGAATCACTTTTGTTATTGACACCTGCTAAACATATTACCTCTACTCATAAGGGTACAAAACAAAAGTTAAAAGTTGCAATATTTCCTTGACATGTGTTTTTCATTATTAATTAATGACGTGCTTGCCAGATATTCCACCTAATTGTATGAGATATTACAACAGATCTAGATAACAGCAGAATAAAAGTATTCAAAATACAACAAATCAACATAGATTTACTCTCCTTGCAATACAATATTCAAGCAACTTTTTCCTGTTGTGCGTGCACAGCAAAACTACAAATATTTGCTGAAACAAAAATTACAAACATATTTTTTTCTCAGGCACTGGATTTATCTATTTTTTGCTTGGTAGGTGCAGGCATAGAACCATTCTTTTTTTAATTTTTTAGCTGGTGTTGTAACTTAAAAGTTTTAAAACCAATTAAGTTACAATAAGGCAATTTTTCATGGCTAACTGAGGACATTAAGGCAAACAACACCAACAAAGCATCAGAATGAAGTGAGACATTAGTGTTTTGAATTAAGCCCTCCATCTTCTGTTCTAATGTCACTATAAGGCACTGTTCAATATCTACAGTGGGACCATTCTTTCTAGAATATTTCAAGTTTCAATCTATCTTGTATTTATGGGATTGAATGCAACATACCTAAATTCAACAACAACAATATTGCACTTGAGATTTATTTGCATGTCCTGGAATGATCAAACTATTATTAAAAAAAGTTTTCAATCCATCTGCATCATTGCTCCTAGAGTCTATCCAGAAGTCAAGGCATCAATTTAATATCATACAGGGTATTTTGAGAAATCTAACCTCCTTGGCCAAGACTCAGAAACCAGTAAAATCTGCCCCTGTGATGTTACATTATCACGCACCCCACACATACTGGGCAGCAAGACTTGACGATGTGGTACGCCTTACTCTGTCTGCGACCAATCTGAAATATAACATCAATTATACAATTATGTCATAAATTATGATTTGTAATACTGGTAGCATGGGAGAATTTTATTCCAAAACATGCATGAATATATAAACCCTATGGATGAGAATATGAAATGTAACACCATGTCATCAACCATGTATTCAATATTCAATCAATAGATATCTCTCTCTACAATAATGATGTACAATATGATCACTAATATCAAATGATATGCCCAATCACTCCAGAGCATGTTCAGGTATGTTCTTTACATGTGGTTGCATGTACACATCCAAGAGTGACACTGTGACAGGAAAATGTTTTTACAGCTGTGTTTTGTGGGCAATATTTTTATGACTGTCATTTGGTGGCCGTATGTTTTTGTTTATCCTACCTCACTTCCTTTTCAAAATGATGTTTAAATGTATCTTATTCATTTTTATGCACTCCTTAAGCTTTATATACAAATCAAGCATTATCATAAATTCGTCAGTGTCTTGATAATCCTAAGGTTCATTGGTTTTATGTACATGCCTCTGATGAACTTAACTTTATTACGTACAGTACACTGTACACTTTATTCATGCATTAATTCGGACTATCAAACCTTTGGACCATTATGTACTTTCTGACTATTGCAACAGCTCTGCAAGTTTAAATGCATGTATGTGTAGACAAGCATAGACATGTACATGCATAAATATACAAGTTCACGCATGTTGCGTCTGCACATATGCACACGTACATGCATTCAGTCCTGTACATGTACCCTCTCTCTCTCTCTCTCTCTCTCTCTCTCTCTCTCTCACACACACACACACACACATGCACACACACACAACTGTGCATATACTTATGTTTTACCCACCCAGCGGTCCCTGTAGGTGACAGAATACAGTGCCAAGTCCCCGTCCACTGTCACGTGTGTGATCCTCTCATAGGGGAGTTTATGCTTGAATTCCAGGAAGTTCTCATCATCAACTTTCACCTGATACAAATTAAAACATGATCATATGGCTTATATCTACCTCACAGGAATGAAGATGATTACCACTGTTAGCAATTTTCATATAAAAATAATGTATATGTAAAACGTGATGAAAATGATACATGAATTAATAATGTGTGATTTGTCTCTCAAGTGAGGTTCACATCACAGCATTGTGTACTATCAAATGGAAACAATACAATCCCAACTACCACAATCCCAACTACCACAATGCACTAGCAATCTCACCCGGAAGCATTCAGGTTCCACAACAACCTTCATCACAAATTTCTTATCTGGCTGAAAAGGCAACGGTCCCTCTAACTTCTCCCCAGCGTCCCACACATGGTTGATGAATGAAGCAGTGGTCG
This sequence comes from Lingula anatina, assembly GCF_001039355.2. The sequence goes on along the minus strand of NW_019775913.1, from coordinate 654,593 downwards.
CCTTGGCGTCAGGAGCAAAGTTCACTTTGAAGTAAAACGGAATGTGCGATCCAGGCTTTGTACTGCATTGTAATCCAACTTCAAAACTGGGAAAAAAATGGGAAAAAGAATTAGAGAAGTTTTGAGGATAATCACACTGGAGATGAGAATAAGAGGAAGGAGCAGGGCACGGAGACTGTATGCACCATCTATAGCTAATTTATTCACCATGCAGACAAGGAAAGGCACAAAAAGTTTTTTTGTCTTTATGTTATCTTCTCTTTCCCTTTCCTGTCATCTGTGTTCTATCATCCCAAAACTGCCAGTGCGCTGTACATGTAGCCATTTTTGAAGTTAAGAAAGTGGCAATATACATTGGACAATAATAAAATTGTCATTTTACTAAATTTCCCATTAACAGATGATATACAATGGATGAATCATCCATCGCACTCATATGACTGTCAAGTAAATATACCTTTGGGTATACACAACTGGTTATAACATATAGAACTACCATTCAATGTGAAAAGGCCCATTTGTTCACAATTATCACTGATCAACAAGCCTTAATGTGGTGCCGGCTGCCTGGTATTACTTCACATTCAAGCAATGAAAGCTTTTATCTCAAATAACATGATTTGATCTAATTTTGGCTCATACATTTATCTCTTCATAAGCCATTGAAAGACTTGAAATACTCTACATGCTTCAAGCTCTCATACTAGAAGTGCTTAAGGCAGGCAAACACAGCCTACATGCCAGTCAGCGTAAAGGTATTGAAGAAGAAGAAACAGATGAAAAATGAAGGGTGTGCTAACCCCCTTTAACATCCCTAGTATGGCCCCATTCAGAATAGCTTGCCATCTGATCCGCTAACAGACACTGAATAGATATCCTGTGGGGAAGTATTCAAGTGGGTTGGCCATATTTGACCCTCAGACTAGTTAGTCCCCTATTCTGAATGGGGCTTATGAAAGCCTGAAATGCTTATAGCTTTTCAGCAGTCATCCAGGCCACTAGGGTAAACTAGGGTAAATGGCTTGGCTAAAAATCACGTCATGCTTCATGAATTATTACTCATAAACTTTCCAGTCAATAAGAAAACCATCTCCCTGGCTCAGCAGGAAATTACTCTCCTGGGACCAAAGAACCATGCACTGATTATTTCAAACACTTCTTTCCTATTTCTAAAAAATTTATAATAATAATAATAATAATTATTATAATTATTATTTTTTATTTTATTTTATTTTATTTTTTTTTTTGTTGTTATGTTGAGCAAAGTAAAGCAAAAATGTTTGTTTCCCAAATCTTGTTAAATTTTTCATTTGCCAACATTTTACATCTCAATTGTTAATTATGTTAATAATAGTTCATATATATCTTACTTGCAGCCATCTCCTAGAGGGGTCCCAGTAAAGAATATGGTTTTGCCTTCATGTAGGCCACCAGGAATTGCACTGCAATATGGCAGCTCCTATGTATTGAAAATAAACACAATCAGAATGATACTTGAATGTCATGTATACTTCATGATGTCAAATAAACTTAACTGATGAATTAAAGAAAAAGTAAAATAATTAATATTATATAATAGTAATATTATATTATAAATTGTACATGTTTTAAAACCATGCATTCAGGCATACACAACACAATGCATTTCTAAGGGCAAATGCTAGCTGAAATGTAGAAGATGGGTTAAGGTATACACTATACCTCTACTCACATGCAATCTTTCTGTCAGATGAATGGCCAGGCATCAATCAATATACTGTTGTATTCACAGGAACAATTAATAAAGGGTTGTTGGCCTCTGGTGTACTGTTTGGCTTTCAACACACAAAACCTGTTTAAAAAGGCAAAAAGGATAGGACAGGATAGGAAGTGGGGTGGGGTGGGGAGGGGAGGGGTGGGGGTTTCCTTACCAATTCATCCGGGCACTCTACTGTATAGAAATCAGCGTTGCCATTGACCATGACATGTGTCACTCTCTCCATGGCCAGGCGATGAGTGAACTCAAGGTACAGGATGCCATCTACAAATACCTTAAAAAAAACAACAACAAAGAGAGAAGTTAAGACAAATATATTAATTTTATATTAGCCACATAAGTGTAATCTTATGTGTCTCATCACAAGTGAACTAATGTTAGAAATCACTTACAAATATTTCGATTAAAGCCCGCCAACCACTGACATGTGTAGTGTTTAGAGTGTTTAGGTTTAAATAGAACACATGATTGTTCTCAGTGCTAGATTACAAAATATAAAAAAATTAACTCATCTGCATTAAAAAAATAAACTAAATTTTATTTCCATCTTGATTTGTATATTCTGTTACATATCTCGTCTATTACTATATGTTAACAATACATCATTATCCGCCTGTCTTAAACCATACCACATGTCAATGATTTACAAGTCCTGCAGGCAAGAATATCTTTGCAATAACAATTCACAGCAAGCCTAATAACAAAACATGTGGGCAACCACAAAGCCCTTTGGGAAAACAACTGGCTTATGGCACCAAAACTGTTTGGCGTGCAGATTTACTAAAAGCCTGAAACATTCTATTATACATTGTGAAGAAGATGTATGCAATTTCTTTTACTGTCCATGATATTTTGATACATTTTATTAAGGCTGCACTTTTTTAAGACACGAAGGTCAACCACAAGGGCACGTTTTGTTCGTATTTTTATGTCTGTGTCTATGAAACAAACCCAGAAAATTATTGTAATCCATTTGTAATGTGATATTCCATGAAATGTCATACTGAACGCAATGTAAGATATAATATAGTAAACCACATGACAGATTCCTACTTCTTAGCTAAGAAATCAAATGTAAGTTAGGTGAAATTTTGGATTGGGAATCTCAAGGGGCTGAAATGACTTTTTCTGGCACTGACAGATGAATTGTTTCAGAATTTGATTCAGAAGTGTATGTGCTTTTTTATCCAACCCCTTCCTCCTGCACCCTCCCCCCCAATCACACAGTAGAGAGAGAGTGTAATATTGCATTATTGTAGATATGTTTTTGTCCTTACCCAGTCGGAGAATAGCTGTAAAGCTAATGTTTCCATTCAATTTAAAACCAACATGAAATAAAATTTATTGTATTGTATTGTAGAGAGAGAGAGAGAGAGAGAGAGAGAGAGAGAGAGAGAGTCTCAGGAGGAGATATAAATACTGTAAGGGAAAGATAAATTGATCAAGTTCATCATATTCAAAAATATAAAGAATCATCACATAAAAATGCACATAAAAGGTATTAAAATCCACCTGCTGTAACTTAAGGATACTTGACCCTGCGTGATGTTACATAGAGAACAGATGTAAGTTATTGTAATTGCGAGACAGATGCCATATAATATCATTATCCAACCACAGGTTGCTATCATCATGGCAGAGGTCTGGCGTGATCCAAACTCATCGGTTTGTGTAATCTTTGGAATAAATGACATTTGTACGCAAATACCCTTATAACACTAATGTCTTCTATAGTTTTTTTTAAATTGACAGATAAGACATTCGCTTTCTTAGATGCTGCATTATTGACATCTCCTGAGAATAGTCTGATATAATGACATCAATATTTTACACACTTTCCACTAAATGTAAATGTTTGGACATTAAAAAAAAAAAAGCAGATCTGAACAAAAATCCCCATTTTACATGAATTCAGAATCAAATTATCCAAATGGCAGAAAAATTTCCTCCCTGTATGTGTTCTCTTTATGCGGTAACCCTGATTTTAATGAATCTCCATAGTTACCCTGTAACCTAGCAACCCTGAACTTACCAAGGAAACCAACTTACCTCATAGCCTTCTTCTTTTGCCAAAATTTTCATCAAAAATGGTTTCCCAGCCTCAAATGGAAAGTTGTCTTCCTGGATTCTTTCCAGGCCCCAATTTTTCAGGACAAATGTATTACAAGTTGTACTTCTGGATGGGAAATCTGGCCGAAATGAGAAGACAGCTGTTGTGTGTGGGAGCTTTTCACTGCCAGTCTGCAAACAGACTTCAAACCTTAAAAATAAAAAATATGAAAGGGAACTACATACCAGGTAAATGTTCATAACGGTTGGACAAACAAAGCATCCAAAAAATATGTCTGGAGATAATCAACTAGTATCTATCTATCTATCTTTTTTTCTTTTTCTTTTTCTTTTTTTTTTTTTTTTGGGGGGGGGGGGGGGCATTCTCTCTCTGCAATATGTATGTATGTATGCATGTATGTAGTAAAAATTTAATCTTTTTCAACCCCTTTTTTTTCTGGCTACATAAAACTGCACAAACAAGCCTTGCCTATCAGTGAACTCTGCATCAGTTTCTTATCTTTCCATTGATGTACCTTGACGTACCTTACTCAGGCAAAGAAAAGATGTTTAATGTTATCTAATAAACTAATTAAACATCGGTAATATACCAATTAAATGTTGGGACAGGAAAAGTATCCAAAGAACATCATACGACACTGGAGCGAATTAACAAGTTTTAGGTAATAAAATATTTGGGAGCCCGGGTATCCTGTCTTTTTTCAAACTGTTGTGCTTTGTCTTGTGCTTGTATTTACTCTGGTAACAGATAGAATATGTAATTTAGGAGAACTGTTAAATGCAATACATTTTCTAACATGAAGTTCTATGCAATATGAGAGCAACAGAAACTGAAAGGGTCTCTTTCAAGACTTGAATTATTATTGTTTGTCATCAGTTTGTACCTGTTGTATGCCTCTGCTGTGAAAACTGCAGTATGCCATTATGTAGTAAACCTTTTATCTTTTCTATCAGTTAGATTTTCAAGCTACACGCACTCTTTTTCAATATGCAATTTCTCCAACTTCCCAAGCTGAAGACTACAAGAAAGTGTCTTGCCTGAAGTGAACACCTTTCATAATTTTTTATCTTTCTATTTATCTAAGTATCTATCTATTGACATCTTTTTCTGGCTAATAAAAGAGGTAAATTGACATCCAAGAAACCAATTAGTAAAAAATTAATATGTTAGGAATTGGATTACCTCGCTAATATTGTTGTTTCCAATTATCCTTAGGCTTAATTAGAAACTAGTGCACAAAAAATGAGCTAAATGCCATGTATACATGGTATGTTCAATAAGGTTGTTCTAAAATCTGTATGTCTACTTTTCTTCCGACTGGATAAACTTGATTAAACTAAAACGGAATCAATCACCAATGTGCACAAAGGGGAAGACCTTTTCCTAGAACTCCTTGGAAGGCTGCTAAATCAAATCACACTTGACACAATGCTACTAATACTTTCATCGTTTAACAAACAGCTAGATCAATCGAGGTTTCAGACCCTTAACTCTGGAAAATGTGACAAAATTGATAAAACCATTTTAAGGTTGGGAAGACAATCCTGTACTCTCTTTTAATGAACAAACGTATCACAGAATTCTGAGTTTCATCAAAGGCCAAAAGTTATGAGTTTAACATTAAAAACTTGATAACACACATGCTGCTTGATTTACCAAAAGGTTGCATCAATTTTTATAGCTTCACAAGCTATAACATCTGAGATTCAGTACAAATTGATCTGAAATCTGCCTATGGTTCTGTAAAATGTGACATTAATAGTTGATTTAAAAGCCATGACATGTCATTCATGAGAAGTCAAAATGTCACTCCTGCAGTATTCATGTAATTGGATAACAATTTTGAAGTCCAGTGAGATTTATAAAGCAATGGGATTGATGACTGCACATATATAGAGAGAAATGGAAGTATTAGTGCTCTATAACCTTAATTTTGCATGCAGGTAAATGTGTGCTTTTTAAACTGACAAAATTTTCAAAATTTGCAACAACATGAATTATGGCAAGTACAAAAAGATCACATGGCATACATGTATACCTGTTAAAATATGACCAAAAAGTATCACTTGTTCAACAAGAGAGGCTTATGCAATTCACATGTATTCAAAACCCTTTGTCACTTTAAGGCAAAAAAGTCTTTCAGTTATATTATATTACCAGTATTCAGAAATTTTCTTAGAAACATGCAATCTGTGAGATATGCAATATTCCTCTTGATAAAAGGCTCATGCAAAATTGATAACTCTCTATTAGAGGATTTACGTAGTTAAACAGTGCTTGAAGCATTATCCTCGCAAATGGTATTGAATTTGGGTCAATTTACACTTTGTCAAGCAGCCCTGACTCCTGAGACTGAAACCAAAAACTCAATCACATCAGTTCATGAGCAGGAAATAAATCATTAGCTGAACGATATCCCCATAAATGCTTCAGGGATGCATATACAAGATACACTTAAGACTTTATACCAGTAGTTCTATGATTATTTATAACCATAACCAAGTATTGGGTAAAGAAACTTTTACAGTTATCTAAATTAAAGAGATGAGAAATAGCAACCTCCATTATTCTGCATAACACATCATGATGCAGACAAATGACAAGGCAATCGCCACGTAAATCTTCAGGTTGTTGTGTTTATGCTAAACATCATACAACGCCAAATACTGGTAATATCTGACTTCTGCCAAAATACAGAGCAATAGTAGAGATCCCTCTACAGGTTATTGCTCATCCAAACTGCAGTCATCGAGCCACAAACTGAGATACTCGCCACATACATACCCTTGACTAAACATCAAAACCTTATACATGATGAAATATTTATCCTAACATATCTAGTTTTCTTTGAGAAATTCTGGCACAAAAGCCAAGAATGATTCTACATATTTATGGAAAACAATTTACTTCTACAAACTGCTTAAATCAATTAATTTATTCAGTGGTAAACCATTAAAGTTGCAAAGGTGGATTTAAGTACACACCCTCGAGCCCTAGGGCTTTGTTGGTACTCTGTTTTTGCCCCCCCCCCCCTCCAAACACACACACACACACACACGCACGCACGCACGCACACACACACACACACACACACACACACACACACACACAGTATAACTAGTGAAAAAAAACAGGTTTTTCTCATCAATCCATACATATCCTTACCACTTGCAGTCTTTCCATGCAACTCCATCAATATAGATGACTCGTCCCACTCCAAACTCATCTGGTATCTCAAGAAAATGGGGTAAGTCCTATAGTTAAATGTAAAAAGTTATGACTTCAGTTGTAAATGATCAAATTCAAAATCAATCTGAAAAGAATTCTGAAAATACGACTAAGTGAAAGTTTTATATTGCAAACAATACACATTGATTTGAAAACCATATAAATTTTTTCCTGCTTTATTTGCCTTTTTAACTATATGCCATCAAACTAAACATAAACAACTTGTATTTTGTCGTTCAGTTTTAATATATCATACATTTTTGGTGACATTCTTAATTTACATACCAATCGTGTAGTAATATCTCTTTCTTCAGGCTTGAAAGTAAAGACAGTTTTGTGTGGTGAAACTTGTGCCTCAAAATCCACATGGTCTCTTAAAGGCTCCTCACTATTTCCAACACCATACTTATTCACATCTCTCTTTTCTTTGTACCTCTGCCCATGCTGATGCTCTATGAGAGGAATAGAATTGGAATCCTCAAACGAGTTGTCTTCCATGCTTTCTACATCAAAGTTATGCTCACTTGATTGGGAGGTATAGCCGGAACTCAATGTTCGCTCATGGTACGTCAGATCCTTGGCTTTAAAATCTGACTTCTGTTGAAATTCTTCAGCTGAGAAGAACTCTACTGACTGGAAAATGGCATCTCCGTCCAAAACTACGTGGGAAATGTGATGTGGAGGTGTCCGGTGACTGTAGTCCATTAAATGCTTCCCATCCACACTAATCTGGAATTGACAATCTTAGGCTGGGTTCAGATTAAAAATTATCGGTTCAGCAGAATCAATCTAACTCAGTGGGGATTCTCGCTAAGGCCCAGGCAATGTAATCAGCTTAATTGTCTGGCAAATGCCCTCTCACAGAGCAACAAGAACATCATGGACCACAAAGTTTCCACCGACTTTATCCAAGTACTTAAAGTTACAAAGAGGCATGCCAGACAATAAAGCTGATTACAATAACTGCGCCTTAAGCAAGAATCCCTGCCAATATAGATCGATCCTGCTGGAATGATAACTTTAAATCTGAATGCAGCTTTAAGCCTCATTCCCAATAAACTGTCATTTTACGTAGGTTGATCCAACCCTGCGGGAACTCTACCTATATGTAATCAGATTAAGAGATTAACACGCCTTCTTTTGTTTCTAATGTAATTGTAAAAGAACCAGCTTTTCTATCAATCACAAAGAATTTTGTCGACCTATATAATGCTCACTAACTCCAAGGGGGACTCTTGCTGAATGCAATCAGATTAAAACATGCGCCCTTCTGCAGGCGTTAAGTAAAATATACAAAAGCTGGTGATTATATGAGTATGTTAATGAAAACAATAGGAGGCATGTTATTTATCTGAGTTGGATTGATCTATGTAGGATGGTAATTTCATTGAGAATGAGCTTTAAGTAATTTACTTACAACATATTTTGAATTAATCCTTCACCTAGATATTAAGTAACTGTAGCTAATACCCAGTATTCTCGAACTATTTATTATCAACCCTTGCATGCAACCAAAAACTTACTGAATAATCTTTACACTAGAAAAATAAAATATCTTTAAATAGTATTCATCCTTGATCAGCAATAAAAAAGTGCATTTCTCAAGAGTTTATATCACTGAAGATACAAGCTGATGATAAAATGTGTTGATTTATACTAATTAATAGTTCTAAATCTGCAAGTAACATTCCTGTCCTAATACTCATGTGATGATCATGCAATAACATATTCTGAAACATGCTTAAAACTTTAATGACCTGACTTTTTTTACTTGTCCTCTGTCAAAATGCAGTACTTAATAAATTTATCTATATCAATATCTACACATTTCAACTTATGGTTGATTGTCAAATAAAATTAATGTTAATCAAATTAACCTTACATCATAATAAACAGAAAAGTAAAATGAGTGTACAAAATAAGCTGGTCGTACTGTATATACAGATATATATATAAATAAACATAAAACGATGACCTACTTCATGTGCAGCTTTACAAAACAGAACTGCAAATACAGGGTCACACCAAAATGGAGCAGAAGGTGTGCATAAAAATTTCATTATACTGCATTGTTTAAACTGTATAGGCAGGTTAAAAAAACAACTTGTTTCTCTAACCCTTCTAAATTTTAAATGGCAAAAATAAAAAAAAAATGAGGTAAACCATGTCAAACACTATGCATTGAAAGTTGAGGGGAGAAAAAGAAATATTTTTAAAATTAACAAGACTGTTGCAGGTCATCAGATGTAATTATGACAAATAGGACACTTCATTGAATAGAAATGACTGTTTTCCTTTTTGTTTTAGAGAATTTAAGGTAGGTTAAAATAATGCAAACAATTGAAGTTTTAAAATACTATATAGTGACAAAAGACATTATTTTGAAAATCATTTTATTCCCCCCTGCTCCAATGCCTTACGAAAATAAAGACTTTTAAGAAGCAAGTAAAAAAAAAATGCCTTTTGTATCACTGTAGGTCACCCTACATTTGTGTTTGCAATACAATGCATTACATCCTTGGTGCAACAAATGTGTATTAAAAAAGAGCTGTTTTCTACCAGCTAAGAAGTGCCTTTGAATTTCCAGCAGACATGATTTAATAGATGTTTTAAGCCTCAAGCTTAATAAGTTGTCTTTACGTGTAAACTTTTCACCTGTACGCATACCTGAACGTCACGCAGTCACCAAATGGTCAGTCTGAATCCTCTGTTGCTTGGTAACTTTCCATATATATATATATATATAATTACATGCATCTACTGTTAGAAATAAATGCCCTATAATTGCCAGTTAAAGCAACTGAATTTTACCTACCTTACCCTCATACTAGTATGTATATATATAGCTATAGTCAGCTATACTTATATTGGTTCAAATACTTGATATAGTGTCTTACTAAATTATTCATAGCAATTTCCAGTTTAAGAGGGTATTAAATGACTCTTAAAGGTTTGCTTAAGTGTTTGCCTCTCCATTACTAACGGTACACTACATTTACAGACAAAACTTTTAGACTTTTTGATATTTAGATAGAGTTTATAGTTATGTTAACAGCTGTACTAATACGGAGACCTCATATTTTCCGGTTAACATCTTCAGAATGCAAACTTACCTCTGTCAATGAGATTATGTTTTCAGCTATCTTTGTTTGTCAGTGATAAACCGATTTTGATGAAATTTTCAGGACAGGTCAGGAGTGGACCAAGGAATATATCATTAGATTTTGGTGGCCACAGATCTACTTATTACTTATTAATTAATGGTTAAATATTAGTTCATTATTTGTCTTGGCAAGGGTCCTTGCTCTCTGAGGTCTTTTCTCAAGTTAAATAACAAGGGATGGATTGATATTTTTTTTTTTTTTTGAGAACTGAGAATAATTGTCCATTTACCACTTTTCACCTACAAGTCTTAAAATCTTCACAGATAACTATAGCTCCATCTTCATGACAACGTCAGACAGATATAATGTTCAGTCTCGATCAGTCTTTACGTCAACCTGTAGTGCTTTCTTTATATAGCTAATGTCTTTCTGATACATTGGCTTGTGCATTTATAATACACAGGAAACCCTCCCCTGATAATCCGGCAAAATAATCTGATTTTGTTGTAAGTTGTGATAATCAATTATATTTTTGAAATGCTGCACTTATTATATATATTCTAATTATTATATTCCAATTCAAGATTTATCAATTTAGACCTTCATAAAATGTGCTTTCTGACATGTCTTTAAAACAATTAACTTTTATAAAAAGTTATAAAATAGTCAAAATTTTAAAAAAAGTTCAAGAAAAAAATTTTTTTTTGGGGGGGGGGAGGGTGATCATTTCATGTTGTTTTATTATATAATTAGTTGACATAATAGTCAGGTTTTGTACATGACATTAATGTTTGTATGGTATTAAAATGTTTATGCAAAATACAAAAAAAAAAAAACATAGGAGTCAGCTGTTAAACTTTTTTAAAGTTTAAAATAATTAAGTACAGTTTGGTGTTGTTTCAGTCTTGGACATAATAACAAATTATTTATGTCCAAGTTTCAGTGAAATCTGAACTAAATCCAGCAGCTACAGTATAATAGGTTTTTCCCTGTTCTGACTGCATGATTTTTCCACTCCTTACACAGGGTATACCACTGCTTAACTAAAGCATTTATGCTTTTATATATGACTTGGTCTTCCTTTCAGTACAATTAAGGCAGATGAATAAGGCATTTAGTCACTGAAGTATTTCACCTGTGTTCCCATACAAAAATGCAGTGCTCTTCAACAAGACATGACAATTGCATTAACTAACCAATTCAGTGGTTCCGGTTTCAAGGCAGAGCAGCAAATACTGCAAAACCTAAGACAAAGCCAACTGATACGGAATATGAGCTAGTACATAATTAAACATGTATATGGAAATGGGGAAAAAAATCACCCTACCTGAAAGTAACTCTCTTTCACTGTTATTTCCAAACAGAATGAATGATCATGACTGAACGGGAAGACCGGGAAGTAGTTGATCTGTTCGTCCTGCTCGTCAGCTATTATTGAGACACAGCCTATCTCTGTGCTCCCATTGAGCTGTGGTTTCATCTGTAAAGCAATGTCTGCCTGTCTCGCCCCTGGTCGCTGGACTAAAAGGCTCACCACAAATCTACAAAAATATTTTTAAATATTCATTGTTAACATGAGAGGCAATTTAGGTGGGGTTTGTGGGCCTTTTGGGGGGGGGGGGTGAAGGATAGCCATGCCCTATTTCATGAATGGTAATGAAACTGAGGTGCCCTTAATTTCAAATTTGGTTGCCATTGAAACCTGAAACTTTTATATTCTATATGCTACAAATATCTTAGCCACATAACACAATCTAGGGAAAAAAAGACATTCTGGCAATGTTTCCTTCCTCTGGATCAAATAATTACTCAAGCTCTTTTTTTCTCTTTTCCCTAATATCCCTCCTTCCAAGTCTTTTCAAATTTCCAATAAACCCTGTCAGGCTAGAGGAAGTATATAATGCGACCTGCCATCTTGAAAGTGAACTCAGGGCATTAATCCTACCATTGTATTCCTCTGGGGAGGCGGAGGAGGAATCGAGCTTTCAAGAACGACAGGTCAGGAGGTGAGGAACTCCCAAACCATTAGTATGTTGATAATTAAGGAAGGTAACCTTAACAATGTGGCTCTAAAAGAACAAAGTGCATTCAAAATAATACGTGCAGGGGCAGATCTAGGATTATTTGAAGGGATGTCTACGGATACAAAGACGTCCCCTCCCCCCCCCCCCCCCTCTAAATCTGCCACTGGAGTCAGTCAGCAACAGAGTAACTATAATACATACGTATCTTGGCCTTCGTCTTCCAAACATGTATTACACAAGCTAAATAATTCTTTCCATGAATTCCCTCCCAACACATAGATTACACTTATTTTCCATGACATAAAAAAAAGAACATAGGGATTTAATAACTATTGAGCATAGCCAGAATGTTGCTCTTCCAGTTTCTTTGCAGAGACATATGGCCTTGTATAGATGATACTCACTCATTTGCCCCGGCAATAGGAACTCCTTGTACTTCTACAACAGTTCCAAGTCTTAGTGGTTTGGTCACCTCTACTGTATATGGGTATTGCCGCATCATCTAGGAGTAAAAAATACACATAGAAAGGAGAAATAGTACTCTTTTTCATGGGTGTGAAATGTACATGAAAACATAGTTGAGACAAACCCAGTGGCTTACTTTAGCAATATCTCCCAGATATAAACGGAAACACACATCAGCTCGGTACGAGTGTACTGGTACATGAATACGTGATCAAATTTGAGCCTTCAATTTCACTTCCATTTTTTCTCAGGTGTACTCACAAATTGTTTGGTTTGTGGTGAGTGTCATTTGATTTAAATATTGATTCATGAGGAATAAAAAAATATGTTAAAACTTTTGACCTACATTTGTGCATGAATCAGACATCCAAAGACAAAATCTGTCAAGCACAAAAACTGTGTAGAAAAGACAGACGTCACAATATATGAGGAGCATTCAAACTTTTATTTAATTCAAAATTTGTAAAATTGACAAAAATCTCTTCACTCTGTCTAAACTATATGCATATAACAGGAATTTTGTTACGAAAATAAACAAATATTAATAAATTAATAACACAAGTACTTAGCACTGCCACATATTCCACCTGAGTTAACTCAAACATATCACGTCAGCCTTCACTGGTTAAAACATATGGAGACAGCACATTACAAAATAATTTTTCTCAATACAGCACACTTCCTCTACGAACCTACCTTTGCGTTGTGTAGAAGCTGTGCTGCTCGGCACACTATTGTTATGAGGGCAACTCTATGGCGTGTAATTTCCTGAGTCTGCTACCGGGAGTCTACTACAAACACACCAATGGCAAACAGCAGTTGGTTAGTCTAATATCAAGCACATCTGATAATCAAACATAATAGATGGTACAAAAAATGCATATGATAAAATCTACATTATGTGATGATGTACGCGAAGATGAACGTGGTGCTGCTTGGTTCTAATGGGCAAGTGTTAGCTTTCTCTTAATGTACTGCACAGTGAAATATCGGAATCATTTGAGATTAAAATGGTTCTTTCTTCCTGGCAATTACATACTCATCTTATAGACCTCTAATGTAGCTTTTGATGGATTAGTAAATATCACTTGAAAGCTAGGCAGGTAGCGGTATCTGCTGTACAATAGTTAGGGACATGCAATAACTGACAACATGAAAGAAGGAATGAATCTAGATTACAGGAGGACTTTAATTCCTAATTTTTCAACAGTCAGTGTTAGGTATTTATTTTCAACACAATTATGCTTAAATTGCAATTAATTACTGAAGATTATTCTTAAATTGCACCATATTACTTAAAATATCTTCTGCAAATTGCCTTGTTTTCTTGTTACATACATGTACCATAAAAGATAATGACTCAAGAGCAAGCAATGTGTTACCACACTGTTATTGGCAGAAACCACAATTAAGGAACAATTCCTACAGATAATGGCCAAAATCGATTTAAAACATCTTTATTGTTGACCATTCTCTAAAAGAATGAAATAATCTCCCCGAACAACAAAAAAACTAAATAAATAAGAGGTACACGCTGGGGCCACATCAAGACCTGTATTGAATTTTCATGTGCATCACTGGCCTTAAATTAAATTAATAAAAGCCTGCTTAACCTCAAAGATCACCCTGCCTCTGACAAAGTTACTGCTATTACCAGGGGGGCAAGTCCCTTTGTGCATTTGACTGGCAAATCTATACTTTGCCACAATTGGTAAAAATTAATAAAGAAATGATTTAAACATTTGGCAATAACAGTTCAAATTTAAGTAGCTTTTTGTCAAACAAGGAAAGCAAATGGTATCAAAAACAAAACTCATTTTGAAAAATGAAATTCTTCATGCAGAAGCAAATTCTTTTAATAGTGTCAATTGCATATCAAGCGACCATGAACTGGTTTAAATGTCATTGTTAAACTAATCCCCAAGACAATTTATTATGTATGTGTTTGTCAGCTAGATAACCATTTGCTTCAATGTACAACACTAAATCAATGATAATATCCTGAAGAAATCTATAGTGTGAAATCATTTATGCCAACACACAAAATTAAGACAGGCATTCAAAGGAAATGATTTCAGAAAGTCAAACTAAACTCCCCTTGAAACTTGTGTATCGTTAAATTTTCTGGTTCAATTCCCTCTAGAAGGATAAGAAAATCTATATATCTCTATAACGAGCAGTTAATAATTCTCATTGTGAAACTCTTCATCATGGCAGGAAGCAGATATTATAGGATGTAGAACAAATGCTAACTGCATGTTTTATTCATCATCTGACATACCTACCAGACTAAATCTACAAAGCAAACAACAAGCCAGGATGATAAAACAACTTTTTTGAAAGATCAAATCTATCTTTTTTTTTGAAAAAAAAAAGACAAGGCCATCTGAAAACATCAGCCTTACACGACTTCTGACTTGATATGTCTAAAACAGCAAATAACTTGTTGAAAGATCTTCACATTTGCCAACTCCTCTGGTATCTGTATGTTAATTTTACAACAGCACTGCAATTATTGAAGGAATTGATATACTACATGTATACTCCTCATAACACTCATTCCATATATGTCATACCGATATCACTGCAAACACCAGTAATTCAAAATTGCTCCTTTATGGCTTTTAAACACATTTCCCAAACAACTTGTCCTGACAAAGAATCCAGCAATATGACAAGAAAACCCTTAAGTTGTCTCAGTATCACCTTTTAAATCACTCACTTGCTGACGAAGATCAAATCTATCTTTAGCATGACAAATAGTGCCACATTATTAAAATATATTCTGGCTTTTTACTAGTTTAATGTCGTGTGCAATAAAGGCTTAGTGAAAAATTGACCTTACAAACACTGTCACTTAGACTGGATTCCCATACTTAGATCGATCCATCTGGATCGACCTAACTCCCTGGGGGTTCACGTTAAATTGCTATCAGCTCAAGAGGCTTAAATGTCTGCCACGCCTACCAAATCAACTAAGGGTAAAGATAATTACCCTCTAACAGTTTTACTAGGCGTAACAGATGTTTAAGCCGGTTAGTTTGATAGCAATTTATACCCCGTTCACACTGCAGTCATTTAACCGGTTAAATAGCGAATTAGGTCAAGATTCAAATTATTGTGGTAGTCTGAACGCATGAGGATTTTTGTAAACCGGTTTCCAAAAATCCTACTAGCGAGCTGGATTCTCTCCAGCGATTCTGTTACTTTACTGGAAGGGCCACCTGTTTAGATCGCACTGCGCATGCACTAGCAAATCTCGCGGGAAAGAAAAGCAACATGCCAGGTCAGTGGACCCACACCCTCCATCGAAACCCAGCTATTCTCCTTCTTGTATCCGTCAAATTCTTCCAGATCTTACTTAAATCTTCCTTTTGACGACTTTTGGGTTAAATTTGATGTTCCAAAAACAAACACACGAGAAAAAAAACTGAGTGCGAGAATAGCAATGATTGGCGCCATATTTTTGTTTTCATGGATTCTGCGCATGCGCGATTCTTCAAACCGGAACCTCCACCTGAATTTTCAGTGCACGATTCGGTTTCCCTTTGCTGTGTGTGGCCAGACAACCGAATCGGATTTTTCACCCGTAATTCGCATTGCAAAAATTCGGATATTTCAGATTGTAGTGTGAACGGGGTATTAGTAAGACTCCCCAGGGAGATAGATCAATCCAAATATCTGTGGGAATGGTCCCCTAATATATGGTGTTTATATTCCCGAAAAAACATCTTGTTAGAATTTATTAAATGAAAATAGAATGTGATAAAATTTTAAACAACAGACAATTACAAACAAATTAATATAGCATCAAGTGATAAAACATCCCTAGGTGTGTCCCATTTACTTATAATTGACATATATTCCATAGAACAGAGAATTACATCAGCAGAATACATTAGTATATACACGTGTAAATGATGCAAGTACTTGTGAAACATCAATTAACAGAAAAAGAATTTAGCCACCATTAAATAGCGGTAAATTCAGTAAATTGAATAACAGCTCATAATGTAGTGTTATTGATGATACCATTTGCTATATTAACAATCAGTCTGAATCTTGTTTTACTGTCCTGTTTATATTTTTTTATGAAACTTGTACTAGTAATAACAATAACTATAATGCCTCACATTCTGACCTAAGATGGAGAAATTTTGACATTTTATTCGATGTCAAACCAGAGCAAAATCAAGCAAATGGCTTATGTCTGTATAAAAACCAAAGTAAATTTATGAAATAATAACTAAGTTGATTCAATCTGCTGGTATTTCCTATTGACAACTGAAGACAAAGAGGCTGAGAGACATGGTAATTAAGTACCAGTAGATTCATTCAATAATTTCTGTCTGCATGCAGGCCAACAAGATCTTGTCAGCTCTTTTCCTCAGCATGTTACAAGAAAAAAAAACCTAGAGATTTATTATATGCTAATCACTCCCCACCATAGGCCTATACTATGTATCAGTGTAAAGCAATATTCTTTCCTTAATGATTGCTTCAGAGAAAGATGATAGGCCTATCTACTTTTGTCCAACTATGGTGCTCTTTTCAATGGGCAAAAATTGTCAACTTCCAGATCCATGACTTTATAATCACAAAAAAAAAAAAAAAAAAAAAAGACTTCTTTATTGCATGTATGGTGCTTTTACTGCATACAATTGAACTATAGCGTAGCCTGCTTTTTAATTTTGTTGCTACCACTAAATGGGAATGTTCTATTTTAATTAATATTTAATGACTTAAAATTAAAATTTATGTAAAATTCACAATTTTCCTCATTGAAAAGATAGAGCAATTTAATTGTCAGTAAAATGTACCATACAAACATATATAGGGTGAATAATAATAATAATAATGATGTTAAATAAAATCTTATGGTATTGTAACAGGTTTATTTTGAGAAATGAAAATTTCTTTATTCGCCCAATAATATTAACAAGAAGCATAAGCAGCATGAAATATTTATAGCCTGGATCTAAAGGAAAATTTGAATTGAATTGAATATAAATCACAAAGAAACCACTTCCATTGATGACATTATGTATGCTAGCTATTATTACACAAGACTCATATCACTCTCTGAATTGGATGCTGTTAATGCATAACCCATTTCCCCCTCAAGTTCTGTGAAAATGAATTGATACAAAGGTGTAAAGTACCTCAAATTAAACACAATAAGGCTAGCATTAGCTAGGATATATATATGTGTGTGTGTGTATGTCTTTGCTAGGATATTAGAAATGACAACTGACGTGTGATCAAATGGAATTCCATTGAATATTTAATTACAAATAGGCATCTGCAACATTTGGGGTATTGTGCAGGATAGTGATGAATTCAGAAAAGGTTGGAGGTGCTCAGTAAGCTGGTGTTCCTCTAATTTCCTCTCCTCATTGTGTCTGTCATTAATTCTCCCAATGGACCGGTAGCAGGGACTGAACTGAGCAGTTGCAGGTTAATGTGGTACAAGCACAATTCCGTAGTAGGCCATCACCTAGCTTTAGAAATCGTGCACAATTTCGCTCCTAAGCTCTGCCTCTCTAACTTCAACAATAATTATAAAAAAATTCATATGAAGGCTTAAACAATATTAACTTTTCTTGCATTATTAAAGGCAGCTTTCATTATACTCAAGGATTGTCAGACGTCAGACAAATTTCACTAGCCCCTCCTAAATTCAAGGAAATCTTTGTCGGTCATAAAGAAATCATCCAGACAAATTTTTTTTTAATGACATAATATGTAATAGGCCAATATGTCTTACAAATGCAGGGATGAAACCATTCCTCACTGAAAAAGTAGGAAAATTGGCTGGATTCCAGGGTACACAATTCTCAAGAATGACCCAAATGACCCTGAAAAAGTCGGAATTTCAACAAAAGTCAGAAAAGCCTCATCAGTGCAAATGTAACAATTAAGAACAGGGAAGAATAATGTGTGAAATGATTTACGATTTCCCTTCCAAGTATTTCCCACATTTGCTCCAATATCAGCTTCTGCTCATTTTCTCATCAAAGTCACTGTGTTCAATTATGTTTACCAGGTCATTTTTTTTTTAATTTGGGTTCATTAGCACTATATATTGTCTTTATAAATCTCTGTATGCCAGATTTATCTTGAGGAAAACAACAATCTGGGGCGGATCCAGAGCTATTTTCTGACAGTCTTCCAAATTATCTTTGCTGATCCATCCTCCAATTTAGACCCTCTTCCAACAGAAAAAATTAGATACCTATCAATGTAGACTTGAAAATCTGACCGTCATCTGGAAGACCCAGAAGACGGCCTAAATCCCCCCTGACAATAATGGTTCTATAGATAAGTTACTTTTGTACAATTAACACGTTTGAACACCTTGCACCCTCAGCTTAAAGCCCCCATTACACTGGACAGTGTCCTTTCCGCGTTTCTATTTGAAACTATATGGTGGTGTTTGGTTGGGTTTGAATGCATCTTTAGCACATTGCATACTGCACAGGTCCCACACTCTAGCTGTTATCAGGCCCTGACTCTGACATAATTATATAGGTTCCCTTTCAACTTATAATAAATGAAACAAAATGTAAAATATAATCTCAATGAATGTGTAAGATAATGCATCATCATAATATACCCACCTTAATATTCTTGCTTCTTACCAGTGAATAATTACTTAGAAAAATGTAATTGTTTGGAACCATTTGTAACACTTGAACACCAACTTTTAATACCATAGAAGTTTTGATCACTTCAACTGCACTTAATTGATACAGGTTCTAGTGATTCCATTGATGGACACAGAGATGCTGATAAGCAACAGTGTGTGCCGCTGTGCCTTGTATTATAATCTAATTTGTCTAAAAGCACATCAATGGCAAACCATTTGTCTTAAGTGATAATGTGAAACAATGCACAAACTGAATATTCCCTTTCTGTCTCTCTTTCTCTCTCCAATCTCTCTCTCTCTCTCTCTCTCTCTCTCTCTCTCTATCGCAGACTCACTCTGTGTGTGTGCATGTGTGTGTGCATGTGTGTGTGTGTGGGTGTGTGTGTGTGTGGGTGAGAGGGTGTGGGTGTGTCTGTATAAGTGGTGAGCTCCTATAGCCCAAGGCTGATTCAGAAATTCTTTTTCTATTCACAGATCTTATATTGTATAGTTAAGTCATCTGAGCAAACAAACTTATTATCCCCCATGTAAGTGTTCAGCCAGAGGCTATATAATCAATTATGTTATCTCAGGTCTGGTAACTGTCAGAATTACTCAATCAGAACTGCACATTGAATAAAAAAAAAAAAAAAGGAACAGAGTCGGATTCATACTGACGGATCAAATGTTAACAAATTAACAAATTCATTGATACAGTGTATTGTGTGGCAGCATGATGCAAAAGTTTAACTAAGTGTGAACAGAGAGAGAGAGACGACGCAGGAAAAACATGTCCTCAGAGTAGAAACTGAAAAGCCTTCAACAGCTCAACATTTTTCAGTGATGTGAGATTCTCAGAAACATATTGATAAGTCATTCTTCAAAAACAGGAAGAATTGACAGACAAAAGCTCTGCAGACAGAGAAAAGACAATCATGAAAATATAATCTATAATTCAACAGCGAATTTTCAACTGAAACATGCTTTGATCCATTTGTTCTGTTCATGTGCCAGACGTCAATTTAGCCGAATTAAGCTTGAATGTATCCTTCGTAACTTGCTGGGCCTTAAATTTTTTTACATGTACTTATAATTAATATACACTACAGGGCATTTCTCACTCAACATAAACATGTATCTTTAATATTTCACACAGATACTGGAGTCTAGAGTTGCCTGCCGTGCCATCAGTAGATATATGCTAATTACAATCTTTTCTGCCTATTATGTCCTACCAGCACCTCCAAATTATCCTTATTCCCACACCTCCAAGTTATCCCTGCATCCACCCCACCCCCCAAATTTTCCTTGCACCCACATCCCCAAATTATTCTTGCACTCACACCCCAAATTATATTTTCTTCCACACACCAAAATTATCTTTTTAACCACACCTCCAAATTATCTCTGCATCCACACCCCATCAAAATTAATTGTTCCATCCACACACATCCAAATGATCCTTACACCCACAAACCCCACCCACACCCCAAATTATCCTTGCACCCACACCTCCAAGTTATATCTGCATCCACACCCCATCAACACACACTCCCAAATGATCCTTGCACCCACACCTCCAAATGATGCTTGCACCCACACCCCCAAATAAACCTTGCACCCACACCTCCAAATGATCCTTGCACCCACACCTCTAAATGATGATTGCACCCACACCTCCAAATGATCCTTGCACCCACACCTCCAAATGATCCTTGCACCCACACCTCCAAATTATCCTTGTACCCATACCCCAAATTATCCTTGCACCCACACCTCCAAATTATCCTTGCACCCACACCCCCAACTTATCCTTGCACACACAGCTCCAAATTATCCTTTCACCCACAACTCCAAATTATCCTTTCACCCACACCCCCAAATTATCCTTGCACCCACACCTCCAAATTATCCTTGCACCCACATCCCCAAATTATCCTTGCACCCACACCTCTAAATTATCCTTGCATCCTTGATTAACCAAAAAGGCAATGTTGACTTCATACTCATTCAAGTATGCAATTTTTGGTAATGATATGTAGACCTGGAGCAAACGCAATCTGTCTCTTGAGACAATCACTTAATTGGCCATTTAAGAGGAAACATTAGCAAGAAATTCAAGCACTAGTAAAATTAATGCCATGACAACAGACAACTGTAGGTTCTTGATCAGTAACTGTGTATCGGATGTAGCAAACACCAGTTGTCAAATACAAATTACCACATTTTAATAAAAAATGTTTATACAAGACTTTATAAAGATGGCAAAATTATTTTCTGATTTTTAATTTCATCACCTGTGCTTAACTAATCTGTATGATTTTTTTTCTCAGAGGTTCACAATTGCATCCCAAAACGCACTTGATAAAAAGATAAAACTGAACCTGCTACACGGTGCGACTTTTCTATGGCCAACAAAAAACTGTCCATACTACTTTAATTATTATTATTGCACATTTTAAATTTGCCACGAATCTGCGCTGCCCCCTAAAATAATCCTGGTTCCACCCCTGACTTAACTGCATTGGTTAATTGAATATTAAACTTCAAGCTTCATGTACTTTGCTTCTTAAATTAGAAAGGAGAGGCAAGAAATTGATATCTTTTCTCCAAAACATTTTAGATTCATGTTTTATCACAAAAATGTGTTTTTCATGTAATTAAACCAAAGTTTTTTTACCTGCCTTCTCTCTTTTTGAACATATAAAAAGAATGAAATTTTATAGGAAATGAAGAGAAAAGCACTGAAATTAATTGTAACAAGAATCACTTCTTATTGTGTTCTTCATGCCAATAATTTGCCTCCTATATATATATTTTAAGACGAATATCCTTGCACTTCCAAAGTCTACCCAATGCCATACATCAACCACAGACCACTCCAATTTTATTTACCTTTTTGCTGTTTGCCTAATGCATTAATTGTCAGATGCATCATAATAATGTAATCATAATCACTATAGCTATTATAATTACAAAACACAGTTAGCACAGAAAACTTACCATGCATATTTTAGCTAGTGAAAAAATTATAATACTTATATAATATAAACTGAAAAAAAATCTCTCTCTGCCATTAGTATAAACATGGGCCCATGATCTCGTCTCTCACCAGAGAAAATGACAAAAGATATGACTCAATATTATGTAAATCCACTCCATCAAAATATCTATCATTCCTTTCAGACTGCTTGGCAAGTGTACTGACAATTAAGACTACAATGTATCACAAATAATGCCTGCTCAGCTGTACAAGCAACCTAAGAGAGATACGAACAACTTCATTATGCAACTGCCATAACCACATAACACAAATTAACACAAGAAAAGACATTTTACTGCTACTTTTCACTCGGTTCATAACAAGATTGGGCAAGCACTGCAATGTATGACATCGTTTGGTTTGATAAATAATACCCAGTGGAGGTTTTGAAAACGGCGAGATGGGGATTTTGTCTAAAAGCACTTTAATGCAGAAAAACATAAAACTGGCAGGATAATTATAGTCGTCAGGAATATCCTGATAAAAGGCTCACGGTTCAAATATATACAATGTTGTCAACCTATGCATGTTAGTGAGCCAGCAATTATAAATGGGCTGAAGGGGGAGGGGCATGTCTTGAAAAAGTGGAGTCCTTTTTTATTCCCATACAAAGTTGACCCAACTTCAGAAATGACATATAATAACTGATACATCAGATTTCAATCCAGAGTGAACCTTTTCTGGCCAAAATTAAGTGTGGACCCCTCATATCTGCCTACAAGTATACTTATTTACAATATGCATTTGTTTCCAATACCCAACAATTAATCAATTGCTAATCCTCGTGGCATAATACATATCAAGATACCTGAATAACACCAACACATATATCTGATGATGAACACTGTATACACAGCACGACTGGTCTCTAAAAAGCTCACTCTACCATAAATAAATGATTTATTATCCCTGTGGTCACACTGCTTGATTTCACAAAATGACACTGACCTACATACATTAAGTAAAGTTTTTCTGCCATTTACCCTGCTCCCGAATCCTATGTACCTTCCACGCTGCACGCACATGCAGATACTTGTATATGTATTAGGTATTCAATATATCTGCAAGCATTTTTGCAGCTGGAGAACAAACACCAAATGCACATTATCAAGTTGGCTAAATTGTTTCATTATTGATGAGGACCATATCATCCTCCATGAAAAATTATTTTCTTAATGAGCTCATTTCCTACTTTTTCAGGTTCAACTCAGGATGTATGCATATGAATGCATGGTCTCAAGAATGGCACCTTCATGGTTGCATGGTTGGATTGCTGTGTGTTTATCCCTCCCCCTCCCCCCTTTAATGATATCCAGACCCCTTAATAGGTTTTGGTTAAACCAACCAATCCTCTGACACTACATGCATGGGACAGAATGGTGACATGTACAAAGTTACTTAAGCACAGTGAAAAATTGACCCACAATAATCTGCCAAGGATGCAGACTTAAGAAGTCTGTTGAATAACCTAGCTTAGGAGAGCTGCTTGTGCTATTGTATCTTTCAGCAAAAGGGGGACAAATAACCTGAGCAAATTGTGATTTAAAAAATGATGCAGACGCTTACCTCTATAGCATATCCTACTCAGCAAATACCAAGTCAGGATTCACCTGTTGAATCAGACATTTAAAGCAGTGCCCTGGTGATATATACTGGCTGACCCAGCTCAGCTCATGTCACAGTAAAATCAAGCACCAAACAGCAAACTGGAACCCAACCAGTCAATCATGTCTCAGTGCACATGTCTACATATGACCTCACCTGTCTAGTAATCATCTCATCCACATCCGATTCTCCAGATTCCGCAAATTATCACCAACACAATAGCCAATGATGTGATGATGATCCTCTACAAACATTCAACAATGTAGATATTAAAATACTCACTTTATACTAATAACCAGCGTTGCATGATTCCTCTGACAGGATATACTGTAACGAGAGAGCTGAAGTGATGACAGACAATCTAGACCTGCACATGGCCCACTGTAATACAATGCTTTATTACATAGCATACTTTTTACCAACATCTAGATCATCAGCTCAAATGACTAATGGATTTAGTCAGCAAAGTAAAAAAGAGACAAAATCTGTCTCAGTAATGTTTTTTCTCTCTTGCCTTTGATCCCTATTCATACATCCCTATTCATATGTGTGGTATCTTAACACTGAAATCTTTACATGCATGATTGATGATAGCATAACATATACTGCCATGCAAATGCATTTTATTCGCTTTATAATTATGGTAAACAAAAGCATAAAAAGGCTGATTTGTTTACTTAAGATTAGTTTACCAATTCAAACAAAAATAATGATTAGTGTGTTGTCTGAGATGAATGAACACTCTGACATGTTCTTCTGTTTCTGTATCACTATATATTCATAAGAATTATATCAAAATAGGTTTTAACTACTCAATTGGTTCTACAGCTCTATATAAATTCTATAGCAATCCTGTGCTCAGCATGCAGGATTAATTTCACCCCCCCCCCCCTCCAACCCCAACATTGATCTGAAAACAAATAAAAACCACAACGAACCATATTAGGATAATTGTCTTGTAACTAGCCACAAACAGCATGAGAAATGCCATAATTCAACTGATAGCATGTTATGCATTACAATACCATCTGCCCAACATGACTTCAAATTGATCTGTGATCCACTTATTAACTTATGAACAAATCTGAAATAACAGCTAGCATTTGTCTGTAAGCCAAGTAATACCTATCATCTCCAGGAGGAGGAATCCTACATCACACAGTTCAAAAGAAATTACACACATGACCACGACCAACTTACCAGCCGACAGTGCCGTTGCTTTCCGCACTCATATTATGAAAAGGTTGTTTCCAGTCAATTTAGTTGTGCCTAATTTGATCCATAAGACGACATTGGAATGTGATTGGCTCAAGTTAGGAAGCCAAGGCAACAGCATGAAACTTGGATCTAATTTCCTCAATTTTACCAAATAAACATTATCATGAGTGATATCAGAATGGTCTAGGGTCTGACTTAGAAAAGATGAGCTTTGTAGAGATACAAATGGCACGTACCACTTGTAACCCTTTCTGATTATATAACACGCTCACTGATCGCAAATGTTAAAACTTTATGATTTAATATTTTGGTAAAAGGCAGGGGCCCAATCTGCCATTTAGTAATGAAAAAAAAACTTGTCTTTATACACAAGAGACCTTCTTAACTGTATAACAGGTACGTATAAGGCCCCTCCCAGAAAATGTCCATGCAAGGATGAAAATTGTGTTTGTAGAAGTAGAGACTGCTGTTATCATATTTAAGTTTGATGGGCAATTATGATGTTATCATCAATATTCTCAATGTAGTGAGAGGACTAAATGGGAAAAAATATTACCCCCCCCCCCCCAATAATATTACAAATGAACAAACATATGAATGAATAAATCGATTTCAAAAATTAAAAGACATACAGATATGGAAGAAACTTGGATCTATGCATGCAAAGATAGGAAAGTGCCAAGAAGCATTATTGAAAATCAATTGAAATGGAAATGCACATAGGGAGCCCGTAGGATACTGCAGGTACTTAAGGATGCTGAAATGGTGGAATCTATCTTGAACAAACTCATCAATCCTTCCACCATTTAAATGCTATAAAGCAGGTGTAGATTTCATTTTAACCCCTTAAATCATCTTACATAAGCATATCAAGGCACCCAGTTTACACTGTATGTGGGCCTAGCTGTTAAATGAGTGTTCTTGTTAAATCAAAAGCCAGTACATACATGTATAAGGGTGAGCATATGGGATTACACTGTACTACCATCTTAATTCTTTCAACCCATATATTTGATTATCAGCATTTATTGACAACAGTATGCAGTGGCAGATTCAGGGGGGTCCTGACCCCCCCTTCGATTTCTGAAAAAATTGCACGAATGGCCCAACCTTGAAATTAGAATTTTGACTAGCTGAATCATAGTTCTAAACTGTACCAAATGGCACTGTTCACCATCTAAAATACCAAAATCTTTCGGGCCCTTCAGGAGGCCCCGAACTCCACACTTTGCATCTGTGGAGACCCCCCGTCAAATAATCCTGGATCCACCCCTGGTATGTAAGTAATTGCTAAATATTAGAATTTTATCTGTGTTCTTAGATGTAGTGATCGACATATAGCAGGGATACATATGTAACTGTTTTCTCGGGTTGAGCCATGATGCATTTTTGAATAGGAACTCATTGGAGCAACAGTCACTTAGTGAAAGAGAGTTGTTGTAGACCATCAGAAAATATCTTTAATTGTACTTGTATAATAAAAATCATGATTATGCCTACCATCTCTTAAATTTCCTTTGTAGCGTACGGTATACCAAAAAATATATAACACACCAATATTCCCCCCTTGAAATTACATTTTTAACTAGCCAAAGGGCACCGACTGCTCTCCAAAACACCAAAGAATTTTCAGGACCTTCAGCAGGCCCCGAACCCCACTCCAAGGGGTGATGGTCGGCTTCACATACCAGGCCTGTCGTTCCGGACCCCTCCTTCAAATAATCCTGGATCTGCCTCTATATACTTTAAAAGCAAGAATTTTATTGTGAGTGTTCAACAAAAAACCACATGGTCCTCTGCTTACATTGAAAATGATAACAGGGATATGAATTTTCATTAAAGAAATCAGACATATAACAGTTCTAAATTTATCATGAATTATATTACAAATCACATCACAGTTACACAATAGCTTTTATGTGGTTAGCTCTAGGATTAACTTACATTCTTATGTTATCAGGCATAAAGTATGAATAAATCACCCTGGAAGTATTCAATTCGGTTAAAATATCACAGAAAACAAGATAAATACACAAAGTAGCCTATTCTCTCTGGTTGTTCTTGGGTGTGCAACTCAATGTGTTAGAGAAGACAACTCAACACATTGAAGATAGGAATACCAAAACTAGTTTAGAAGTAACAAGAAAAGCACCCAGAAAGAGGAACTTCTGCAAAGGACTGTACATGGATAAATTGTGTTATTTCACAGAAAAAAAAATGGATTTTTGGATTTCGATAGTTATCTGGATCCCCAACTAAATGTTATCACTTTTAAGTTAGCCTGACTCACCCTAAAAATTTCATCAAAATCCATCTGCAACTTTTTAAATTAATAATTCATAATAAACCAATAGTTAAATCTGTCAATTGCTATAGGAAATTTATTTCGGCTTTTGCCAACGCGATTTGCCAACCAATATTTTGTCTGCTGACAGTCGGACTACATCAGGGAAGCCAGGGCTGTGATAAATATTACCACCCATCACCCCTCAGGTGAGCTTGTTCAGTCAGGTGCCCCCCTCCTCTGCTCCCCCCCCCCCCCCCACCCCTCCTTGAGCTACTGCCAAATGAAGCTGTTTATTAAAAACAGCCAGTGAAACCCTTCCAAGATTTTTGAGTTAAGCTGGAGACAAACAGGGTAAATATCCAAAGAAACTGTCAATTATTTGGTTAAATCTGCATTTCATATTTGCACCCATTTTTTTAAGTGTGCAAGCAAAACATGCCACATTTCGTGGGTGTTAGAAGTGAACCATGTATCCATCTATCTGCAGTTATGTATCTAATACTTTCTCTACTTCTACGATCTAATAATAAGGAATTCTTTTTGCAATTCCATAAAACTAGAGAAATAAAGACAATCGTCATTGCAGTATTGTTTTGAAGGGATAGATGTTCCCAATTTCCAAATATGGTTACCACTGCAAAATGCTGCTGGGATACATACCTAGGCACCATTTAAAAACAGCCGTTGTAAGCGCAGCTAAAATCATTGCTCAATTTATACCATTGGTGTTAAAGGCATTAAAACATGGTTTCTTTCTATGATCATAGTTCGAAGATTGATAAATTGTTTTCTACTCGGTTTCCAAGATTTTCAATTTTATCCACGAAAATTACTTTTTTTTATCCCCCCCCCCCCCCCAACAAGCTCAAAGCTGGCCCATAGTCAAGGGATTAAAATGAACTGTCCTTTTTGCCAGGAAAAGGTACGATCTGGGAAAAATTTGATCTAGGTTCACAGAGGTTGTGGTAAAAGGTCCACTTTTACAGGAAAAGAACCACCCTTTTGAAATTGCCACCTTCAGGCCTACACAGGCAGTTCATTTTACAGCAAGTATCCATGTCAACAACATCAATAACAAATATTTTCTTCAATGTTCTTTTTTTTATTTACATATTTCTGTAATTTTGAATAGAAATAGAAAGTCCATGATTTTCTCCACCTGTTCTTCTGAGGTTTTACTGAAAATAGAAATAGCCGTAATTAGTTAAAATACAGACTAAGGTCGAGAAAATTTAAATGAAAAGGTTAAGATAATATCCTATTTTAAACTTTGTACTATGCCATAATAAAGCTTTTTATTAGCATCCAAAATATCCATTTCAGTAAGTTCATTTAAGTAGAGTAATTTTTGGCTTTAACTTTGTTTTCTTTAATGTGAGGCAAATTCAATATCAACCTACCTTCTTTCCAGCTCCCACTTTAGCCTTCTTCGTACCACGCACTTTCTTCTGTCTGTTCTTGCGTTCTTTCCTCTGTTTTCTGGCCACAGTGTGTTTTTTCTGAGCTAAACCATGCTAAAATTTAAATCAAAGTTCAATCCATCAAATTTCTGTATTATATCAGCTAAAATAAAAATTTGGCAATTAAAATAATTATATCTTTTTTTGAATGCTTACAAGACTCGTAAAAGCACCTTTTCTGTAGGATTAATTAAATGTTAATAGGGAAAAGGTTTTTGCTTTCCTTTCCCAATAACCTGTAGCTGCTTAAGAAAGACATTTAATGTATTTAATATCACAGGCAATAATTGTTGATTAAGCTAAAAATTTACACTTACAATGTCTTAAAAACACATTTACCAAAAACAAATACTGTTTCATTACCCATAAATCACAGTGCAATTCTATATGTTAAATACTAAATTGTCTAAAAAAAAAAAATCATCAAAATAACACAGCCCCTTCCTTTACCCTGATAAGCCTGTATCTGGGCTCAAATTTCTTAGCAAAGTCCAGGCTGTCATAGATGAGGGCAAAGCCAGTTGTTTTTCCACCTCCAAATTGTGCTTTGAATCCGAAAGCAAAGATGACGTCTGGAGTCACCTTGTACATACGTGCCAACTTTTCACGGATCTCGGACTTAGGCACTGTGGCACGGCCTGGATGCAGGACATCCACAATCTAAGGAGAAAAATCAACAAAATCAATTATAAGATGAAATAAATTAAGGAACTGCAGATGCGTTTCCTATAATACAAGAATAAGCTTTTAAAACAAGTTTATTGTTCTAATTACTTTACTCATGTTATCTTTGCTTCAAATGTCATGAAAATTTCAGTGCATTTAATTACATCTGTTTTACATATTGTACCAGCCAATCAAGTATAGGACAAAAGTCTTAATTTGCTTCCTTTACATGTCAGTGACCTGCACTACTGACTAATGATGGAAAAACAAATATGATAGGCCAATAAATACCATTTGCCGCCGGCATAGTAGACGGTTGGTCAGGAACTTGCGCGTTCGCAAAGTTGCTGCACCCTCACTCTATAATGAAACAAAAAAAAAAAAAATCAAATCATGTTAAAGTTGCTGGAAAGGATCATTTTCATCTTTAATGTAAAAGAAAGCAGTTCCACCAAAAAATAAATACTAGTATTATTCTTGAACTGAAGAGCAACATACAGCAGTGCCTTTAGTTTCTTTTCTATGTACACACTGTGCCAAGATGTAGAGCCTCCATACCACTGCTCTTTTTATTATGGACAAGTCTCCCTCAGGACTAACTCAATTTATTTAGAATTTGGTGCAGGGATAATGGGTTCAAATAACACGAGTGGAGTGGTTAGTCTTTCACTGCAGTTCAGTCAATTTTGATGCACGATCCCCGTATGATAAACACATCGGATCGACCGATGCCTTCTGTCATAAGGAACAACCACAGTCTCTGGGTAAAGACAACTATAGAACGCCTGCTGTGTGGGAATCTGGTTTTGAGGATAATGACAAAGAGAAGTATGCTACAGCTGACGAGAAACTCTGGCATGTTTCACAGTCAAATCAAATACTAGTAAGATCGACACTTCAAACTTCAACGTGCAAGTGCTACAAGTAAACCAAGGTTTAATTACATTTGAAACAGTTAGGCAATTAAAATGTTACTGAGGACTGCTCTCAGATATTCTTGTTGTGTGATGGGCTTTTGAACGTTTGATTCGAACAGATATTTTCTATGATGTACGCTCATACCATGATTGCTTCCAAGATGGAGGGACAAAGAGGGCGACACATACTTCCTACTCTCGAAGTTTCACGCAAGACAGACCTTTATGAGACCAAACAAACTAACAAATCTTGCGAGTGCATTTTGCAATGCCGAAATGAAAGTAAGTAAATAGAGTGGAAGTATAATGATTCTTTGTTGTTTGACGTGATAACATTTTGACTGCCACTTTCTTTTGGTGTAAGTTGGTGATTTAAAAGTGAAATTTTGTGAAGGAGATAGTTAATGTTGACGTTAATTTCTTTCGCTTTATAGCAAAGTGTGACCAATTTTGGCACCCTTCATGACATTAGACGTGCGTATTTCCCATTTCCTTATGAGCTCCATATGGATGTTTTCCTAGTAACGACACCATAGATTGTATGTTTACGGACTTAAGCATTTAATTATAAGATTGCATATTCAGATTATAATTTTACAATGCTAATTAGACAAACAACAATGCTCCAACAGAAGAGAATGAACAATTAAATTGCTTAATTACCCTGTAACTAGTTACTTCAACATACAAGATTGATTTTCTAGAGTCAAAACGGAGAGGCCAGTCTTACGCTGTGTTACTCTGACCTGCCTTTTATGTCGCAGGAGTAGTAAAATGTCTGCACCCCCATTCAAGAAACTGAGACAGACTAGTATTACAGATAGTTTCAAGGTTACTGAAGTAGGTATGGGAAGTCAGCAACAGGACGGTGATAGAAAAGTTTGGAAAGGTACGAGAAAAAATGTTTTTATTTGAGATGATGTGCATGTAGAATATAGGAAAGAAGATAAATAAATGGATATTTTAAGCACACTTCCTGTAAACGTGGTAATAATTAAATGTCTTTAAAATGATAAAATGATATATTAGATTAAATTTGGACAAAGAAGTGAATGGTTATTACATTTTCCCAGGCTGTCACCTTCTAAGGGTTATTCTTGTTTATACATTTGTGTCATCTTCCAGTTTTTTCCTTGATATTTTAGATTTCAACTTCACAAAACCAGACAAAGAAGATCTTCAAACCATTCCAAACCAAGACCACACAGCTGAGAGGTAACTGGAAAATTATCTTTATGTCATATCAAAAGGTTTTGTCAACTGTTTTATCTCATTGCTCCTTGCTATCTAAATACAAGCATGTCTTTTTTCAGGTTGTTTAATAATATTTGATCTTTGGTGATAATGTGTGTATGGATAAAAACAATTTTTTGTCCTAAAATACAATAAGTACAGATGATCAGAAGAAGTCTTTAATGAAAAAACATACATGTACAGGCATAAAACATGTTCTGGCTAGTTTCTTTTGGATATATATGTGTCATATATCTGTATTTCTTCTTGATTTAGTGAAAAAAAGTCGGTAGTGTTGATATTTGCAAGTTTTATTGGATTAGCTGTGTTTGTGATATAAATAATGCTTCTGTTTTATTGTTTCAGTAGTTCTGGTGATATTAGTTCTGATGCCATGGGAACTGCTTGTGAGAAAACCGCATCTGGTCAGTTTGAATCAATATATGTAAAATGTAATAGTAAGTTAGACGGAAATGTTCAAGTTACTGACATTTGGAGGGATGAGTTTTTTTTTCATAATCATATTAGAATTTAGAATTTTGCAGAACTTCACGTCGTTGTTTAATTTCTCAGAGTTTTTTAAATCCTTAAAATCTTTTTTCAACATTTTTTTTTTTTTTGAGAATTAGAGATCCAGCTGTAGGTTATTGTATAGTTGTTTAAATCTGTTTTGTAGTGGCATCAGTGAGTCCAGCACATGATGCAGGGAAATTAGAAGAGGCAGCTTTCAATTCACTTGGCACAGATTCCACCCTGGAAAATTCACAGTAAGTTATCTAAGCCTGATTATCATAAGTCTACATAGCTGATGCATACTAACTGCACGGGAGGTCTTGCTGAATGCAATCAGACAAGCATGCCTACTTCTGGCTTTGAGTTGAATATAGAAAATCTGGTCATTATATTGTGGCACTGACCTTCGAGTGCAAGATATTTCCAATTCAAACTTCTAACTTCGCGTCAGGCACTTAAATTGCTTCTTGTCTCGTCTGCACGAGATAACTTCAGTGCAAGGAGGGAAAGGCAGCTCCAGGCGGCAAAACCTGTGACGTACGAGACTTATGACTTCCAAATATGGATCCAGGCGGACACAGCTGTGACATGTGACTTCCAAATATGGAAGTGCCCCAGGCAAAATTTTGAAGAAGAACGCCCTCAGATTGTCGCTGTTCATCAGAGCTAGTAAAAGCGACTCCATCACAAGGTATATTTAACAAGCTAGCTTTTACGTTGCTCTGACACTCAGGGTAGGTCATTATATGAGTATGTTGGAAACAGTAGGATGCAAGTTAGTCTGTTAATCTGATTGCATTAAGCAAGAGTCCCCTTGGAGTTAAGTGCACATTAGGTAAGTCCACAAATTTCATTGTAAATGGGACACTTTGACTGAAATAAAAATCTTCTGTAAGAAAGGTCTACCTTTGGTGGGAAGTTGACCTTTGAACTTGTGTTATCCAGTGACCAGTTTGAAATGATCTTTTTGGGGCCTTCTATTGATAATGCTTTTTGATGTTTCACATGTATGTCTTGACTTAAGTATTGCGTTCTTTTATAAAGGCCCATGAGTCCATCCACATCTAAGAGTTCCCCAGGATGGACCTCTGAGGATAAAAAGTCATTTGTAAGTAGTAACTTAATGACTGTACCATTTGGGTATTTAAATGGTATTAACACTTCCTAAGTTGCTTGTCTTTTGTTAATTTATAAAATAACTTTTATAATTATCTATTTTGCAATTAAGAACGTGTTCAAGTTAAAAGACAATTGCCTTATATTTTGTGGATTTAAACTTATTTGGAAAGTATGGTATTGTTTTTCAAAATAAAAATACATTGGAAGTTATCTTAAATCTGTCACTGCTGAAAATATTATGTTCTAATATTTTATTTCCTAACGAATGGCCTGATGTTAATGTATCAATCTGTGTCACACTAGGGTACAGATCTGCGCCATTTCCATCGCATGCCAGAGTGCTTCAACAAAGAGTTTCCAAAACTCAAGCATGATGATAGGCACCATGTTCTCATCAATGTAAGCAAACCCATTTCAAATAATCGATTAACGTCAACAGTGTCTTGTTTGGCAGTGATGATATTTGTTTAGATTAGTATTATCCATGTGTATAAAACGTCTAATGTACATTTATTGTAGTTTGACTTTCAAAGATGACCAGTTGAGTTAAACTAATGGAAACTACAGTATGCCTTCAGTTTAAGTCAATTACTACTACAGTATTTTAGTTGAATGAAAAGTTTTGAACAAAAAACATAACACATCAGTTATGTTGTTGTGTGTAATTTTATGTCACAATGATTGGATTTTTTTTCAGCCTGACAGTATTCTGGGAGGAGCAAACAGAGTTCCTACAGTGCTGGGCAAGAAAAAGGATATGTGGGATCCAAATCATGTCCATATGCCTTGTTCTGGGGAAAACTTGTACCCTGTTGATGGAGAAAATGTATGTAAAATACAGGGGAAAATAGTTATTTTTAAAGACGAAATATCTAGTGGTATAGAGTGATCGTCATGGGGAACATACCCTATGTTCCCATGCTGTCACATGATCATCATATGTCAAGACAAGCCATTACTATCGCAATAAAGCCATGTAGTTAAATTTAAATAAAAAATTTCATTAAACTTTTACAAAACAGTATTGATTTGCAGTTTATAATTATTATTATTTTCACAGGGGAGGAAGGAAATCAGGAATAGGTGGGATATGATTGAGATGGCTTTAGAATGTTTGACTACCAAGTCCGAATTAACTGTATTTGATATAGAGGTAAGAAGAACTTCTTATCTGAAATCTGCTATAAAACAATATATGTATTTAAGTAATTAATTTTTAGAGCATCTTGCAGTGCAGTTGTACCCCAGTTTTTGGAATGAAATTACAAATTGAATTTTTTCTGTATATAATTTATAAGAAAATAAAATGTCATTAACTTGTTGAAAAGATATTAAACATTCATTGAAGTTTATGTAGTACCTTTTTTAAATGTTTATAGATTCAAATTGAGTTCAGCATTTGTGTTTGACAATGCATGCTTTTCTTGATATCCTAAGATTTGCAGTAAACTGTTACATTTAGAGAATAAAAGTTATATTTAGAGAATAAAAATCAAATGATTGCAGTGCAAAATCATGGTATTTTGTTTAAAAAAGGTTATAGTTAAGAGTTCAGTGTCAATCTCTATTTTCAGGACACTATCTTGCGCTACAACAAGAGATATGAAAAGAAGTGGGATTTCGCGATGCTCAAAGAATATGAAGAAATGGTGAGTTTTGTCAGAAAACTGAGATACAAATTAATTTGCTCAACTCAATACAACTGATGATAGATAAAAGTGTCCATTCCTTTAGATTATATAGAGCATTTTATTTATTTATTTATTTATTTATTCATTTAGGCACAAATAAGATGTTCGTAAGAAATTTGATTTATTTGGATTATTTACGAATTTGGATTTTAATGTTATACAACAAATATTCATAGTCAGATTGAAGATATCTGGAAGCTCCCTTTGGATTGCTTATTATATTGAGTATGAATATTGATGTTTAAAACTTTCAGTTATTGGATGAACAGAAGAAAGACTTTGTCAATACCATAAAACAAATAGCCCTCCTGGCAATCAAATTACCAGATGTTTGTACTCAGGTAAATTAGACTGGGACTGTCAGTGTGTTCATATTTTAAGAGACTGGAAATATTCCTTTTTGTTTAAATAAAAACTAAATATTGTATTTGAGGTCAAATATGATGTGTTAAAGACTGTGCTGAATGCGGAATGAGTCAGATAGGTACACAGTAAATGCTTTTAAAGAGAAATGAAGTTGTTTGAAGTGTTTCAAAGATGTTGCAGTGTAGACAGTCTGCTTCACCAGTACATGTAGCATATGGTTAAACTGTTGGTTAACTGGAGACAGTTTATTAAAATACAATAAAGTATAAAGAATTAAAAAGAAATTTACTTAAGTTTCATGAATAATAAAGCATATTCATATGCTTTCAGGTATTCTTTACTTTTACAAGTCCTAANTGCTTCAGATAGTATACCACTTTACTATTACGTGGACTAAATAATGGCTCTCAACCTCAGCAAGATGTTATAATTGCTGTGTAGTTGACATGTTGGACATGGCGTATTTATTTTGCAGCCTATTCCCTTACTGAAGAAACACCAAGATAAAGCCATTACCATCAGCCAGTACCAGGCTGCTTGTTTGTTGGCCAATGCATTCTTCTGCACATTTCCAAAGAGAAATGGAAAGAAAAAGGGTTCAGAATATGCCAGCTATCCTGATATTAATTTTAATAGGTAGACCGTGGGTGATTAGAGCCCTACTTAAAAAGCAGTATCTACTGTTATATCTATATGGTATAGCATCATCTGATTTAGCTAAAATGGATATAAGTGCCACTAAAGATGATTGCATCAAATAGTTTTTCACTTTGAATAAATGTTAATGCATATATAGAATGATTTTTTTTACATAGGTTGCCTTTGGAATTTTATTAATTATCACGTACCCAAAGAAGTAGCTACTTGTATTAAATTTCTTATATCCACTGAGCATTATTGTTTTGATAATTTTTTACCAGACTTGAACTTTGATGTGTGCATGATCAAAGTCTATTTCAATTCTATATATGTTTTTGTTACAGGCTATATGAAATGCCTCACTCAGATGCAGATGGCCACATCAGAATGGAGAAGTTAAAGTGCTTACTGAATTACTTCAGAAGAGTCACTGATAAAGGTAGTTTTGGTGTCCATTTTGCATTTTACATAAAGGCTGATAAAATAAACAAATGCTATTTCATCTACACTCATCTTGCAAACTCTATTCTACAACACCCTAACATATACCCTCTACCAGGGCGACTGATAGATTTTTACGGATATTCACAGATATGTCTCTAGCTAGATAGATTGTCATTTTAACTCTAAGTCACCCTGTACAGAAATCTCAAGGTTGATTACATGGCTGGTAATTGTTTGCATAACTGCTCAGGCACTGCCACTTGGCAGGTCCAGTCCAAGTCTGCGTGACAGCAATCAAGACAGTTAATTGCTCTGACCTTAATCACTTGCTCTTCTGACACAGATAAAAATAGCCCCCAGTGAATAGCTTATTACTTCAGCTAACTGTGGAATCCCCTGNAAAATGGAGGATGGATCAACATAGATACTTTGGAATACTGTCAGAAAATATCTCAGGGTCTGCTCCTGTTATTGACCATGTTACCTGTTGTGCATGATTAAAATTCAGTGTTGACTGACAGTGCTATTATAAGCATTATTTATTATTGCATCAAAATTGACAAAATGACCTTTTTTTATATCTTTATTTTCTGTTTTTTGTCTGTACATTTGACAGCTTTGCTGCCTTGTTAATTTTTAACTGTTCCGATTAAGATGACTTAACCCTCATTAGCCTGTCTAACAATATGAGGATCATGACTCGTGACATGTTTTCTATTCTACTGAACTTCATGATGTATTTTTAGGTTGATTTTGCCAACAAGTTCCTGGGGGGTGGAGTCCTGGGGCGAGGCTGTGTTCAGGAAGAGATCAGATTTTTGATATGTCCAGAGCTCATTGTGTCCAGGCTTTTTACTGAGGAACTGGCTGATGATGAATGTCTGCTTATGACTGGTATTATCAGAAATATTTGACTGAATATGTGTGTGGAAAAGTTTAGGAGTCACTTTTTGCAGTTTTATAAGCATGAGTATTGTTCTCTGTTTGACTGTTTAAGGCTACTATCTGGTTTAGCCACAAAGCTCTTTATATTTGATGTCTCACACATTTTTTGGATAATAGATAAATCTTCTGTGTTCACTGATTTAATTCCTTAGCATTTGCACTAATGTCATCTTACCAATGATGTCATAATTGTGATTTTGTGGTAAAAAAATGCAAAATCTTATTCTCAAACTTCTCCTGTACCTGAGCACCCACAAACACTGTTTTAATGCAATTTAATGACAGCACTGAGTACCTCAAAACCTTGCTAGAGATTTTTCTTAAAAGCTTTATATCAGATTTTATCATTAATAAGGCAAAATAAAGCCTATTTCCAAATACTTCATTTTTCTGCTTCAGGGTGTGAGCAGTATTGCAGATACATGGGATATGCAGAAACATTTGAATTTGTAGAAGATTTCCATGATGTGACGCCAAGGTGAGTTCCCTGATATGTAAAACTAATTGATTTTATGCTTATGTATTTATTTTATTTTATTTTATTTTATTTTATTTTTGACTTTTAAGATATATTTCAGAAGAGTGTCTGTAAGAGTAATTGCACATTAGACCCTTGGTTACCATTTCAAAAAGAAAAAGAAAAATGATGATTCAGAAAATAACAGAGGAATTCTATTGTTTATCATTAAAAGACTGTCATTAAATGTTTATCATTAAATGCTGTCATCTATGAACAATTTTGATTTTGATTATGTCCAAATGAATGTAAGTATATGCTCTGATCTTTTCTTTTATTCTTTTTTCCAGAGATGCCTGGGGCAGAAGGTGTACATCTGTGGTGGCGATTGATGCATTGCACTTTAAGGGGCGGCAGGTTAACAGTCAGTACAGACATCAATTTGTGAAAAGAGAATTAGACAAGGTAAACAAGGCATTTCAATGGGGGATTATTTACATAGCTAGTCTTACATAATGCTGATTTCAGATATGTTTTTTATGCTATGTTTATTTTATTACTAAGTAAATGAAGATACAAAAAGGTATATCACTTTTTGATATAAAAGCCAAGTGCACAGTATTCAGTCAAAATATTGAAATAAAAGTGAATTTAATGTATACAATCAGTTTCCTTGAATATATGTGCTTTCTTGAGTAAAGAATATATCAAAACAGTATATATGCCCTTACGAAAATTTCCTATAGGGTCCTATAGGATCCTATAGGAAATCTTATAGGATCCTATAGGGCACATTTCCTATAGGATTTCCTATAGGAAATTGTTGCAAGTTAAAATCTTGAGAAAAATGCATATCTTATAGACAAATATCATTCTAAACAATAGATATTTGATATAGGTCAATTTTAGCAGTTGAATTGTCAATTATGTATCACTATTAAAGCAAAAATGCTTTTTATTGTTTATAATGCACAATCTTTTAGTCTTCTATAGGATTCTATAGAAATTCTTTAATTTCTATTTTAAAGAAATCTTGAAAAATTGATCATTTGTAAAGTCATCTTTTATGGAGAAATATTTTATCATTAGGAATGTTTTTGTACCAAATCATTGAAGCTGAAATTATTTTTTTGAATTTATGTTCAGATCATTACAAAAATTCCTATAGGATCCTATAGGAAATCTTATAGGAATTCCTATAGGAACCTATAGGAAAGCCTATGCTAATTCATATAGGGAATTTTTATAAGGCCGGGTTGAATGAAAAATAATGAATCTTTTTTAAATATCAGTATATGATTTTGATTTTTAATTTATGTTAAGACCATTACAAAAATTCCTATAGGATCCTTTAGGAAATCTTATAGGAATTCCTATAGGAACCTATAGGAAATCCTATGCTAATTCATATAGGGGATTTTTATAAGGCCGTGTTGAATGAAAAATAATGAATCTGGTTTAAATATCAGTATACAATTTTGATTTTTAATTTATGTTAAGACCATTACAAAAATTCCTATAGGATCCTATAGGAAATCTTATAGGAATTTCTATAGGAACCTATAGGAAATCCTATGCTAATTCATACAGGGAATTTTTATAAGGGCGGGTTGAATAAAAATAATTTATCATGTCTTAATATCTGTATATAATTTTAATGCATGGCATAATTCAGAATAGGGCACTAACTAGTCTGAGGGTCAAATATGGCCGACCCAGTTGAATACTTCCCCACAGGATACTTATTCAGTGTATATTAGCAGATTAGCCGGCAAGCTTTGTATTGGGTTGCCATATTTGACCCTCAGACTAGTTAGTCCCCTATTCTGAATGGGGCCTATGATAGTCATTGTTCTCTAATTTCCCTGGTATTTCAGGCACTGTGTGGGTTCACATCAGTCCATAAGTCCCAAAAGCTGCCTGCTGTAGCCACAGGAAACTGGGGATGTGGAGCTTTTGGTGGAGATCCCAGACTAAAAGGTAGGCTGTGCTCCCGCGAGGAATAAATAATATTGTGTGGAGACAATTTCATTGGTGTTGGCCGTATTTCTCCTTTAATTGATTTTTTAAAACACATTTATTAGTTTATGAGAATTATAAATAGTATACACACATGAAGATGGCAAATCACCATTAAGCAGTATGTAACCAATTAACTTATAAATATCTATTAATTATGTGTGAAAATATTTTGTTCAGAACAGCAATTTAACTGGTGGGGGATTACTTGTCTTTGATGAGCTGTGTTTTATTCTCATTTAAAGATTTTGATTGAGGTCATGGCATCATACAAGTTTAAAATTAGTAAAATGAAAATCACCTAGTTCT
Source organism: Lingula anatina (assembly GCF_001039355.2). Next base: position 614,386 of record NW_019775913.1, on the reverse strand, counting down.
GTTAAGTGAACAGCGATTACCTTGAAGTATACATTTCAGCTATAATACAGTTGATGGCTGCAGCAGAAGCTGGAAGGGATGTTTGCTACTTCACATTTGGAGACACAGATTTGGCGCAAGATATACATAAGCTTCATAAATATATATTGGATCGTCACCTCACTGTTGGTAAGCAATTGTTTATGATTAATTGTGAAATAATATAAGTTCATGAAGGTTTTCGTATCAAGCTGAAGTGATTATTGTTTGATATTATTTTAATTCTTTTATTGGGCTCCGTTAAAAGTGGACTCCTTCATAAGAATTGTAATGAGCTGAAAAAAAGAGAATTTCATCAGCTGTGAAATGTTGTAAGAGTAAATTGATTTTCTTCAATCAGCAGGTAATATTTAAACTCTTTACCTCAGTTTACAGAAAATCTTTATACCATGATATATTTGGGGTAACACTTTCACTCTGAAATGACTAGAAGTGGCTTTTTTCCAGGCGATGTTTCCAAGCAAATTCAGGACTACAACAAGAAACGTTGCCACCTGTATGGACAGCATATTATAAGCTTTATCCTGGGTGAGGACGTGATAGTCCCTAATGACTGGGAGATAAGGCCAGATGACGGTGACGGTGACGGTGGCGGTGACAGTGATGTTAACATGGAGGATGACAACAGAGACTCTGCAAATGGTGATGACGACTCTGCTGGTTGTTTCAAAGAGACGGCATTCTAGTTGTGAATGCAGACTTCAGTTGTATTGATATTGAAATGTCAGAAACAGATACAGATTATGCCATGAATGTGAGAGGTGCACAATTTCTTGTGTACCCCCTTAATTTCCCATTCAGGAAAAGGATTATTTGTACATTGAAGCATTCAACACAGTCGGTGACAGTGAGATTGAGGAATACACAATGGAGCAGAGTTTTGATGGGAAAATATTTAGAATTTTTTAATGAGTTATGAGACTTGTCAGAATCGTGTGCAAATTTTTTTTTTTTTTTGTATTTTTAGAGAGTGTCACTGATTAATTGTCCTGCCCCCAAAAATGTGGATCTCAATTTAGATTATGATTTTTATTAGTATAAATGGACCATACAATTTGAGTTGTATATTATTATTATTATTATTATTATTATTATTCAAAATTCACGTGGATAGTCTGAACAACTTGAAAATTTAAATTTTTCCCCAGGCAACATTTAGCTCAAATTATGCGAGTCCAAAATAATTGTAGAAACTTCATGTAATTTATTCTTTTTCATAGGCATGTGTTTAATGGCAGCTTCAGTGTTACTTACCCTAGAAGAAATGTAATGGGGGCAGACCATGAAAAATTTTTTGGTGTTTTGGAGGGCAAATGGTACATTTTGGTATGGTTTAGAACTATGCTTCAGCTAGTCAAAATTCAAATTCCCAGAAGAGAATATTGGTGTGATATATATTTTTCAGTAACCGAAGGAGGAGGGTGGGGGTTGTCAGGACCAACCTGACCCCCCCCCCCTCCTCTCTAAATCCAACACTGTATAAGTTTATAACATGTTGTAGCTAGTATATTTTATGCAGGGTCAGGCATTCCTTGCTTATATATAGAAGGTAAACTCACAGACTACCCTGCTAATAGCAGGACAAAGAGCTTGGCTGCTCACTGGTTGCTTTTCTTTGAATTAATTAATTTTATTTGAATTACAGATATGACAGTTAAGTCACCAGCATTCTATAATTTCTGGGCCATGAGCTTTAACTGTAAAATTTGGCTGTATGTGAAATAAAATTGTTTGTTAATTCTGTCTGTAGGATGAAAACAATTACGGAATTGGGATATTGCATATCCAGCTCTTTTTTTATATCATAAAAATTTGAATTTTCGTGAATGCCTTTGTAAACAAATTTGAATAAATGATACACATATTACAGAAATGTTTAATAACAAAAGGATTGTTTGTAAATATATGATATCGCATTTGATGTATTATATATAGTAGGTCTATTTTATTGATTTTGCAAAATCATAAATTATCACAATAGGAAAGGCCTTTAGCACTGTTTATTGGGCGATGATTTACCACTTTTTGTCGCATTACTCAATCTTCCACTCTGTTGTGTTAATACAATGACTAATGTAAAGGATATCTGTTATCAGGTAAGAGGAGGAGGGGCAGGGAATCCCTTGGGTGAACATGATTCTGGATCTAACACGTCACCTTGAAAAGTAGTCACCTGTGGAAGATGAAGCTGCCTAGACTTTCATTTACTTAACGTAGATGGGGGGGGATGAACCCATTTGGAGATAAATAGTTATCGCAAGGGGCTTTTTCTGATCTAACGTTTGGTCTATTTACGTTGTAGGTTTGGCAAATTGACAAAAAATTGTGAATAGATATATTAAATAAGATCGTCATCTGTGCTATTTTTATCCTTTGTCCGTCCAATCAAAACTACGTATTGTGATCACGTGACAGCCCTCAACCAATCATGATATGCCGGGAAATCCCCGAGTATCTGGAAATCCCAATGTTGACGGCCTGTTAATGGAAAATCCAAACTTATACTGTCCTCAGTCCAGCGGCATCGGGGTGTTACGCCATTAAACATTGTCAGTATCTGACAGAACTTTCTAGGTTGCAAAATAGGTAAGTTCGATGGGGTACATCGGTATATGAATCAACAAATTATATTGTCCTTTCTTTTGCCTCTCGTGTTGGTTTCGTGCGTGTGATATGTTGGTTATATTTTAGTTTAGTTTTAATTACTAACACAACTGGTGTGTTTTCTTGTTTACGACCTTGGTGAAACAGACGCTGTAAGCATTATATCTCACCGTAAGATTGATAGCCGATTTGTGTGCCAGCATGTCTGAACGGAAGCAAGAGGGAAAGGTCTATTAAAACAAATAGGATGCACAGTTCTTGGGGGACGTACATTGTGCATGTACCACGAAGAAATATGTCCAGTGATTATTGATACATGTAGGAAATAGGACGAAGCGTACCTGTTTCGGCTTGACACACGTACGTGTACTACATCAAGAATGCTGCAAACGCTAGTTCCAATCCGATCTAAACTTCCATTTTCGTCTTTGACTACAAGGACTTATCTCACGGTTGAGTGTAAATTGGTTTAAAATATTTGATGAAAAATTCATATTTGATTAGCATTTGAAAGCTGGATATGTGCATTTCCTGGTTCCAGCAACCTTTATTATAGACCTTTATGCAATGTGTTGTAATCTACCCATTTCCCAGTTATAGAAATCCTCCACATCTGACATAATATGACATACTGGTCTGTGTTTTTGTAAAGGTCTGTATCAGCTATGTAGATAATATACAACAATAATTTCTGTTCCAACCTACAACATTTTCCTTGAGCTATAAATGCAGTCAGTATAGCGCCTACAGTACATCACTAATCCTTTGGAATAGTCTGTGCCAAAATCGTTTGGCTTACTGTAAGGCACCTGTATATAAATGAACTACATAGTCCAGTTAACTGAACAAATTTGCAAAATTTTACTATCTTCCATTTTACTGATTGCATTTATAGCTCAAGGCAAATGTTGTAGGTTGGAACAGAAATTGTTGTTGTATATTATCTACATAGCTGATACAGACCTTTACAAAAACACGGACCGGTATGTCATATTATGTCAGATGTGGAGGATTTCTATAACTGGGAAATGGGTAGATTACAACACATTGCATACAATTAAACAAAACTAGGAAAAATCAAATATATGAAAATGCTGCAGTGAATCCTCTATGTGTTAGCCTCTCTCTCTCTCTCTCTCTCTCTCTCTCGCACTTCTATCTTCAGCTCTTGATTAATGTCAGTAAGTGAGAGAAATGACACAAAGGAGACCTTCACTACTTAATATGGCAATGTTATGTTATCATACAATGGACCCAAAAACTGGAAATTTTTTTGTGAAAGCAAGTCAAGCTTTTTTTTTTTTTAATTTTAACTGGTTTCTAACCATGTTTATCTAAGCCAAAATATAAGAATCGGCCAACTTCCTAAATTGAGCTTAATATGTACCCTGACCTTCAGTGTTATCACATAAATATTTTTTTATTAATTTTTTTCTTCAGTATTCTCTGGCTTTGTCTTTCTAATTTCATTAATGGAAGTTATTAACTTTCAAATTAAAAATGCAGCTGAACATGGAATTAATGTTACATATTTAGTATGTGGCTGTGTTGTTCCCAGTCAGGTGGAGATACATCAATTCTCTCAGGTGTCTCTGTCACCAGAACTGTGTCAGAGGTTTTTGTTCCATTTCAGACATAAACATTTAGGGACGAAACTATCTGTCAGTTGAAGCCAGTTATACAAGCAGCTTTATTTAGAAGGAAGTTAGTGGGTGTAAATGTTAGTTTTGAGGATGAATGTAGAGTAAATTGATACCTTCTAATCATTGAGGTTACTTTCATTTTGTTGAATATTGAGTGCCATAAGCCACAAACTTACTTTTAGACACGGAACAAGTTTTTTTTCTTACTTTTTACATTTGTTAACCTAGGATTTAAATCTGAAGTGTTTTTTTTTTTTTTTTTGTACTTGGTGGACCAGTATGATCTATTGACATTGGAATTAGATTGGTACATTGGTGTTGTATTTTAGAACTAAAACATTATTTTACAAATAACCTAACACCCCATTTCCTTAGATTAGATCGACCTACTTTAGATCGACGTAACTCCCTGGGGGTTCACGCTAAATAGCTGTCAGCCGGGCGGACACGCAAGGTAATTACCCCTTACAGCTTGTAGTAGGTGGGGCGGACATTTAAGTCGGATTATCTGAAAGTAATCTAGTGAGACTCCCCGCGGGGATAGATCGATCTAAAATCTATGGGAATAGAGCCTTATTCAGTCTTTCATTTTCTTATAGTCTCTTCCTGTCTTAACCCTGTACAGGATATCCAAATGCCTTTTTTTTAACATTCATGAAACTTGAATTTTTTGTTGGAGTATTTTTGGTAAAAGATTGCTGAAAATAACTGGATCCTTATTTGCAAAGTCTTTGCTGGCAAACTCTTTTTGTTTCGATAAACCTCAGTCTTGTTGGTAAACTCTGTTACTGATGCTGCAACAATTCCTTGTTAACAGTTGCAAGACTAAGTTTAACTGAGTTTTATTTTGTGGCAAAGCTGCCTTTACCATTATGTAGAACAGTTTACGTCTAGAAATCAGCCTAATTATTTCTTTTGGCAGTCAGATTATATAGATACAGTTGACACGTCAGTACAATGAGGATCTCAGATCCCAAGTTATTCATTAATACGTAAACATGCCTTTAAGACTGATAAGCTCGTACTTTTTGTTTCAGACCATGGTGGACGAAAGCGAGGACTCCTTGGATCTTACTGGGCACTATTCCGCTGAAGAGGACCACGATGTTCGCATTGCCATGGCGGTAGGCGAGGCAGGTCCCAAGCAGAATGGTAATAATAACCTGTATCCCACCACAATGAATGGAGTGGCTGCGGAAGTCACACCAGTAATCAATGGATTCGGTTCAAATACAGGTGAGATTTTCAGTAGTAAAGTACTATTACAAAGGTCGCGGCATACTGCGTCTCAACCTCTCATTCAAGAACTATATTTTCTTATTGGGTTATTAAAAATTGGAAAAAATTTTGAAACCTTCTATCTATGGGATTATTGGTTTTACTTGCCTTGTCTGAAAAAAGTTTTCCATTGACCCTTAGTCTTATCCATTATGCCAAAAAAAAGATTTCTATTACTTTTTGTGTGTTATTCTTCTCCCTCACTGGTCCCCAGTTCTCTATTTTCCTTTCTTTTTTTCCACACCTCAAACAGAGAAAACAGTGCAACCAAACGATTGTATGGGAGAATTAAAAAAAAACATTACATTGATGATAATTACTTTACAAAATTTTGATTTTGTCTGTCATGAAAACAAATGTGTTAAATTATGTTATCTTGTTATCTTTTCATTCTTTAGTTGGAGATGAGCCATATTTGGAAATCGTAGAGGAGCCTCAGTCTAGAGGATTTCGTTTCCGTTACAAGTGCGAGGGCGGATCACATGGAGGACTGCAAGGAGAGAATAGCGAGAAAGGAAAGAAAACATACCCCACTGTCAGAGTATGTCACACTTTTTATTCACTGATTTACTTCTTTTTAGTTCTTTTTTTAGAAAAAATACATTTTCCACATATACTTTTGTTGAGATGAACCAGATGGCTCAGAAGTGTTAGGGATGAAATAGATTTGCAATTACACTTGAAAAGAAAACATGATGGAGTCTTGTAAGAAGCCCACATTATCACGGTTTTTATCAGTTTTGGAAGCAACATATTACTTTTGTCTTGTAATCACCTTCACAAAGATAATCCTCACATAGAATGTTCACTTTGATTCTTTCTTTGCAGATCAATAACTGGACTGGCGCGGCAAGGATTGTAGTTTCCCTGGTAACAGATGAAGAGGTGCCAAAAACTCACGCCCACGAGTTGGTCGGGAAGAACTGCCAAAACGGTATTTGCTTGGTGGAATTGAAAGGTGGTTCCAATAACACTGCAACGTAAGTTCTTAAGTTTTGTTTAGTAGGGCATGGTTATATGACACAGAAGTTATATGACATTGTTGTTGTTGCTTTTCCCATGTTGTATTGCTTGTTGTTGAAGATAATAGCACTTCACTTCAAAGTATGTGGAATGGATGTAAATTTTCCATCATTAGCAATGGTGTTGTGAAAGAAAAAGGTTTTGAATTTTTCATGATCTAATTTTAGTGATTTTTTTTAATTATTGTGCTTGTATGTCACGTTTATAGTTAGCCTTATATCAAAATGTTACAGGACATTTCTAAAAGCCTAAAAAGTCAATCACAGAAGATGTAATAATTACATGATATATATTAATGTTATTTTCAAATTTCAAATACTTCATTGTTTCTAAACCAATTAAAGAAAAACAGGAATGAACACACAAAGAAAAATGGGATGCAGCAAGAAATTGGACGCTGACACTGGCATCATAAGTCGCTGAGGGTTTAATTGACCATGGCATCAGGCGAATATTACAATCAAAAAAAAAAAAAAAATTACAATCTTCATATGACAAAAATTATGTATTTCCATTTGTAGCTTTCCAAACATGGGAGTTCAGCATATCACCCGTAGGAACCTGGTGAATGTCTTGTCTGAAAGAATTCAGGAGTCCATCAGACTGAATCATGTTCTTGTTACAGGGAATCCAAATGCTGGCCTAACAGGTAAATGGTGTACATGTACAGAACATTTAAGGCCCTTTTGCCACTCAATATATTATAATTTATGATGATTTATAATACTGTTTCAGTTGTAAACTTTCCTTGAGGTACTTGAATCATTTTTGTTGCATCTTTACACTATGTGAAATACTTATTATCACTTACATGTTTCTTTGATATTACCAGAGGCAGAGAAAAATCAGGCCAAGGAACAGGCAGAGGAACAAGCCAAGGGTATGCACCTCAGCACTGTGCGCCTGTGTTTCCAGGCTTACCTCATGGACGAAAATGGCACATACAGTCGCATGCTGCCGTCCGTGATCTCAAAACAAATTTATGACTGCAGTAAGTGTATCGTAAAAAATTGTGAGCCTGTCACAAGTGTGACATTGAATTGGATATTAAATAAATATAGATATATGCTGTTGCTTAGTTTCCATTGCAATACTGTCATTTGTAAATGATATTTTGCTTGCAATATTCGGAAAACTTGAGTATTTTCTGGTAAAGATCTTTGACAGGTAGTAAAGTAGGTCATCTATGATTTCTCACTTCTACCTAAGTAGTTAAGTAGAGATTGCCGTTCATGAAATATCAGCACACCAGAGGATATAAAGGCAAGTGTGTTTTTCTTTGTTAATCTTAGAATTGAGTGGCTGAAAGCGTTTCTACTCCCTGATGCTGAAGCTTTACATAACTTTATTTTTTTCAGAGGCCCCGGGGGCGGCAGCTCTGAAAATTTGCCGTCTAGATCGCCAGGCAGGCAGTGTCAGAGGAAACGATGAAGTGTTTTTACTTTGTGATAAAGTACAAAAAGGTATGCAATTAACAATTATAGACTAGGTGTTTCTACCTCTACACTTAAGTTAGATATATATTAAGAATGTTTATTCTCTTCATGGTAGTTGAGTTTTGTGCAGAGGTAGGGAGCACTGAATCTATTATATGTCTTTATAGAAGGACAAGTTTTGCATGGACCACGCTGTCATAGAAAATGCCAAAGAATATATAATTCATGTAAAATACAAGTCGGCAGCTTAGAGGAACTAAACTATTGAATTACAGACATGTCATTATTTCAGCCGCAAGCATAAGGAAAAGAAAGTATTGATTTTTTTATCAAACTGCTTTTTATTTTAAGTTCACAAGATTAACGTTACTGTGCTTACACAGGAAATATTAGTGGAATGAGAAAGTGATTATTTTTGTAAATTTTTTTTCATAGACTCGTCTGTATGCCTACAAGTAACATGAGCTGTGCCTTAAGTTTATCTTTCACAGACAAACTGTACATAGTTTTTTAGTAAAGGAATGATAAATTTAGATGCCAGCGAATAAAATTAGGTGATAATAATTTCAGATGATATAGCAGTGCGTTTCTTTGAGGAAGATGAAGATGGGAGACTGAAATGGGAGGCTTATGGGAACTTCGGACCGCCAGATGTACACCGCCAGGTAATAAGCAGAGATAATCTGTCAGCTTGCTATTTCTGTATGCATGAGATATCATCAGACTTCAAATTTGTTTTCTTTGAAATATTAGCATGAAAGATATTACAATTAATATTTAAGTATTTTTGTATCCACTTGACATGATGATGGAATAGAATATTTGCATAAATTTAAGAATAATGAGACAGCTGGAAGATTTTTAGTTGGGTACCCTGGGGTCTGAGTGAAGGTGTTTCTCTTTTATTTTGGAACTTTTGATTTACACAGTATTTTTATGTCATGGCTATTAACTTGTTATTGTCAATAACTGAAATGATTTTCTTAGCTTGGTAATTGTGAGGTGTGTGTTATTTTATTATTATTATTTTTTTTTTTACTTCATTTGAACTTAACTCATCACTGGAGAGTTCAAAATTCTTTTTAGCTGTAAAATTCCAGCTTTGAAAACATGTAAAATTATTATTGGTGATGGGTACATTTCATGCATGCTAATGCGATTGTATAGCAGTGGCTGTGTTTATTTTCCCTAGTACGCCATAGTGTTCCGCACACCTCCTTACTGGAACGTTAACATTGCTAAGGCTGTTGTGGTTCGCATGCAGTTGATGCGAAGATCTGACAGAGCTATTAGCGATCCCAAACCTTTCACGTACTTTCCAGAAGTCGCTGGTATGAAATAGTTATGATTTGTTGTTTATCAGACATGTCAAATTATCCAGGATGTTCTGTACAAGATGGATTTTTTTTTTTTTTTTTTTTTGCAATGGTTACAGATTATGGGTGTCGTTGAATGTAACAAAAGTAGCTAAATTATAAACCATTTTTTATTGGTCCATGTAGTCATTATATAAAACTGCTTGGTCTAAAAGAGATATTTTTCATTGAATTTTAACTCCTACAAAGGCCATCAAACCATCACTCAGATAAACATTCTGGATAGTTTGTCATGAACAAGATGTAGTAAAAGGAGAGGAAATTCATAAGAAAACTGTGTGCAATCTTTTTCTCAGTATGCCATAGTGTTCAAAACACCGCCATATTATGACTTGAAGATAACGAGGCCAAAGGTCGTCTATATGGAGCTCGTGAGGCGTTCAGACAAGCAGTCCAGTGACCCCAAACCTTGGACATATTACCCAGAGTTGGAGGGTGGGTCTGTCTTGTGTATTGTTCCGTCACTGGTGTCTGCATGCGTTCAATCAAAGAAAAATATTACAGGGAGTTATCAGACATGAATTTTATGTTGGTAATATTGATGTTAAGAGAAGGAACTTGCAAATAAAAAAGCTTGAAATATGTTTAGTACATAGAATTTAATAACTGTTGACTTAGTTTGATATACTTATTTAGAGTACCTTTAGTTTTTTTATATATATATTTTAAGATGATAGAATCTTAAAGTTTGTAATTTTATGATATTTGAGGAGGGGTGTACAGGGCTTGCAAGTTTCAGTAAGTCACATGGATGATTTTACAAAATTTAGCTCCATCCAACAAATTTATCTTTAAATGGGGTTATCAGACATGACTGGAAAGTGTACTGTTAAATGAAGCTGCGCTGTAAATCATGTTCTGTGCCTGTTGTCAATGCAGAATTAAGTACTACTGTGCATTATGATTCACCTCTGACATTTATGTAAATGAATGTGGATGTTTCTTCTTCAAATATATAAATGTTACTGACTTTGTGTCTTTTCTTTTAGATATGGATGAGATCTCTAAGAAGAGAAAGAAAACTGTTGGATTCCCATTTAGTCGTTATGGTAAGATGTCATATTTACTGATATTATCATTTTCCCCAGTACCTATAATTAGAAATACCAATGTACAAGAAAGTTCTGGTAAACATAAGTTGCCATTTTGTATCATATTTAAGAAATACATCCTTCCTGTTTTACCCATTGCTGGGGCAGATTTAGGCAGTCTTCTGGGTCTTCTGGAAGACGGTCAGATTTTCAAGTTTATACTGACACGTATCTTATTTTTTCTGTCGGAAGACGGTCAAAATAGGGGATGGATCAACAAAGATAATTTGGAAGACTGTCAGAAAATGTATCTGGATCCATCACTGCATTATCTAAAGAGTAGGTATTGATATGAGAAATAACCTTGTTTACTCAATAGGTGGCTCTGGAGGCAGCTCAGGTGGCTACAGCAGCGGAGGCAGTGGGGGAGGAGGATCTGGACTTGTGGGCCCTGCTGGGGGTACTGGGGCAGGAGGGAGCGCCACCTACAATTTTGCAGGTGGGAACATTAAAATAAAAATGCCCATATTTGGTTTAATGATTGCCTAAATTTATTCCTTGCAGTTCGATTAAAAAATTAAAGAAGAATTTAGCAGGGAGGTGTAATTTTATTTCTTAAAAAGGATGTAAAATACCATATCACTCAAGCACAGGACATAGAAAAATTTCAGGCACCAAAAATCTTTTGTACTGTCCCTTAAAAGTGCAATTTTTACACCAGAGTTAACCATGACATTCTTAGGCACATCACAAGGAGTGAACCGCCCTGTGAATCCTCCAATGATGAAAGGATCTGGGTATGTACAGCAGCCATCACTCAGCACACAGCCAATCAGCAACCTCAATGGAAACATGTCAAGGGCAAATCAACACCCAATCAAAATGCAGAATATTGGGGGATCTATGGCAGCACCCTCCTTTCCACATTATGGTCCCACTGACAGTGAAGATTTGGTGACAGACTCAGCACCAGACTTTGATGACATGAACATGTTCAGTCCTCCCTATGACTCCTCCTCAAACCAGCCATACTATGGATACCCTCAGAAAGGACTCCTTGCACGAGGCACCATCTCAGTTGGGAAGGAAAACAACTGGAAATCTGACATGGAAAATATTACTTCAAAGACCAAGCAGATGGGACTGGATGAAGTCCCCATTCCAACAAAAGGTAACAGATACTCATAATTATATGAAATCACTTAAAATGTTTGTGTGCTGCCTCAGTAGATGTATTTTAATATTAAAATGCTGTTTTATGCACTTTGAATTGATGGATATATACAACTATTTATAGAATTACATTTACCCTTTGCTAATACAATTAAGTACAAACAGAATTGTTAAGATAAGGAACAACCAATAGTGTGGCAACTTATGACTTGTAGTTATTGAGATAATTTTATTAGATACAACACTGAAATATTCCTGATGTTATTATTTTATTTTACATATACTATTGAACCTTTCCAGGAACCTCCGCCCCAGAGCCTCAGCCTGATTCTCTGTCACAACAAAACAATGACTTGGTGATGAGGCTGGCAGCAAGAACTGCAGAGGCTCTGCAGGATTACGCTGCAACTGGAGATACAAAAGCTCTTCTTGCAGTGCAGAGACACCTGGTGGGAGTTCAGGATGAAGCAGGGGACAAGTAAGTGATGTAAAATGATTACTAAGGAAAAAATTCATTTAGGGTGTTGCCTTTTGAAAATATTGAAATAAGATTTGATTTCATTTAGGGTATACACTTTAAGACATGGCAGTATATTACATCCCTTTTAAATTGTAGACAAAGTATGACTTATAACTTTAAATTTGATGTTTTGATCACTTTGATATTTGTGCTAAAATTTTTTCTTTAGTTTGTATTTTGCACATTAATTACAATTGTTTATAAATGATGTTTGTGGTGTCAACCATGATACTTTATCCTCCAGTTGTGTCCACATTGCTGTCATCCATAAACGAGTAGAAGCTTGTAAGAATCTTCTTAGTGTGGCTGTCACTATTCCAAACTCCAACATTGTCAACCAACTCAACAAGAGAAGACAGGTGAGTGAGGTTTAACTCAGTTAGGTATAATTCAGTAACGTTTGAAGGCATAAAGTTCTTAGTTGTTTTATAGGCCAGGTTGCCAGCATTAACTTCTTACAGGCACTCATGAACATACAAAATTTTGTCAAATTTTAAGAAAATCTATTAAGGCTTAAGAAAAATGACATATTTGTTGATAAATGCATTACTTAACTGAACAAAAAAGGGAAAATAAACAAGATATCTATTGTGATCTTAGGCAGGTAATTTCCCATCTTCCTTTCTTGTCTAGACCCCCCTTCACTTGGCAGTACTGACCCAGCAGCCACTGGTGGTGGACCTCCTGCTGAAGAGTGGGGCAGACCCATACATAGTTGATCTCCATGGTAACACTGCCACTCATCTTGCTGCAGAGCTGGGGTCCAAGGGCTGCCTGGAGGTGTTGCTGAAGTACATGAGACTGAACACCAGTCCTAGTAATCCCTTCCCAGAGCTTGCCATGTACAACTATGAAGGTAGGTAATGCAGTATAACAGTAGTGTGGGTGAAATGCTTTCCACATATAGGTGATTTTCTTCTGATAAATTTGAAATTTTGACAGTCAATATTTGTATAACCTGTTTATTTTGATTCTTAGAAGGCAAGGGTTCGGCAAGGAATTAAAGAGGAATTTTTATAGATTTATTGCATTTCCACATTATGATGAAAGTCAACCAATATCTGAATGCTGTACTTCCATCTCCATATATTTAAAAATCAGAAAATTTCCAACTTATAGTCCACTATTCTGGCCTTTTTTCCTTCAGGGTTTGCCCCTGTGCACCTGGCTGCCCTGTGTGGCTCTCTCCAGGCATTAAAAGTCATTCTGCGTGTCCAGACAGACGTCAATATCCAGGATGGTAAGAGTGGACGTACGGCCCTCCACCATGCCGTGGAGAAGGAAGACTTGGCTCTGGTGGGATGCTTGCTGCTGGAGGTATGCCACGCCCAGTTGCACCATTAACTTCCTATTATTATTATTATTATTATTATTATTATTATTATTATTATTATTATTATTATTATTATAAGCTTAGTGTATTTTTTATAAGAATTTACTAAAAAGAAGCTATGAGGATTGTAAATTGGATCATATGTACACACAGATATTAAAAAAAAATTAGTTATATAGTCTAAGTTATTTGTATTATATTATAATTTCCAGGCTGGGGCAGATGTCAATGCCACCACATACGACGGCAACACTGCCCTCCATCTTGCCTGCGGTCGTGAGTGCACAGGCATGGTGGCTCTACTCATGGCCGCCGGGGCTGACCCGAATATTGAAAACTCAGAGTTGTTGGAAGAAGAGAAAGATGATGAGGGAGATGGAGTTGATGAGGAGGAGAAAAAGAAAAATGACCCAGAGGAGGACCTCATAGGACACACTGCCTTTGATTTAGCTTGGAGGAATGCCAAGGTATATTGATTTTATACTACATTTGATGAGGTAACTGGTGTTTATTTATTTATTTATTTATTTATTTATTTATTTATTTATTTTGGATGGATATTCTCTTTTTTTTAAGATACTGATGATATATATAACTTCATGTTTATAGATATTTTACAAAACATTTTTGTTCATTTGATTTTATAATACCTTTGATGAGGTTACTATTACCGGTATTTATTTATTTTGGAAGGATGTTGTTTTTAAAAGACTTTTCAAAAAGAAATAACAAAATATTTTTGTCCATTTGGTCAGTTGCTGATCCTCTGTTTTTTCTTGGTCTTATTCTGTTCTCTACTTATATGTCTGCAAAGTCTGATTAAAACTTCTATTTTTAAAATGCATAAAATGAATTATCAGCTGTTTCTTTCTCACTTCAATACAGATTCAAAAAATACTGAATGGGGAACCATATTCTACCTTCCGTGATGTGGAGGACCATAGTGCACATCTCATCAAGTCTGGGGGCAAAGTATACACCCTTTCCCAGGACTCAGGGCTGGGAAGTTCATCTGTAACAGGTTTGGTTTGTTTTGTATATGATGTTAGGATTGGGGGAAGGAAAATATTCAGTTATCTTTCCTATACTTAGCATACTTCAGCATTTTAAAAAGCACATTATGTGGCTTCCATGATTTCTTTCAAAAGATGATATTGTATTTTTGCCCCTATTTGTTTCGTTAAATTAAAATTTTATCACAGTAGCATGAATAAGTGTATATGTTGCTTAAAGTTAATTTTTATTCCCAGGTGACCTTGATAAACTAGACTACATGTCCAGAGTCTCCCTGGCCAAGCTGCTGGATCCCTGTAAAACTGACCAAGACTGGGAGGCAGTGGCCAAATATCTGGACCTGGGCCATCTGGTCAGCACATTCAGGCCACAGAAAAGTCCAACTCTGTCCCTTCTAGATAACTACGAGGTTTGTATTCAATACATTTAAGCTGTAAGCCTGTGTATATATATATAAATCTTCACATTAGTATGTAAATGAGACATATTTGTGTCTTGATATTTCATGCTGTCACTTCATGTATACTAGTCTGAAATATTTTTATTTCCCACAAACTCCACATAATTTTATACAAAATTTGGTTATAGACCACTTTTCAATATTTCAATCTATATATTTAATGGGACTAGTGGGTCTTCTCAAAACAGAGCTCCTTCAACTATATTTATTTAATCAGGTATTGGATGGAACCATTTCCCAGCTTACTCAATGCCTGAAGGAGCTAGGGAGAACAGATGCTATTGCCATCATTGAAGAACTGCAAGAACTGGCATCAGAAGTGAAGAAAACTGGGATCCACAGTGAGTTTTCATGTTAGAAAATAATATCACTGTTGTATTTTATTGCTCTATGTTTATACCCTTGCACTGTGTGTGAATAGTGATGTTGTTCTGTTCACAAAATTAACATTCTACTGCCACAAATAGCGTGCACTCATATGAGGAAATTGTATGTTTGTGAGAGTGATCAATACTAAACCACAATTCTGCACATGCATGTGGAAAGGAACAGAGCTAGTGATAGTTGCACCAAAATAAAATCCACTGTATGAGCACATATCAAGAACTGCAGTAATGTAGTTTACATGGCTTACAGTTTACTTTTATTGTCCTCTGTTACCATCCTGATCGAGGTAATTTATCACCATCTTGAACAAACTTTGGAAAACTCCCGAGTCAGTTCTTAAAGTTACATTGATGTAATGCAGTACTTGGTATTGTTTTAGGTGTGTCCTGTTCGTGACCTGATCTATTTGTTTCTAAATATGGTATGCTTGATAAATTTTTGTATTCAGAGTTTCATGAAATATGTTAAGGAATGGTTTTATGATACATTTTTGCCCTTGCATGTTTCTGTGTGTGTTTTAATTACCTGTGGCTGTAGAATTTATCTTCTTAATCTTCTAACATTTTGCTAACTGAGGCCAGAACAGTCTGCTGCTGGTTTTATAACATCCAGACCATTTTCATATATGAATTTCTTTTTTTTTTCATTCCATGAATTTTTCTGTCAATATAGAAACAGCTTCAAAACAATTGCCTGAAATTGCTTTTTTAGAAAAATGCATGAAAATTACTTGTTTAATACCAGTACAATTGCTTTCATCACTTGGCAGATTTATTTTAAGGGTAGGCAAGAGAAATTAACAAAGCACGCAGTTTGCACGCTTAAGTCATTTTGAAGTTTAGTAAAAAAAAAGCTTGCATTGCCCTTAATAATGATATGCATTTGCTGTTTTAACAGATAAATATGCTTGTACGAATTTGACATTTAATTTAAAAGCGTTAATAAGTTCCATAATTTTGAAAATTATTTTACTAAAAAGTATTGATCCATCATTTGCAAACCATTACAATATTTGTAATCAGTTATAAACTAATTGGATTCAACTGTTTTTCAGGCAGTGTGAAGCAGCTTATACCACCAAGAAGAGGACAAGAACCAGAAAAATGTGACTCTGGAGTCGAAAGTTTCTTTACACCTGATGATACAAGGCAGGAAATTGTCACACATTGAGAAAACTTCAGCTGGGTGTGACATAAATACTGTGGTTACAACAAAACTGTCCAGTTCCCTAGTAGGAAAATTATCTTCTCAACCCTGAAGCTAAGCCTCAGGACCTGGGGTGTGGGAACCATCGCCAAGATTTTGTAAATTATTTGGAACATTAAATGCGTGTTCGATAAAAACTAAAATCAAGAATGCAAAATTTAACAAAATTGTTGTACATACAATATACATTCTTTTCTTGCTTTGCTTGTGACCCATTATGTTTTATTAGATTTTTATCTCTATAGACTTGGATTGAAGGACTTTAGGAGAGGAACGTGGGAGGAAAATTAAATAAAACTCTGGTCCCACTAACAGAGTCTTTCCTACCTTTGTTTCATAGTAGAGCGTGGCATTATTTTCAACAAACATAATATTTTGTCTTAAATATTATGCACCATCATTCAAATTTATCTGCCAGGGCTGTATCTTCCCAACAATCAGAAACACACTGTTCAGAAATCCTCTGTTACACAATCCAATTGAAAGAGCCTACTAGTTCTCCAATTATGACTTTTTATATCAAATTAATGAAATTTGTTGCCGGTAAACATGGAGGGGGAAAAAGGGAATTGTCCAATACGCCAATCTATCAAGTTTTTTTTTTCTTTTCTTTCTTTTTTGCCACATCTAACAATTCAACATTTTTTACATGTTAAGGGTATTATAAAGTCATGTTATAGTGTTAGGTGAAGTTTTGTTGAATTATTGAATTTTTTCTGAGACATTTAAAATTTTAATACAGTGCTTTGTTTTATTTACCTTAAGACGTCATTGATTTCCCCTTTCTTAGGCTGTCCAAAGACATTTAAGTTTCAGCATAAAGAAAATAATTTGGTTAGAAATTTTAGAAAAATTTCATGAAACAGAATTTAAATAAGTTCAAGATCACCTTATAAGATGAAAAAAGGAGAAAAAATCTAAGAACTCTGGAGAAAAGAATCTGAACTTAATGGGATCTTTAGATGCTTCATGTGATGAACAGTGTTATAAATCATAACACTTGACTTTTGGTGTGCTCTGTATGTGTAACTGCTAATATCATAGATATAATATGTATTGCCCTCAATTATGTCAAGTATATTCTGTTCAGGGGACTTTGTGTTGGGTTTATTATAAAGAAGTATTCAAATTGTGGAATTTCTACTATTACACATCACCACTTCATGTACTATTGTACTTGAATAGTTCAGATTTAAATTGAGGAATTTCTGCTTGTGCACCTCTTTGTAAATTGCCTTTTAAGTATGTTATACCTTGGAAGATCTATCTACTTTCTTGGTGAAACATTTCCCTCTAAAGCTACTGGTAGTTCTGCTATGGCAGTATCTTTTATTGACAATTATTGAAATAAATTTCTCGTACATTATTAGACATTGGATTGTCCATATGTGGACACAAACGTGTGCATAGTAGTGATTTTATGAAGATTTCTGTGTATATTTACAATGGTATTACTTAACGTAATTATTGGTGTGCTTATGCTTTTGTAGCCATGTCATTTTTTATCCCAATAACTGTTCAGTAGAATTCAGTGTTTTTATTGTTCCATGGGTCATTTGATGCCAGTAAGCCTGTACATTGGGCATGTTACACAATAAAAATTGTCCATTCTCAGCGTTGTCTTCAAGTTGATGGAAAATTCTTCGCTTCTTTTTTGTTCACAGTTGTTAAGTTTTAATTACTGTGCTGATCCAGATTCAGATCCGATGACATGAATTAACAAGTGTCTGGACATGATTAACTGCAGGTACTATAATATGGGTGGTCATCACATAAAATAGACTTTTTGTTTAAGCCATGAACAATTGCTCAAAATTCTTTTCTATCATGGTCTGTAGGGGCTCAGTATTCATATTTTAGCAGGTCCAAACAGAAGTTACACATTCTTAATTTTTAAAAATTGAACACATATATACACAAACTTTTTTTTTTTAAGTAATAATTGCTTTTCTGAAAAATATATTTGGGCTTGTGCTGCTCCACAAAATGCACATCTAAAGACCTTGCAGTGCTAAAGTAAAAATATATTTTCAGTTTTGGCATTAAATGACTCCCATCTCTGTGAAGGTGTGCATTTCACCCCGTGTTCAAGCATAGTTGAGGAAATTTTTATCACCCTGATATTCAAAAACAACTATGGTTAGGCTAGTTTTTTTTTTTTTTTTTTTTTTTTTTTTTTTTTTTTTTTTTTTTTTTTTTTTTTTTGCTTACATGACAAAA
>NW_019775913.1:372298-593813 GCF_001039355.2 Lingula anatina | reverse complement strand
TTGCTTACATGACAAAATTAATATATTCTAATTCTACATACTGACAAAATGGTCACAAAATTTCTGAAATGGCAATGTGTGTCACTGTATCTAGTGCATTATAAAAATTACAATGAAGTGAAGAATTGATGACAATGGACATTTTTTAATGGTTTTTATTTAGTATTAACAATTGGTTATTTTTGGCACACACAGCCACCTTTTCTCAAGTATCAAAAATACCTAAACTTTATCACAGCACAAAAATCCAGTCAACAAGTAACAAATAAGATTTACAAGGAAATGTTATTAGTCAAAACCAAGACCTTGTGCTCACAACCATGTTGTAATCTGGATATGCAACTTGGTCCCATCAAGCAAACCAAAGCTGGGGATATGAATATTATCACAGACCAAGGACATAAAAAATGCCTAACAAAGATTCATTCTAAAAAAGCACTTCGGGACCATCCAGATTTAAAAAAGTCGAGTGCTAGTAAAGCCATGGCCGAAATATGGTGGATCTACATGAAAGGAAGACTGTGAATCCTGTAATGGTCTCCGCCTCTCATCCACCTCCCCACGTGTTGTCCCTCGACGGGTTGAAATGAGCCGAGATTTAATTACTGTGCTTCTGCAGGGACGCCGTGTGGGGAGGCGTGTGAGAGGCGGAGAGACCATAAAAGGATTAGCAGTCTTCCTTTCATGTAGGTCCGCCATATTTAGGTCGCGACGTTACTAGCACTCAGCTCTTTTCAATCTGAATGGTCCCTTATATACCTAAATGACACTATAAAAGGATTACACTGGGTTTTGTTCAACAGTTTATCACTTCCAGCACCAAATGTGGATCCATTCAAGGGAATGACAAACAAACTTGAGACTGGTTTACAATAAATACATCATCATCATCACCATCAGGCTGTCCTTCGTTACCGAAGATGACTGTCTGAGTTGAGCTAGAGGCCCTTCATAGGCAGGCCCTCATGTGGGCTTTGAGACCAGCTTGGGATTTGCAGAAGCTCTGACATCAGTAAATACATATGTGCATAGATAAGTAGCTGCCAATTAGCCAACATATAAAATTCTTGTTGTTTCTACATTTTTTGTCCAAATGCAATGAAATTCTGGCACCAAGACACAACCCAGTAAAATGGCAGTTAAGTCCACATCAACACAGACTCACAGCACTTTCTAAAGGTCTCTTTTAAATGGTAGCTGTAAATTTTACCCAAGCATATTGAAGAGGGTGTTTGAAAAAAAAAAAAAAGTTAACACTGACAGAAGACAGTAAAAATGGAGAATGGATCAACAGAGATAATTTGGAAGATGGTCAGGACACATCTCTGGATCCGCCCCTGAAGTTAGCATTATTTAAAAATTGAAGAGTTTGTTCTCTAAACAACTTTTGTTTTACAGCTGTTCTCTTAGACAGTGGTCTTGCTGGTCACCACACAGCATGTTACGTCGTTTCCCACAACTTGTACTCCACTTGGGTGCATTGGTTGCATCACAGATGTATCTCGATCTAAAAAGATATAAGTGCTCAATGTGTGATTGATTAAAGAGCAAATGAATCTATTTCAGAGAGTAGGGGATGAATCAAGTAATTATGATCTCGTCCTTAAATAACATGATAATAAATTATAAAATAGATATACATAACAAGAAAGATAAATTTGCCATTAAGTAATCTATTAGTCCTTTTCTTGCTTTTTTCTTTGACAAGTGTAAGTACCTGCACGTTGAGTATTTCTCCTCTTGCATTGGTAAATGGCAAAAAGTATGGCAGAGATCACTACCACAACCAGTACCATCAGCAATACAATCGCCCAGTCCGGCAGATTTCTTTCAGGTTCATCCTTGTCCTCGACTTCATTGTCAACGACAGGTTGAGCAGTCGATGCCTTCCCCTGTAAGAAGTCTACAGAAAAAAAAAAAAAAAATTGAAAGATTAAAATAAATAAATAGATAAATAAGAAGAAGAAAAATCATCCATCATCAAATCACATGAATCTTGGAATGTCACCATGCACATATGTTAGCAAGACTGAACCAAGATGAGAAAAAATTTGTGAATTTGTTCAGTTACTAGCCAATATTTCTGTTACACGTACATGGGTCTGTATAGTCTACACTATAGATTCTCGGACTCTGCCAAAGAGGCATTCAGCTACATGTTAAAGCACATGCTGTACAAATGCCATGGTAACTTTGTCAGTTCACAGATTTATCTTTTTATTTGTCATTCTGTCAATTTCTCCCTCATTTAGCAGATTTACATATAGATAATTTAAATCTATACTATAAACCATAATAAAACATTTTTATGTGAGAAAAGTTACTAATAATTTTCAACAGAACAAAAGAAACAAATGCTCAGTGCTCAAATGCATTCAGAGAAAAAATTATTCATATGTGTTGTAAGAAAACGACTACCCTGAATTACCTTCACAGCGTCTCCTGCATTCCTCCATCATTCCTCTAGCTGGAAGACATAGATCACTGCAAGGCTCACATCTACCGGTTCCTCCGTCTCTGTAAGTGTCCCATGTGCAGTCAATGTGTGCTGCATTGCTGGCAGGAATACAGAGGACAATCACTGCTATCAGTGAATAGCAGAAAGCAGGAGAAATCTCCATTTGCTTGGTTTAGTCTGGCACAGGTGCACGTTTCTACTTCCAAGATAACTGATAAGTATCTACTGGGTCCAAGTACTTATAAGAATGTAAAATTAAAATGATGCAATTTGTTTTCAAATATGTATTTCAAAAACCAGTTCACATCAAATATAGTCATCACAACTGCAATATGTCAGTCGTGTAGTGCCAGGGGCAGGTAGAACCGGCCGGGTAGCTCAGTAGGTAAGAGCACTCGCCCTGTAAGCGAGGGGTCCTGGGTTCGATTCCTGGTCTGGTCGGTGATTTTTCTGCACTCACCCCAAATCGCTACAATGGTGGCAGCGGTGTTGCCAGATAGGGCTCGCGTCTTTCGGCATTTGGGGGGGAGGAGTGTAGTGCCAGGGGCAGGTAGAACCGGCCGGGTAGCTCAGTAGGTAAGAACACTCGCCCTGAAAGCGAGGGGTCCCGGGTTCGATTCCTGGTCTGGTCTGGATTTTTCTGCACTCACCCAAAATCGCTACAGTCGTTTTGAAATCGTTCTGTTATACATAGTTGTACAGAACCAAATCTTCTAAATAATGATGCCTGCGTCTCTCTTTCGGATTGCACTGCCCCAGTGTTTCCCAGTTAATACAATATCAATCTCTGGGGTATCATGCAGTCCTGGTTTAACTGAACACTTCTGAGATTCCACCAGACAATGAACCGAAGCAGCAGACGGGGACGGAAGGTGTTTGCTCCGTGGACAGTTCTTCCAGTTCTGCGTTGTATAATATATCTGTTACTGTACGTCAATCAAAAACCTTACGACGGGTTTTTTCGTTGGAAATACCCGCAGTTAGGGTAATATCCATGACGTTGGAAATATCCCAAGAATTACGCCGGTAATTTTTTTAACTCATGTCCCCAAATACGTCCCATCATGGCGGGTCATACTGAACAGGGGAAACACACTGGGAATCACCGCGATATCTCAAATAATTTCCACTTATACTGTCACACAGTGACTGCCACAGTAGGTATTGTTCCAGTTCTAGCCATCCAAATTCCATAATGCCACTGTGTTAGTACATTCGGAAATTAGAGGAAGGACGAAAAATGAGAGAAAACACACGATGAGCAACGGAGTGTACAAATTTGGCTTTTTTCATTGGCTCACAAAAATCACGTGATACCCCCTCATTGACTAGCTCCGCAAATTTTCTGAAAGAGAATAAATTAACAAAATGGCTTAATATTCTACAAAATCACAATTTTCTTACTTATTATTCCGTCTTCAAATGGCAAGAGAGAAACATATGTAAAAAAATATTCAATAATTCATATTTTTCTTTAAAAGTTTTCAGTATAGGGAACGTTTTTCATCGACCAAATCAGAAAAATAGGCCGCCATTTTCCCCTCGTGCACGACAGAAGATGTACAGCGAGGAATTTGTGGAGCAAGGGGCAGCAGAGGTAAGTTGTTCAACCTTTTATAAATTTCCCAATGGTTTATTTATCAGATCCCCGAAAAACTCTCAAATTTTATTCAGTTCTTACTTGTGAATTTCGGCTGTAGTTTAGATCCCATATGCCGGCGACAGGTGTAAACTACCGTATAGCTAAAAAAAACACGACTATTGGTACGCGTATGATCGGTAACTGATTTAATTCTCGTAAAATTACCATCCACCCCCTTCCTTATGAATAGGTATTACTTTATTAATACAATGCAACCGTCGTGTAGCCGCATGTTAGAAGACAATGTTTGAATACGCACAGCAGTAGGAGGCCGCTACCCCTTCCCAGCAAGGAGTCAACTAAGCCGCAGGTTAGAAGACAATGCGTGATTACTCACAGCAGTAGGAGGCCGCTACCGCTCCCCAGCAAGGAGTCAACACAGCAGCGCGTAACCCAGGCTTAATTAGGGGTTATTAGCTGTCCATTTATGATCGGTATTGTTCGTCTTGATTGCAGCACACTTCCTACTCACTATTGGTTCAACCGCCTCTTCTTTAAATGCTCTCTCAAACCTTTCCTCAGTCAGCCGAGAATGGAAACACGTTTATCTGCCGATAAACTACGTCGTTGATGTATTTTTCGGCATCATTCTACAGTGGGTCATAAGGCTCTATCTATGATTTTTTCTCGTCTCGCNATAAATATATTCTAATTCTACATACTGACAAAATGGTCACAAAATTTCTGAAATGGCAATGTGTCACTGTATCTAGTGCATTATAAAAATTACAATGAAGTGAAGAAATGAAGACAATGGACATTTTTTAAACATTCTTTATTTAATCTTAATATTTATTGTTTGCAAATTTTAACAATTTATAAATGCAAAAGGTGGCAACAATATATTTCAAAAATTTTCTACAATAAAATAAGTTGATTACTCATAAATATATGTACAGCCACCTTCTCTCAAATATCAAAAATACCTCAACTTCATCACAGCGAAAAAATGCAGTCAACAAGTAACATATAAGATCTACAATGGAATGTTATTAGTCAAAACCAAGGTCTTGTGCTCACAACCATGGTGTAATCTAGACAAAGCTGGGGATATGTACATACATGATCACAGACTCATTAAAAATGCCTACCAAAGATTCATTCTCAAAATAAGCACTAATGTACCTAACTAGCACTAAAAAAAGGGTAATACTGGTTTTTGTTCAGCAGCTTATAATTTCCAGCATCAAATGTGGATGTAGGGGGGGGTGGGGGGTGGCAGAAGCCCATGCATCTTCCTTCTCACCCCTTCCCTATAAAAAGTATAAGAAGCAAAATCATACAAAAACAAGCAATCCATCCCTTGTTATAGTTTTAGAAACTGTCCTCATCTACCATTTCATATCTGCCTCACTTGGCACATTTTGAGCACTTGCACACACACACACCCACACAAAATCTTGGACAATGCAGTGATATCTATTAACAACATAACATTACGAGCCACACGTTATCCACCGGTAAAAATTGTATAATAAATTGATGGTAGACTAGCTCTTAAAACAAAATTTCTTTAACCATTTAAGGGAATGACAAACAAACTTGTGACTGGATTACAATAAATTTATACATTGGTGCATAGATAAGTAGCTGCCAATTAGCCAACATAAAATCTTGTTGTTTCTACATCATTTGTTCAAATGCAATGAAATTCTGGCTCTAAGAAACCACCCAGTAAAATGGCAGTTAAGTCAGTATCAACACAGACTCACAGCACTTTCTAAAGGTCTTGTGTAAATGGTAACTTTAAATTTTACCCAAGCATATTGAAGAGGGTGTTTGACTGGGCCCACTTCTAAAAAAAAAAAAGGGGGGGGGGGGGGGGTCAGAGTTTCAAGTTTACATTGATGGGTATCTAATTTTTTCTGTCGGAAGATATGGTCAAAAATGGAGAATGGATCAACAAAGACATTTTGGAAGACAGTCGGCAAATATCTCTGGATCTGCCCTTGGAGTTCGTATTATTTAAATGTTGAAGAGTTTGTTCTTTAAACCAGTTTTGTTTTTCAGCTGTTCTCATAGGGTGCTTTCCCAGAGATTTAGATCGATCTAGAGATTAAGATTTAGATCGACCTAACTCCCTGGGGGTTCACGCTAAATTGCAGTCAGCCGAGCTGGTACCATAGTTAATTACCCCCTTACAGCTTTTAGTAGGCGGGGCAGACGCTTAAGCCGGCCAAGCTGTAGTAATCAAGTGAGACTCCCCACAGGGATAGATCGATCTAACAATCTGTGGAAATGGGGTGATAGGCAGTGGTCTTGCTGGTCACCGTACAGCAAGGTCCTTCCTTTTCTTCAGGCTGAACTGGTATCATCACAAGTGTATCTTGATCTAAAAAGACATAAGTTCTCAATGTGTGATTTTTAAAGGGCAAATGAATCTATTTTAGAGAGGAGGGATGAATCAAGTGATTCTGAACTTGGCTTTCAATAACAATAACCATAATAAATTATAGATGTACAAGAAAGTTAAATTTGCCATTAAGTAATCTATCAGTCCTTTTCTTACCGCATGGTCTGTCCTCTTCTTCAGGCTGATCTCCAGCTGGGTCCACTGGTTGCATTACAGATGTATCTTCATCTAAAAAGACATAAGTGCTCAATGTGTGATTTTTTAAAGGGCAAATGAATCTATTTTAGAGAGGAGGGATGAATCAAGTGATTCTGAACTTGGCCTTCAATAACAATAACTGTAATAAGTTATAGATGTACAAGAAAGATAAATTTGCCATTAAGTAATCTATCAGTCCCTTTCTTACCGCATGGTCTGTTTTCTTCTTCAGGCTGAACTCTAGCTGGGTTGATTGGTTGCATTACAGATGTATCTCCATCTAAAAAGATTTAAGTGCTAGATGTACGATTTATTAATGGGCAAATGAATCTATTTTAGAGAGGAGGGATGAACCAAGTGATTTTGATCTCGCCCTTCAATAACAATAATAATAACAATAAATTACAAAATAGATATACAACAAAGATTAATTTGCCATTAAGTCATCTATCAGTCTTTTTCTTACTTTTTTAAAAGACAATTTCTATCTACTTTGACAAGTGTTAATACCTGCATGTTGAGTATTTCTCCTCTTGTATTTGTAAATGCCAAAAAGTATGGCAGAGATCACTAACAAGACAACCAGTGCTACTACCACCAGCAATGCAGTCCCCCAGCCTGGCAGTCTTCCTTCAGGTTCATCTTTGGCCTCTGCTTTATTACCAACGCCAGGCTCAGCACCAGCTGCCTTCCCTTGTAAGAAGTCTACAGAAAAAATAAAATTGAAAGATAAAAAATAATAATAATAAGGAAAAAATAATCCATCATCACTGTATGCATCTTGGAATGTCACCATGCACTGTCTCCATACCATATACAGGGGTATGTTAGCAAGACTGAACCAAGACGAGAAAAAATTTATGAATTTGTTCAGTTACTAGCCAATATTTCTGTTACACTTATATGGGTCTGTAGTCTACACTGTAGATTCTCGGAATCTGCCAAAGAGGCATTCAGCTACATGTTAAAGCACATGCTGAACAAATGCCATGGTAACTATGTCAGTTCACAGATTTATCTTTTTATTTGTCATTCTGTCAATTTCTACCTCATTTAGCATATATATATATATATATATATATATATATATATATATATATATATATATATATATAGATAGATAGATAGATAGATAGATAGATAGATAGATAATTTAAATCTATACTATAAACCATAATAAAACTTTTTATGTGAGAAAAGTTACTAATAATTTTCAAAGGGTTTAAATTCCTACAACAGAACAAAAGAAACAAATGCTCAGTGTTCAAATGCTTTCAGAGACAAAATTATTCATATGTGTTATAAGAAAACGACTACCCTGAATTACCTTCACAGCGTCTCCTGCATTCCTGCATCATTCCTCTAGCTGGAAGACAGAGATCACTGCAAGGCTCACATCTACCGGTTCCTCCGTCTCTGTAAGTGTCCCATGTGCAGTCTATGTGTGCTGCATGGCCGGCAGGAATACAGAGGGCAATCACTGCTATCAGTGTCCAAATAAGTGTAGGAATCATCTGCTTAAAAACAGAATTCCCCATCTGAATAAGTCTTGTGCAGATGTGCATTTCCTATTCGTATATGCAATAACAATAAGAATGTTCTTGAGGTTTTTCAAGAATGTGTTTCTATATCAAAATCTAAAACCAGTTCCTTTGAGATATAGGCGTTCCGTAACTAGTCAGTCGTTTTGAAAGCCTATTGTCACATTGTTGTACAAAACCAAATCCTTTATAGATTATGCACAAAGCCTGCGTCCCTCTGTTGGATTGCACTGCCCCAGTCTTTCGCTGTTAATTCAATATCAATCTGTAGATTTAGATACAGTCCTGGTATAACTGAACTCTTAGAACTGAGACCAGACTGCGGACGGAGGGTGTTTGCTCCTGTACGGACAATTGTTCCAGGTCTATGCTTCCCAAAATCAGAAGACTTTACAGCTAAGCGTCGGAAAATGGCGTCGGAACTATCAGTTTCCGGGTTTCTTTGGAAATAACCCACTCATGAATTTCCCCATCATCATCATCATCATGGCGACATCGCATGCAACTCAAATCATTTCCATTTACACTTCCACAACAGCCATTGTTCCGATTCTAACCATCCAGATTCCATAATGCAACAGTGTAAATACATTTGCAAATAGATGAGGACGAAAGAACAGCTTTTAGAAAGAAAATTTTGGTAGAACACGCCAGCAACGACCTTCACTCACATTGACTAGCTCCGCAACATTCCTGAAGGAAGATAATTTAATATAAATGATTAAATACTTAACAAAGATACCATTTTCTTACCTACTAATCTACTGTCAAATCGTAAAGTGAAATATAGTTACAAAGTACCTAAAGTCACTTTACGTTTTTTTTTAATTTTCAATAATGAGAACGTTTTTCAACGACCAAATCAGGAAAACAGGCCGCCATTTTTCCCCTCGTGCATGGCAAAATCTATTGAAGATGTACAGCGAGGAATTTGTGGAGCAAGGGGCAGCAGAGGTAAATTGTTCAACCTTTTTACAATTTTCCCAATTACAATCAAAACCCCGAAACAGTCTCAAGTTTTTTTCAGTTCTTACTTGTGAATTTCGTCTTAGTTTAGACTCCATATGTCAGTTGTCTGCCGGTTGCAGGTGTGAACGATTTTTACTAAAAGGGGGCATGGCAAGATGAATTATCTTTGAATTTTAAGTCTCATAACCATTTTATTACATGTTCAGTACAACATTATGATTTTATAAACATTAACAACACAGTTTGAAACACTTTATGGCATATTTAATCTCTCCCTTCTTAGTTAGATTTTATGGCATTGTTGCTGTTCATTGCTGGACTTGAATTTACTCTTCACATCTTTTGGGATGACAGACATAAAAACGTTCTGTTCTGTATGTTTTCAGTTTGATCCCTATGCCTATTATCCATCACAATCAGAGTACGAACTGCATACGGGTAAGTTTTTTCTTCCTCCTTGACAAGTATTTATTATATTATAATAATATTTATCTTCTGTAGTTGTCTACTTAATGTTTTTCTTATAATATATTGTCCTCTTTACGAGTTTAATAAATGGTTAGATTTAATATATGTCAGCATTGTTGAAAGTTAAACTGGGAGAGATTAGGAAAAATTTTAAGGTTCTGTTAATTAGACTTCTGACATGGATTATTATTTTGTTGTCCCCAGGGGATCCTCGTCAGGACTTGGAATACGAGAGGCAGTACCAGCAGTCCACCTACATTGTGCCTGAAGTGATCAAGAACTTCTTGGTCTACTTCCAGAAATGTGTGCATGAGCAGAACCTCTTTGAAATACAGAATGCTTATGAGAATGGGTACACAGAATGTGCTATTTTTATTAAGTCTTAGAATTTAATAGCTGGTTTAGATAAAGTTCTAAAGAGAGTTGTTTTAAGCAAAGCATGCATTTAAAGTAAAAAAAAAGTAGTTTAAAATATTTTAAGAAAGGGTTTGACAAGAGGTGTTTATTTTCATTTTTGAAGGTCAGGGCCAAATTTTTCACAGTACTCGGAAGAAGGTGAATCTTATCTCAACAGTACACTCTTGCTCTTTTTATAGGTGAAACCCATAAAGTTAACTTTTTTCTTTTACAATTTCTTCTTACTTTATAATGTTTTTCAATCCAGTTTCAACAAGCTAACTGACAGGTTCTTCAAGAACTCGGCCTGGCCAGAGGCAGAGATTATAGCCCCTGTGGTCGGAGACGACCCTGTCTTTCTGATCTTATACAGAGAGTTATACTACAGACACATCTATGCCAGAGTCGCAGTAAGTTTCTGTGTGTTATATCTTTTATGTTTTATTTCAGTAAATAATGCAGTAATTGAAAATTTCTAGAGTGTATTTTTCTTTCTTTTGAGAAACGATCATCAGAAATAAAACTCAGTTAAGTTTAAAACATTCAGGAAGAAATAACTATGGCATTGAGTTTACTTCAGAAAAAAATTGTCCGTATTTGATGAGATCAGAGAGAGGGTACTTCGAAAAATTCAACAAATGATATATGGTATTAACTTTTTCTTAAATCCATTCCAGACTGGGCCAACACAGGAGCAGAGATTTGAATCCTACTACAACTACTGCAACCTTTTCAATTACATTCTTAGTGAGTGTCATTCAGTTGTGTAAGGCTTGACTATGGAGTAAAAGTGAAATTATAATTTATAGTTCAGTAGATTTTATCTGAAAATCTAAACACATACATTCATTCTCCTTGAACAGAAATACTCATAACCTGTATATAAAAGATAAACTGTATTGCGCCCCTCTGTTATGTATCTAGGCGCAGAGAGCCCAGTGCCCCTATGTTATATGTTATATGTTATGTGTCTAGGTGCAGAGAGCCCAGTGCCCCTAGAGCTACCTAACCAGTGGCTGTGGGACATCATTGATGAGTTTATCTACCAGGTGGGTCAAATGGAACGCATTTAACTTGACTTGATAAAACAGTTGGTGTGAATCACGAAGACAAAGATAATGTTTACATTTCAGTAGGCTAGTTTATATTTCAAAAGGCTTCACTGATGAAGATGTTCTGGTAGACATTGAAATATTGGAGGTAAAAATCTCAATATTAGCTCTTGACTGAAGAAAAATTACTTCGTTCTTGCTAAGGGGGTAGTTTCAACCTCATCAGGAGTTGCTAACAAGGGTTTTAAAATATGTATAGATGCTTTGGACAGTTTCAGTAATTATTATTAATTGAAAGACAATGTCATAATATAAATAGATATTTGATATTTTATAGTTACCATGTATGTACTAGAATTTTACTTGATGCCCAAAATTGTCTTCCAGTTCCAGTCATTTAGTCAGTACAGGTGCAAACTTGGCAAGAAGTCTGAGGATGAGGTGGAACATTTGAGGAGGAATCCCAAGGTATTGTATATTATCTATTTGTGTATAAAGTCTGCTTCTTGTGCCCTTTTTAATATTCATTGCATGTTATTACAAAATTGTTATCACATTATCAGAACACAGGTACTTCATTTTCTTATGTTTGAAAATAAACAGTGAATGATTTAGATTATGTGTTTTATTTTTATCAGAATTAACGTAGGGAAAAATATATAACTTGGTATTTACAACATTGGCATTTCAAGCATCCCTCTTCAAATTTCCAAACAGTATAGTTCATTTTGAAGATCTCTTATTATCTCATTTGGTTTTTGTCTTGGTGAAGAATAGCATTTCCTAAAAATGCCTATTTGTAGCAAGAAAAAGTTAATTCATTGCTTGAAAAAGCTTTTATAAATCTTTGAGACAATAAATGCAGGCTTTTAAAAAGAAAATATTTCATAACCAAAATTGTCTCATAATTTGCAACAAAATGGCGTTACCTCTGTGTATATGTCTAGAGTGTTGATAATCTTGTTTTATTTCAGATCTGGAATGTGCACTCTGTTCTCAATGTCCTCCACTCTCTCGTGGACAAGTCCAACATAAACAGACAGCTGGAAGTCTACACCAGTGGAGGTGAGGAGATTGGATACTTCATAAATGAAAACTATCAAACACAAGCCGAAATATTTTCATATCATTAGCTTACGGCCAACCTGGATGTAGGCCTTCATCAGACTATAGTGAGGAGATGTTATAAATGTCAGTTAATGTAAGCTAACAGTACAAAAATATTTCGGCTTGTGTTTGATAATTTTCATTTATGATCCAACTACCAAGCTAATGAACATTTTTGCTCAGATTTGATAATTGTTTGAGATCTGTCTACACCACTGTCTCTCAATTTAATTACAATAAAATGTCCATTATATTACACACGCAAGTGCATGTACACACATTTGAATCTGATACTAGTATCTCAGAAGAAATCGTATTATATTAAATCTTAAAATGAAAATACAGGTTTTCCAGTTTCAAAACATCTAATGGTTGTTGTCATTATTAAGAAATGTGAGACAAAGGAAG
This sequence comes from Lingula anatina, assembly GCF_001039355.2. Next base: position 581,221 of record NW_019775913.1, on the reverse strand, counting down.
ACCTTAATCTTGAACATTTCGTGTTCTCTTCATTCGTTATATTTTGTTGGCTATACTTTATTCTTTGATTAGATTAAAGATAAATAGATTAAATATAAGATTAATAAGATTAAATTTAAATAGGGACTTGTTTATCACATACTCTGACATGTCCGGTATATTTATCCCACTAATAGGAGACCCGGACAGCGTGGCGGGGGAGTTTGGTCGCCACTCTCTGTACAAGATGCTGGGTTACTTCAGTCTGATTGGGCTGCTGAGGCTTCACTCTCTCCTGGGTGACTACTACCAGGCCCTTAAAGTACTGGAGAATATTGACTTCAATAAGAAGGTTTGTAGGCCATTGAATGCTGTGTATCGTCACAGGTGAAGGGGTTGTTTGTACTGCTCACTATCATTGTTATTCTCCCATGAAGTGTTTGCTGCTAGTGTGTACTGGTATAATATGTTCTACGGTGCAGACATGAGCTTCTTCCGTGGAAACACGGAATTTTGCATTTTTAAATTCAATTCTCGTGGTTCCTGAGATAAGTCTTGTTTGAGATTCAATAAATGTTCAGAGTTTTTTTTTTAACCTAGACTCATGTCAGATGGTTTGAGAAGNTGTCCATCGTAATCCCCCTATCATTAACTCTGTCGGGGACGTGCGCATTAGCGCGTCTGATGTAGACAGCGTGTGCTATTAAAGTGACCGGGGACTTATTAGCTATAGTGTATAATATAGCTGTGTGGTGTTGAAATATATCTTTGCCATCTTAATAACATAGTTTATAATAATTGCACATGGGTTTGCCTTTTTTTTTTTCATAGAACAAGATCAATTTGAATTCAGGATAATTCAGTTTTTGTCTGTCTGGTGTAATTTCATTGTGATCCCCTCATAGTGAAATCCCTCACTGACACATATGTACACTCCACATATCCATAAAGTTATCACAAAATGCTGGTTATATTTCCAGAACATGTACTCCCGCGTGCCCGCCTGTCAGATCACCACGTATTACTACGTGGGTTTCGCGTACATGATGATGCGTCGTTACCAGGACTCCATACGTACCTTCTCCAACATCTTGTTGTACATCCAGAGAACCAAGCAGATGTTCCAGAATAAAGCACAGCTGTATGACCAGGTAAAGATGATATTCACACATAAACACACTACTGCTAACACAATGAGTAGCTGGTTGAGAGAGTCACAACTATCACAATAATTAGTTGGATGAGATGATCACAAAGATAACACTGGTACCAAACAAAGATTGTATTCACACCTGTCAGGTAGCTTAAAAGGCGTATTTTGCAGTCTGTTTAAAAAGTGAGGCAGAGTGTAATTATCACCTATAGCAAAGTGTTCTAAGTGTCGGGTGTGAACATGCTCACTTTTTGTCATTTTTTTGTTGTTAAAAGATGGAGGGCTGTACCCATATAGACTCATCTTGAGCATCTGAAGTTCATATAATTTTGTGTAACCTTTTCTGCTTTTGCTTTTGTGTCTAATGAATAAACAAGCAATTAAAATGTTTTTATTCAGGGTCATGTCCACTGCTTGTCCTGGTTCATTTTATGCATAACTTAAAAAAAAAGGTTAATACAAATATACATATGTAAATGATCTGTGTTCACTTCCCTGTAGATCAACAAGCAGAATGAGCAGATGTACACCCTCCTGGCTATCTGTCTAGTGCTGCACCCTATGAGGATAGATGAGAGTGTGCACACACAGCTCAGGGAGAAGTTTGGAGACAGGATGCTCAAGATGCAGAAAGGGCAAGTGCTTGCTGTGTGATGTATATGGGGTGCATGAATTTGAAAAAACATTGAAATTTTGTGAACTGACCTTGTCTTTAAGTAGTAAGGATTTTAAGTATAAAATACTGGTACACTTTTAAGTGCCCTTTTTCTCTCTGTTTTGAAAAGTGCTTGTAGAGTTCAATATTAAATTTTTCTTATCATCATTATATATATAATATATCTTTCTTGATCCACATGTAATATCACTTTTGGTATATCCTCATGGAGTATTTTAAGTTAACATGTTTGGTTGTCTTTTTAACACAAGTTGCTTTCACTTTCAGGGACGTACTGGAGTTTCAGAACAGCTTTTCTTTTGCCTGTCCTAAGTTCCTGTCTCCCTGTCCGCCAAACTATGACGCCACACCTGCCAACTTCCACAAGGTAAGACAAAAAATCACACATAGGTTTTTTTTATGAATATCAGTTTTTCTTCACTAATTTGGATGGTTTAACCACAATGAGTGCCATTTCCATGTTCCTAGCTTTAAGCAAAGGGAGATTTCAATTAAAAAAAATGTAAAAAAAAGTTATTTTCTGTAAAGGATTGTGTAATAGATTTTGTAACAATACTGAATGTGTAAATATCTATAGAAGATTATCTGAATGAGTAAGTGACTGTTAAAGATTCTAAAAATGTGAAGTAATAGCCCTTAATATGAAAATGATGTGAATAGTATAGCTAGATGATTCCATGTTATTGTTCTCCAGGAACCGTTTATGCAGCAGTTAAAGGTGTTTATGGATGAGGTTACCCAGCAGGCATTGCTACCAACTATTAGAAGGTGAGCACAGACACATTGTGTACTGTCACATCTAACACAACCAAGGAGGGGATGCTTGAGGAGATTTCCTGATCTTAGGGAATTTTATTCAAGCTCAATTACATTTTCATCTTATTATTTTAGGAATGTCTGTATTGTAGGAGATTTTTTTCTTACACTATCATGTATCCAGTCAGTATAAATTATAAATCTTGATTTGTAAATAAGATATGTAATCAGTTAACGCACACATAAATCAATTTGCCAGTGCACTACTAATGTTGTTTGCTGTAGCATTCCCAACCATGACTGGGTTTAATAGGTTATGTAGTAATAACCAGCAGTCTTTATGCTGCATTTTACAGTTTAAAATTATGCAGCATTTTATAGCTTAAAATTTACATTTAAAAATCATGACATGGATTTTACAGAGAAAAAAGTCATGGAATTTTGAATGGCGTTAGTTGTGGTGGTTATAACTTTTTACCCCTTTTTTTTCAGCTATCTGAAGCTGTACACCACACTGACTTTATCAAAGCTAGCAGCTTTTATGGAAACGGTAAGATATAATAGATCATATTAATTATGTTAGATACAGGATTAGGAAGAGGGAACGAGAACCAGAACCCCCCTTGTGTCACTGCTCTTTGCACCTTTTTTTTTGCACTCTGTGATACAGTAACTACTTCTCTGTGAAAAAATTTAAATAATTTTGTACTGGAAAATAAAATTGCAACAAAACTTCACTGTTTAACAACTCACTGGTTTGTATTTTTTTTTTTTTCATTTTTAGTCAGAAGAGGATCTGAGAAATCATTTAATGTGTTTTAAGGTAGGTATTTCTTTACATAATGTCTTGTAGTCATCTTTTGGGTACTAAAGAAAAATGATTTTATATTTAAGATTAATTTTTCATTTGTGACCTTTGCTAAATAGATAAAACATTGAATTTTATCATTTACTCAACTTAGAGAATATTCTCAAGGTCATAATTTTAGTGGTTGGTTAAAACAATCGCAGTTAACTCTATTGCAAACACAATGAGTAGTTGGTTGAGACAGTCACACCTAACACATTGTTCCTGTTATTTCAGCACAAGATGAAGAACGTGGTGTGGACAGGGAGCTGCAGTGGTTTGGAGGGAGAGTTTCAGTCTGCTTCTGAAGTGGATTTCTATATTGATCAGGTAAGAAGGCTTGGAAAGTTACATCTTAAGATGATTTTTGTAAGGGAATGGGTTGTGTTGCTTTTAAAATAATTTTATCATCTTTTTCCAAATTAGGAAAAACAGGTTAGCCTCTCGGCGCCTTTTTTCACTTTGCCTCAATGTCAGGTCTTGGGGAAACAGTTTTGGACCAAAACAACAAAATTCAGAACAATCTTCCTTTTCTTCAGTAGATGCTTTACTTTCCAAGATATGAAAATGAATAGCTCACATTTATGAGCAAAAGAATAAATGTATGCAGTCTTACATAAAAGACTACCCCATAATAGATTATTCAAATCTTTAAGGTTGCTAGCTTTGAATTCAGGAAAGATATCTTTTGTGTAATTTATGTTCATCAAGTTTTTCTTTTAATCCCCCTTGCAGGATATGATTCACATAGCAGACACCAAGGTGGCGCGTCGCTATGGAGATTTTTTTATCCGGCAGATCCATAAGTTTGAGGAGGTAGGTGTATGTGAAGGTTGATTTAGAAATAATTTTTTTCTCTCTCAGATGGAAATCTGATTTGCAAAAACTATTCACCAGATATTTATTGTTTGAAAATCTGTTATCAAATTGATGTCAAAAATTGGGAGACTTTTCTGTTTGCAAAATGATGTTTGTTGTATGTTTTGTAAGAATAGATCCAATGAGACAAACAGCTTCAAGAATAAAATTTTCTTTTTAATATTTTCCAGGTAATGAAGACCTTGAAGCCTTGATATCAGTGCTACCACATAGCAAAATGGATTCTTGGGGATTTAAAAAAACAAAAAAAAAGTTATTTAATTTTTGCATGTACAAGTGGACTGAGACTTTTTCAATTCCAAGAGGAAGAAATGTACAATAACAGATATTGAGACTGATATTTGTGGATGTCAAAAAATAATGTCGGTAAATTATGTTCCTGTTAGTATGGACATATAAAGGCTGTAATAAAAAAATAACATCCAATAAATTTGAAGAGATAAAAGATTTCCAAAATTGCAAAGAAATTGTAAGCACATTTCAAGTCTCACTGAGTAATTGTAAACGCCAGTGTAATGTGACAGAGTCCCCCATGATGAAGAGTCCCTTTCTTATTCATTTGTACAGGTTAACCTCACCCTAGATTTTGACCCACGTAGGTCAGACTATCCCTAGCCATTATAACGATACGGAAAGCGGATCTTCTGTTACACGGACCCTCAGCTCTTAGTCGAAATTTTATCTTCAAACGGTTCTATGTCATCTTTCTGGTGGGGTTAACTTGGGGGGGGGGGGGGGAAAGGGGGGAGGGGGTCCAGAAAATTGACAAGATAAAGGGACACTTAATGGGATTTTCTCGCCAGAATAAAATTACTTTGGGTGAAAAACGATTTCGTCCTACTTGAGTATAATTGCTTGACCTGTCTTTGCACTTGGATTTGATGTTTGTTCCATTTTTAATTGGATATTTTAGTTTAAATGACTGGCCACTCATTATTAACGGCTTGCTTATTGCCTCATCTCTGTCTGGCAAAAAAAAATGGCGTGTCGTTTTGTATCGCTGACCTCTTCCGCGTGTAATACAGACGTTGAAAGCCGGTGTAACGAAACTGAGGGTTCGTGTAACAGAAAGCCTAACAATTCACACTCGCGGGAAATTCCTTTAGTCAACGTGGCTTTCTACCGAGGTCAGGAAGTCTGCTATAAAAGTAAACATCAAGTAACAATGCCAAAGGTAGTACTTTCCACAACACCGCGATAAACGGTTCATGAGCAGTTTTTAATTTTTATTGGTAAATTCACGTTAATGCATACAGACGGCGGGAAGAAGCTGCCACGTATGACCGGATATATAGTGATCTTTGACCTACACCTGGCGATATTCAGCATTCTTTTTGTGTTTTCAGTTCTTATCGAACCCTGAATTAAAACAACCGGCTTCTCCATATAGATATCTGCATTAGATACCTGCGTTATTTTAAGACAACGAAAATTCCGAAGGTTTCGTGAAAAACTGATAACAAATTTGCAAGTCATTGAACAATATCAATACAATACATAACCTCCAGGTGTGCGGAAACAGTAACAGGGCCAATTCTTTCTACATAGCTGAATACAACATACATGACGCTGTTCAAAATCACAACTCTCAGCGATAGTGTTATGGGGGCAATACAATAATATTGATCCCGTCAATCGATACATATCAGTTAATATCATTTACTGAAACCCTGTGATCTTTCTTTAGTTACTGTAAACCTACTGTAAAGGTGACATTACACACGCTTACTTCAATTTTTAGTGTTATTTAAAAACTGCACCGTAAGAGCGTAACAAGGAAAAACCTACGTACATCCAAAAAGCTCTTTAAATCGACGTGTCAATAAGTGCTTTAAATAGGTATGCCATAGTGGTTAATTATAACGCAATACTCAAAATATTCCCCAGATACATCATGCGCTATATTGGTGGATCTGGTATTGTTAAGCTCTAATTACCATAAGGACACACCTGTTGTAGGGCGCGTGCATGTCAATGTGCTGTTAATAGGGCAAAGGGGACTTTATTTAATAAATAAAAATATGGGAATTTTTATTTGTCCGCAAAACGAGCTCTTCTTATTGTGCGCTACAGCAACTCATTAGAAGAAAGGAAATTGAAAGAAGAAGCACTTTAGACATAATGTTGGACATGAAGCCGATTTATTCTATATTTTGGTCATTTTTAGTTTGTTTAATGTTTACTGTAGTTAGCGGTCTCAACGCTATTCCTCGTCAGCCGGTATCAAAAGAAAATTGTCAGCCAATCCTGGAGTATTATGATGAGGGAATAGGCCGATGTGCCAGATGTAAGGCCGAGTACGACTACGCCAGTAACGCAAACGTCAGCATAATCAAGGCTTGTGAAGGTAACCCCCACGGAAGCATTAACACTTAACGCATATCATCATATATGAACAGTGGCGGATTTAGGGGTGTGTCAGGGGGGTCCTGACGCCCTCCCCTTCGATTTCCGATAAAAAAAAATCACAGCAATGGTCCCCGCTTAAATTTAGAATTTTGACTAGCTGAATCACAGTTCTAAACTGTACCAAATGGCACCGTTCACCAAAAAGGGGGGGGGGGTCGGCTTCGCATAATCCTGGATCCGCCCCTGTACGTAGCTTATTTACCATAAGCACCGGGCTCAATATCCTGATTATTCACCACTGTTAATTTAATGTTTTTGTCAAGCACTGTACAGGTGTTTTAGTTTTTTTTCTTTTTGTGTAAGTGGCTTGCGTTTCTATTTATTGAATGGTGTTTTACAACACCATTACGTCGCACTATACATAAGTCTTTATTATATTATGTTACAGTCTTTGTCACCGCCTGCATCACCCATCACTGCCCTTCCCTCTGTGACCCAGAGATTTCAACTCCATCAAGGCCCACCGATGTTCCCTCGACCCAGGCGGAGGCGGTGTCTGAGGGGCCGGCTGCCTCTGGCCAAAATATCACAATTCCACAGTCCAAAGCATGTAGTCGGGACGAAGTGTTGACTCACGGGCTGATTTTCTCGGCAGGGTTTTTAGGGGGACTTGCGCTTGCACTTACAGCTGTAGCCGTGATCATCTTTTTGCGGAGAAAAAAAGCAAACGGTGAGTAAAGAGGTATTCTCTATACTACAATATAAATTACAATGTGTTGAACTTCGTTTTTAAAAATGTTTAGCTTTTTTTTACTCCCTTAACTCTCTCTCTGCAAATATTCTTCGATTCACTTTTTTATATTTTAATACCACCCTTCAACAAGGACTTCACTTCTACCCTGTCTTTCTTAGTGTGTGGTCCCAGGTGTCACAGACGCGGCCATCAGCAGTGTCGTCCTCATATCGTAGCAGTCCCAACTGACCATCAAGTCCCTCAATCTCACGAGATGACCACACCAATGATTCCAGTCACAGAGCAGACCACGCCCATGATGCCAGTCAAAGAGCAGACCACGCCCCTGGTGTCAGACACAGAGCAGACCACGCCCATGATGCCAGTCACAGAACAGAATGAGTGACAATGATGAATCCAGGTTACAAAAGGGGAGGGCCCGGCTGTGATAGGGGCGGCTTCAGAATGCTAAGCAACATTCCATAACCATTTTGTCTTGTCATAGCTTCGTCAGCTTGAAAATCATACTTTGATCCATAGAAAGCTGAATATAAGCTTTTGTTGTGTCTTCATTTTTTCAAGCAAAGCTATTCACGAACAAAAACTTTGTGAAATGTTTTTATTTCATGTTGTCTGTGTTGCGGTGGTATTTAATGGCAGTGTATATTTTTATTCGCATGTTTTTTGTCAAGCTGTCCTATTATGGGCCATCCATTTGGTTCATTTTCACAAGTCTATGTAGACTTATATCCAGTCCCCCCCCCCCCCCACACACACACACACAGAAGGTACAATGAAGGTAAAAAGCTAAAAATGATGAGCTTTCACAGCAATTTGGATCATCAATTTTATTATTTCAAATGTGGATATTAACCCCCCCCTCCCCCAGCGTACGGTTTGTAGACCTGTGAAAATGACAAAAAATGGATGACCCTTTAGGCATAACATATAAAATCTCATGTACATGTAAAATACCCCTATCTATAAATTATCTAAATTGCTAGATGCATGTAACTCAAACATATCAAATATTTATGCAGGGTAGGGGCCTATGTTTGTCTCTATGTGTGCTAAGAATTTGTCAGTTAGATATACCCCTCCAAAGGTAAACCCATAGAATCAGCGTGGACTTACTGGTACAATGGTAAAATGAAAGCGTGTTTCGGGCCAACTGTGATTCGCCAGCCAGTGTTATATGCTTTTACTTTGTATGAATGGCAATGAATGGTAATAATGTAATAACAAATATTATCATACTCTGATAATGATAATTTATTGATGAATACCAAGAAAGCAAGTGTCTTAATTGTTTTTTTTATTGGCAGCTGTATTCCGAAAAGAGCCTTTAGGCTGTCACGCAACAATAATAACTAATTACTTAAAAAATAACTGTTTAAATAACCATTTAAAATATTTTGCAAATGGTTTTGTACTTACTGTTCATAGATTTGATTCGAGTCTTAATTAGTCCTCATTCATAAACATCCACCATATCGTCCCATAGCAGGTTATAGTTCCTTATCATGTACACTACGGGATCGACTCGAAGAATGAGCATATCGAATATAATTTAAGCCATTTCCGTTTTAAATGCGCTTACAAATTAGTTGATATTATAATCCTTCTTATCTTCAAATAAAATTGAACAAAAGTTGTAGGTCTATATCAATTTATTTGTCGCGGGAAGTTAGTCATAAGTTGATGCTTTAATTGCTAGGTTAAAATAGCAGAGATGGATGCCAAGGTTTATTGATTAAAATTTGCGAATCTCCTGTTCAAATAACTTCTGTTGCTTTTCTAAGCACCAAAGTGGATAACACACAAGGAAGGTCATAGCAGCGAGAGATTTTCATAAGGGCTCATATGTAGGGCCTACGTCAGATCGAACGATATTCAAATTTAATCAATTTTTTTATGAATATCCTACATGGTATAAGCGACGTTAAAATTGGACATTTAAAGCGATTAAAATTCATTTTAAAAGTTTATATCTAATAAGTATCCACTTGTGCAAGATAAGTCCACTGTAACTGATTGTAAAGCAATGGAGACGAAACATTTACGTTATCCCGCGCGGGGGAGGGGGGGGGGATTCATTAAAAATATCAGAAGTAACGCTGCGAGAAGTTGACTAACATAAATTAAAAAAAAAGGATGAAGAATGTCTAGATATTAACTGCCTTATACTATTCACGACAACATTCCACCGATATTTCAACGGGAGTGAAAAAGGCGTCGACTTCTTAACGTGCCCGGACACGCCGTCCTTTCACGTGTGCCGCGCTTACCACGCCAGCGTCAGAATAACGACCATGTCACCCTGTAGTGGCTGTCTTCCAGTTTTCCAGTATTGTGAACCGGGTGTTTTACGATGTGTGGACTGTAGTTTACCTTGTGGTGCCACGGACAACCAGCTGATGCAGTTTGATTGTATGCAACACTGTAGAGGTAGGTGACGATGTACCGCTCTGATAGCTTCCGCTGGGTCTAACTGCTCACGCGCCTATGGACGCAGTGCGAGCATGAGCAGTGATAGGGAGGTGACAAATCACGATTGCCCCGTAGAAGAGTTATCTAGCCTTTCTGTCTACTGTATTATGCCGTAGATGACACCAGAAAAAAAACCCCTCTCAGTGTAGGATTTTATATGATCGTGTATTGTATATGACCCACTTTCTAGTCGTCCATTTTTATTTCCTTCGATAAAAAATTGAAATCAAAGGAAAAGATTACATTATCCAGTGATATTTCTCAACAGAAATCTGCGATGCTAATTAACTAAAGAAAGCTTCTCGAAACGGTCCCCAGAACAGTAAAATTAACCTCAAAGTAGTTTATTTGCTTATGAGGATGTGTATCGTTATTTATTTGAAAGAAGTGAAAATTCTCGGTTTTATTAAATCGTTTAAATTAATAACAATAGGATAATAATATTTATTTTGAGAAGACTTTAAAAACAGTGGAATATGAATAGATAATAAAAAAGGCTAGTAAAAGAAAAGAAAAATAATTAAAGCAGGAAAATTGATTGATACAAATAATTCAGAAATTTAAAATGCACCTCATCACTCGCTTTAAAGGTCGTTTATAGAATTTCTACTCATGAAATATTTTTAAAGGTAGGTCTGGACTCTCTTTTCAAGTAGCCGGATAGTCTGTCCTACAAATTAACAGTGGAAGTAAATTTCATTTCCTATGAGCAGCGACTTTAAAAGAATTGTCACTATATAGCAAGTCTAGCTTTACACGGTGTTTACAGTAAATGATGAGACGGAGGTAGGGGGGGGGGGGTCGTGAGTTTATGCTTCATGCAGCTCATATAAATATGGTAGGGCCAAGTTGTAAAAAGCGGCGTGAGCGTTTTATCTTACTAAAAGTTAAAAAGAAGCCGTGCTTTCAAAGGTAGCCCGTGAAGTTGTTTGAGGATAGGGAAAACGTGACTGTCGCCAGGTGTGCGAGTAGGAACTTGAGCAGAGAAATTTTGAATATGTTGCAGACGTTTTAATAATTCTCGTGAACATCCATGAACAAGAAAATTGCAGTTATCTACCCTCTACCAGGGCGACATTGCTTTTTCACTAGATATTCACATAGGCCTACATGTCTTTAGATAAATAGAAGGTCGTTTTGTTTTCTACTCGCGATGGAGAAGAGTAGGTCTACACATATTTTCCGTGGTCCTGTTAAAGGGCAGCAGTTATCTAGTCGAGGTGTAATATGGGGCATTTAGAATGGTAGCTGTAGAGAAACCACTTGGATAGTCAAATTTCTGATATGAATGATATGTATAACTTAAAATTTTGGGGAATTTTATTGACCACAGACAGAAAGCCTTAATAGTCTGTTTTATCATTAATTTGTTCTTTACTAAACATGCCGTAAGATTGAAAATTCGACTTTCTTTTTCGTTAAGGAAATTTCAGGGAATTTATTGATGTTACAGGCAGTACAGCCGAGTATCGTTAGCGTACATGTGAAGGTCAAATCTCGGTACTTAAACTCCTGACAGGCAACCGTATTGCAGATAGTTTTATTAAATTATGCTGTTTAATAGTACGGGAATAATTATTTCAAAAATTAGATGTCACATGTCGCAGATTATCCCAAATAAATGACAAATTTTGTGACTGTAGAACTTAATCACATCTTACCCTATCAGGAACAGCGTTACACCATTCTCATCGATATCCTAGTCAACTAAGCCAGCGAACTGACTATTTTTCTGTGAAACAAGGGCCTTGTCTTCTTTAGGATATTAATTGAATGTCTATTCATTTATGCATTTTCAGCGTACAATGCCCTGCGACTAAGTACACGAGCGCCAGAGACCGGGCCTAGCAAATATTCACCTGGACCTTCCGACCTCGACCCCCCTGCCTCGACCACACCCATCCTTCCTCGAGAGACAGATCGCCCTCTACCGGTCATCCGTGGAGTTACATTCACAGTGGTTGGCGTGGTCGCCTTGGCTGTGGTTTTTGCTCTCGTCAGCGTAGCCATCGCGGTTCTGATTTGTAGACTGCGCAAGAGATATCGAAAGAGGAGTGAGTGTTTTATCTTTATTGTCTCTCCGTCTTTTTCTTTCTCTATCCCTTAGTGACAATGTATAGGTTAAATAATTTCTTTGTAAGTAAAATTTGTTAAATTTATTTTTAAAAATAAAATATTTTATACTGGTTTTTATGCATTTTACGTTTCAAGAATATGCGACACTTTTTAAAATAAATAATAAAAAAACTTGAATCGAGGGGATTCTTGGAAAACAACTGTTTTTTCATGATGAAATAATAAAAGGCACTGCTATTTTATAGGTATGCAACGAGAGACTGAAGCCTGTGAACTAGCCGTGTTCGTGCCTGAACCTGCTATAGAGCCAGCCATGGACCCGCTGTGTATTGTAGATAAAAGCTTCGATGCCGGGATCCCGCTCGGCACTACAGAACAGGGACCGTCTCAACCTTCCAGCTACGGTGGCGCCACCAGTCGGAACCAGGATGACTTGGCCACCACAGCTCTCCTCATCTGCCGGGATCTTAATGGGGATTGTGGGAAGTGTGTCGTTCCTCCAGAGGAGGACACGAGGCTCAAAAGTTTTGGTTGAGACGCACAGTGGACACTTTGCTGCCATCTTGTTTCATTAAAACTTGTCATAGATTACAGAGCTTTTGAAGCATAAATGATTGTTACAAGCAAAGCTTACAAACTCATATCGCAAAGACTTTGCATTGCAATCTTGGTTTTTAAATCAATGCGCAAGTTAAGAAACTTGAGTAAAAACAATCTCAAATGAGCTCGTGAGAGCCAAAAACGAATAAGTGTAGTGTGCATGAGAGTGAATGTGAACAATTATGTGATATGATATTAGATATCAATAAAACCATTTTCTATCTTTCCTGTCTTTGTCTAACTTATATGGGGCTTATCGATAAGCAGTGTATTCTTTGATTTTATTGTATTTAAAGGGATAATAACTCTTCGTTCTGGCCAAAAAAAAATTGATTTTCCTGGAGTAAACAACAATTTTCCCATACTTACCAATGGTTAATGAATCCATTTTTTCATTCAAAGTAAGTCCCTGGTCTTTTTCTGAATTTTTTTTTTTTGTTATAATCTGTAATAATCTGTCTTAAGAGATTATAACAGAGTATAGCCATCAATGGAGGTCACGTGGTCTAAAGACAAGCTCAGAATAATAGCTATAACTGCCATTTTTGTGGTAAAACATATTTCTATGAGTTGTTCACAATGTTTTTATTGTGAAATATAGATCTCATTATCCTTTTAATTTTACAGAAAAATATCTTTTCTCTCTCTGTAAGTGATGGTAATTGTTTCATGTATGCGTGACTCCTCAAATGTTTAATGAAATAATAAATAACATTATCTCATTTTAACGATTACCGAGTGACATTTTTACTAATGCAGCAACCAACATATAGTTGAATTAAGTACAAAATAATTCTAGCTTACTATGGTCGTTATTTATTTTTATGAAAAAATACCAGTCGGCTCAGTTGTGAACAACCAGCCTAAACAGTACATTTCAGTGGCGGATTTAGAGGGGAGTCAGGGAGATCCTGACCCCCTCCCCCCCTTCGATTTCTGGTACCCTCATGAAATAAGAATTCTGTCTAGCTGAATTATAATTCTAAACCGCACAAAATGGCATCATTCGCCCTCTAAAATACCAAAAATTTTAAGCGGGCCCCGAACCCCCCATTGGGGGGGGGGGGGGGGGGGTCGGCTTAGCATCCGCGGACCCCCCCCCTTTAAATAATCCTGAATCCGCCCCTGCATTAAATTGTTGGAATGGAATGGCATAAATATGATATGGTTAGTGACGTGTGAAAAAGGTGGCGCCACGTACTGTGTCCGTTGACGTCAGAATCGCGTCGCAATGACGTTTACTGACGTAGCTAGCTGTGTAACGGACTTTGTCGTAAGTTAAATAATCTTTCATCATAATAAGGTTAAATGTCTAATATTTTTTTACACGGAAAATGAATTTCTCAGAGTCTGACAGTCGCCTTGGAGTTGACCAAGACAGCTTTGTGGAGGCGATGGCCAAGAATTCGCCCCTTGGAAAGGATATCCAGAAGATTCTAGATCTTGTTTCGAAAAAGATAGACCCTTTCAAGCCAAATAAGAGCGCAATGAAGGAAATCACAAAGCAATTCACTAAGGTTGTTTTCGAGAAAGTGTGCACTCGTACAGAAATAGACGTTCTGGGATATTTGATATTACAAAATGTCAAATCAGATGTGTTAATCGGAGGCCCAGTTGTAAAACTTATAGACAGTATTTACCAGACTGAGATGCGAGTATTCACAAATCCCATCTCAGGAGGAAAGATGGCTCAGCTGCGAATTACCCACGCCATTGTAAACAAAACCGAACAGGACTTTCACTCTACATTGGACTTATACCAGAGCAAACTGAATTCGTATGCCCGTTTGTCGACGAAGGATTACTCTTCACACTCCCGGTCGTCTCAGATCCGCTTGGAGACCTCAATGGAAAGGATCGCTGAACAAATAGCTGCATTAACGACGAAAATCAAACACTTGGGTATCTTTATTGCCCGGATGTACGCGAAGGGACTGGTGTTAGCAGACAGTATAATGGAAGTCATAGAGTGCCTGCTAGACGACCCAATGGACTATCTTATCAAGACTGTTGCCAGTATGCTCATCAGTGTAGGGGGAAAGCTGGAGCAAGACGAGTTCATAGACACGATCGACGTGGCTTGTGCCAAAATTGACAGAACTTTGATGTCCGATGACTCGTTGTCAGAAGCAAGCAGAAAGTTCTTGAAAAGTGTGATTGCTCTGAGATTTAATAACTGGGTGCCTTTAATAGAACACACGAATCTAGGTTTTGAATTTGATATTTTTCTCGCGATTGGATTATAGCGTGTGTATTCATATTTTGAAATTAAAATGATGGTGCTTAGGACATAAATAATTTGCGTAATAAAAAACTAAAACCAATTCCATAATTTTGAAGAATAACGTCTCTCTTGCCCTTTGAATTAAAACTGAATTGCTGTTGGGATCTTTTTATGTATATCGTTGGATGCTCTGGTGTTTGTGTGTGTGGTAGAGGGAACGGCGTCTTCCTGTTAAAGCTATTTTTTTAAAATCTCTTTCATTGAAAGATACCCAGTGAAGGGAGTTCACACTTTTTTCTAACACATTTTTTGTCGTTCCTAACTCAGCGCATGCGCAATTCTGAATCTGTACTCACCATTGTGGATCTTATATATATACATATAGGCCTATAAGTTTACATCTTTCAACCACAGGTGCCCAGTCACGGATAAATGACGACTGGCACCGTGCTTTTTCTGTACTTACTTTTTATGATTTATGCACTTTACTTCTTTTTTGGGCAAAGAAAGCCAGTGGTCAATTTACTCTTTAAAAAAAATCCATCAGCAATCTATTGTACGCCAGACGTGATCAAAGTCTCACACAAACTGTTCATCGAAATCAATGAACAAAATATGAGAAACGTAAACCATGGTCATCATGATTGGTATACGATATTCCTATAAAGATATGAAGTCTATGGCGTTTTGATTTATTTCAATTGACGTACTAGTAATCCCAACGCACACGGTAGTCGTAATTACTTTCCAATGATGGATTGCGTATTTGCCAATAAACGGCTACATAATGGTGACGATGATATTTTAGCAGTGTCCGATTTTGCCGATGCCTTTCAGTCGTGCAGAGTGAGTGCCGTAATGCTGAAAGTCAGCCATGACACTGCAAATAAAATTGCAAGTCAGGACAATGCTTTGAATATTATTGTTATGATCAATGAGATGTAATCATATTAATCAATTTCATGGCTAGAATGATAAAGATAGGGATTCCAATTAGCTTGTCATGCTGATAGATACCTCGATGTTATAAATAGGCACTTATCAAAGAAGCGTTAGTCGCGATCGAAGCTCTCAGCCGGTAAGGTTCAAATTGAATACTCAAAAGAATTCTTAATATTTTGTAAACTTGTTTACTTGATTGAACATCTCAGATATTTTTCTAAATATAATTAGATGTTTTTCCCCACTACTCATAATTAAATGGTTTCGTTTGTTCCGCTTACATTTTCATTTTTTGCATCTCTGACTTTTTTAAATATTTTAGATATTCTGACTCTGTTTTATTTAGCTTTATTATTTTTCATCATCCTGTAGTTAATGATGTTAGGCGATGACGCTATCGCCATCGTCGGCGTCGGCTGCCGCTTTCCCGGAGCAGACGACATTGATGAATTCTGGAAAGTTCTTGAAAATGGAGAGAACCATGTGATTGATATACCTAAAGAAAGATGGAATAATGACGCTTTCTTCTCCTCTGACCCAGATGCCCCTGGCAAAACTTACGTCACTCGGGCTGGTTTTGTTAAAGGGTACGTGAAATTTTCATTTCCTTCCCAATTTTCACTTGATGTAAGGAGCAGTTTTAGGAAGATCAGCTACACAGTCTCGTTAAATATTCTAATACATTTATGGGCAAGTGTCGTAGTTATCAGTTTTAGTAAAAAGGCGTAGAAATACACTATTGAACACGTCTATGGGTACTATTTTCTTTGTTCAAGGAAAGCGGAGTGTTTTTAAGAATATCGTTTTATCAGGGCACAAACTTAACTTACAGAATACTTGCTCAAGGTTAAACTTTAAAACTAGTTATATATGTGAAGCATGTGTGCGCCACCCACCTCTCCCTACCTCGAAGTCCACTTTCACTTTCTATTTCCCGGCCTTGTCCAAAATTTATTTAATTTGGACATCTGTCCCATCGTTATTCTCGTTTTTAGCTGTTTTGTAAAAGCACCACAAAATCTGTCTCCTTCATTTCTTTCTTCCTTTTGTCAAAGTCATAATACATATTTGACTTTGGCCATTGAAGCTATAACGGCAATTATTTGATCAAATGCTCATTTGGCACACAATTCAGAGAATACGTGATTAGACATCAAAACTTGATAAAACTCATGTTTCATTTAATTTACAGCTAGTAAACATAAGCTTTCACTTTTGGTGTGGTGCGCACAGTTCCGTTTTATATCGCAAAGTCCTTACTGCAGAGTGCTTTGAAATCACACATAAAATGTTTTCGTAAATAAATAAATAAATAAATAAATAAATAAATAAAGATAATAAAAATAACTTTGTAAATAGCTAATGTTTGTAGCAAATTAAATATTTTTTCTCACCTTTCATGATGTATTATGGTATTTTAAAATGTAATCAATTGTAATAGCGTGTTGTTCACAGAATCCTGCCTTTTTGTACGTAGAATAACGTTTATCGCTGTATCATCGACCTAAGAAATCTACACTATTATAGCGTAATTTCACATCAAAATCCACTATTCCCTCAGGAGTCACATAGAGTGGGATAACCGGTTGTATGGGGTCAACGACCTGGAGGCGGCGAGGATGGACCCCCAGCAGCGATTTGTGCTGGACTGTTGTTACATGGCGCTGGAGAACGCTGGGATACCGACCCCGGATATACAGGGAAGCCGGACTGGGGTGTATGTTGGTAAGTAGTGGATGACAACTTCCAGTTGATTCAATTGTTTTTTCATTATTCTAGATCATTTTGTAAAAAAATATACTAAAGTAGGGTGTATACCTGTGTAATTTCGCTCGCTGGTTAGGGACTGGCATAAGTACATAATCTTATAATTTTACGTGTATCTCGGAAATCTACAATGGATAGTTATGCAACGCTCATAGTGTACTATATGATAACGTACACATCTTATCGCACAGCAGTTAAATCATGTTGCGGTTGATGAGGTCTCATGTATTTATTTGTTCTACTGTAATGACCCTCATAGATACATTAATATCATCGCTGTATCTGGTTGTCACGCTTTATATACACTTCTACATCGAATCAGAATGATACGGCTTTGTACGTGGGTATACCGCATTTGAAAGCCGAATGAACCAGCAATAAATCATTATCAAGTGCATGAGCTTGAGCTGACTAATGGTGCGAAGTGAAAGAAAAAATAAAACATGGCGTCATAAAAATGTTATAGGAAGCTAGTTTGTTGTATCTCTCCTTGCATTCTGTAAACTGAAAATTTGCGTAAAAATCCGCTAAGCTTGTTTATTACCTATCTTGAAAAAATCCTATATGTAATGATATATACTTTAAGCTAAAAGTTATCTTCACATGAAAAAGTAACTATTAATGGAAATCNTGAAACACACTCTCCATTGAAATAAAAAAAAAAAAAAAAAAAAAAAAAAGAAAAAAAGAAAAAAAAAAGATCCAGCTGATTATAACATTCCTACGTTTACAGGTGTCATGAATAACGACTTTGCGGACATGTTTGAGACGGACGTGTCCTCCATGAACAACTACAGCCTAACCGGAGCTTCAAACAGCATTACTGCCGCCAGGGTGTCCTACGTGTTCAACCTCCTCGGTCCCTGTATGTCCGTGGATACCGCGTGCTCGTCGGCCATGGTGGCCACGCATCTTGGCTGCCAGGCGCTGAAGAACGGTTTGTTGCTTTTATCATTTACCGGACCCCCTACGCCCCCCCCCCCCCCCGCCCTCAAATTGGTTAGTTAACATAAGTTAAATATTGAGGTCCTCGTTCCTTTGGCTTTGAAATAAAAATGAAATTTTTATTGTAATTGTATTGTGTAACAAACAGACAAAGTTGACAAAATGAATGGTAGACAGTTTCAACATATTTTTGGTAATTTCAAATTAATTTTTTTTCTGGATAATCAATGAAACCCACACGTCCGTCAACTGCCAATACGATTATTTTTTTTAGGTGTTGATCATATTTAAAGAACATCTTTGAATCATCTCGTATGTTTTTGTCTAGAGGAGACTAATGTGTGTACAATATGTAACGGATATGCAAACGAAATATCCATATTTGCGATCTATTGTCTTAAACGACATATTTCAACAATTTGTTATTGCCAAATCTCCCAGGTGAGTGCAACATGGCGCTCTGTGGCGGTGTGAACGCTATCATGATGCCCACGATGCACGTGCCTCTCAGTAAAGCCCGGATGGTGTCGCCAACAGGACAGTCCCAAGCATTCTCCTCCGCGGCGGATGGATACGCACGTGGTGAGGGGTGTGGAATTGTGGTGCTGAAAAGGCTTAAAGACGTGAGTGACTACTGCATCACATGATTTATGTATAGTCAAACAGAGACACATATATGTAGTAACATAGCAGCTTTTATCTGAATGATTTGTTTTGCGCTAATATTGGAGGTAAAAGTGGTATTCATCTGTCTAACAAAATTTTCATATCGGTAAAATGCTACACTGTGTACATTTGTGTACATTTACATGTAGGATGTGTCTAATTGAAAGCTAATAAAATACGAAATGTTCTGGCACATTTATATACGTAAAACAAACTGATGATCATAAGTCATCTTTTGGAGAAATGCAAACAGAGTTTTTGTTTTGCATAGGGTTTATTTACTTTAAACATCCAAGGAACCCTCACACGGAGGAAAAACTATTGCCCGAATTCCCCTTTTCATGTTGTTGATTTAATCTGATAATGTTTCATATCGGATTCGTCAGGCGTTAAAAGATGGAGACAGAATATGGGCCATCATTGGTACAGGCGTCAACCAAGATGGCCGCACGGCTCATCCTATCACGGCTCCGTCAGGCTCTCAACAAGCTGCACTGCTCAAGGAAGTGTTTTTAAGGTACCACGTCAACTCAGATGATATCCAGTATGTGGAGGCTCATGGTAAATATATACTTGTCTGTATATGCAATTTTCACATATATTTTACACGAATTTCATAAATTAACTAGCCTTAATAGAATATGTATGTAATAATAAATAGAAGAAATGATGTACAAAGTATTACTGCAATATGAGCACAATTATAATTACTGGTTTTGTGTTTTAATGTTTTATGAACATGATTAATGTTAACTGATTTTTATACACGTTTTATACACGTGATTTGCATATAACATCATCAGTGCTATTTCTTGTCCCGTAAATAGGGACAGGGACCCAAGCTGGCGACCCCGTGGAGTGCAACGCCATTGGCAGCTTTCTGGACAGAAAGGCGAGGGTAGCACCCGAGTGTTACATTGGCTCAGTGAAAACCAACATCGGCCATCTTGAATCGGCGGCAGGTGTAGCGGGTCTCATTAAAGTGCTCCTCATGATGAAACACGAGAAGATCGTCCCTTCCTTGCACTTCAAGGGCCGGCCGGCCAACCCGAAGATTAATTTTCACGAGCTCAGACTGCGAGTGCCTACAGAGGTTATGAACTGGACACCGCCCGAGGGTAAGCCCCGTCTTGCCTGTGTCAACTCATTTAGTTTTGGAGGAACCAATGCACACGCCGTGGTCATGCAGTTTGATAGAGAAGCCATCCAAAAACCAGTTATGAGTATTGAACAAGAAGAAACTGACAGTGAGATGACCGAAAACGCCACACAAGTGAGAAATTGTCATGAGATGTGTCAGGATTTGGGCAGTGAGAATGTGTCCATTGATATGACAGTAGAGGCCACAGAGGCATTTGAAAAATCCCCAGAAATCATCGCAATTTCAGCTCAAAATCAGTGGTCCCTTGAACAGATTACTAAAAACCTCATGGAAAAGGTTTCAAATAAGGAATACAGTTTGAGAGATATTGCGCGCACATCAACTTGTAGGAGAACTCATTACAATTACCGACTTGCAACCACAGCGACATCTATCGAGGAATGCGTTCGCAAACTGGAATCGGATGCATCCAATTTGCCAGAACAGCCAGTAGTGGGTCTGGCGCCCAAAAACGTCATTTTTGTCTTCTGTGGCATGGGAATGGAGTGGCAAGGCATGTGTAGGGGTTTGATAAGGGAAGAAGGCGTCTTCAGAGATAAAGTCCAGGAAATTGACAATCTACTGCAGCCCCTGACCGACTGGTCAATACTAGAGAAATTTAAAGAGATTCAAGACTTGTCGTCTGCTGACGTGGCCCCGCTTGCCATTTTCACTTGCCAGGTGGCCCTGGCAGCGCTGTGGCGTCATTGGGGTATAACGCCGTCTTCAGTTCTTGGGCAGTCTGTGGGAGAGGTGGCAGCCGCCCACGTGGCCGGTGCTCTCTCCCTCCCAGATGCTGTTACAACCATCTATTTTCGCACCAAGTTTCTGTCAGAAGTCAAAGGGGGAAGGATGTGTATTGTGATGAATTACAAAACGGCCTGGTTGGAGAAAGTCCTTACAGAAAAATACTCGGGTAGACTCAACATCGCAGTATTTAACAGCCCGACATCGTGCGTTGTCTCAGGGGACGCAGACGCCATAGAAGATCTGAAAGTGACCCTTCGGGACACGATCCGTTTTAATGCTGTGTATGTCCAAGACCTGCCAACTGAGTGCGCCTACCACAGTCACCATATGCAAGATATCAAGTCTAAAGTAGAAGCTGCTTTATCGGAATTAAAAGGCAAAACGCCAGACGTGCCTATATTCTCCACAGTGACCGGAGAGTTGGCGTCAGACCAAGATTTTGTCACAGCCGAGTACTGGGGAAGAAACGTGCGTCAGCCAGTGCAGTTCAAAAAAGCTGTAGACGCTGCTATTACGGACGATCATGACAACATCGTTATTGAAATAGGACCACACCCAGTGCTGCGCGCTCACATGCGAGACAGAAGCGACGTACCCGTGATACCGTCTATGAAAAAAGGTAGCGAGCTGAGCTGCCTAAGTGAAGCAGTGGCAAAAATCTACACATTGGGACTCAATCCACTTTGGAAAAACGTCGTTTCCATGAAAAACGTTGTTATAGTTGATGCTCCAAAGTATCAATTCAAAAGGATTTGGAACTATTTTGAACCAGAGTCCTCTAAACTCAAACGCGCTGGAATTGACAGTGATTCCCATTCTGCCCATCCCTTTGTAAAGAGGTTGCCAAGTGCCGGCATTAAATATGCCGCAGTCATTGACAATAATTTGACACCGTTCATATATGACCATTATATGGGAGGAAAGGTGGTCGCACCGGGCGCCTTCTATGCAGAAATTGCGTTGACGGCTGCAGTTGCCTCGACCAAAAAACCCGTGCAAAACTTCTTGGTTCACGTTGACTTTGTTCGTCCTGTGATCTTGTCTCCCGGGAAGGGTGCTAAACTGGAAGTTGATTTCGGCTCTGCAGACGACCTAGGTCAGGAGCACTGCTCAAATGATTTCACCATCAAATCAGACAAAAGAGTTCACGCCCGAGGTAGCGTCATTTACACGGAGGACATCCACAGCGTCAAGGCAGTGGATATAGAAGAAATAAAGAGCAGATGTACGGAGCACCTTACAGAAGAGGTCATATACGGGGCACTGGAAAAGCTAGGCTTCATGTACGGGCCAAGTATGAAAGTCATCACTGGAGCATCTAGAAACAAGGTCGAGTGTCTCTCCTCGATTGAGCTCCCAGACGTTGTGTGCCAACAGATGTACAGTACCACCATCCATCCCGCCATTCTCGATGGTCTTTTTCAGAACCCAGGAATATTTTACGTAGGTAACGAGGCGACGGACCCGTCTATTCCCGTGGGTATTGGTAGTTTGACCGTCAGGCGCCCGCCTCAGAGGAAGCTGTACGCTTATTGCAGACTGATGCATGATAAACCACACGAGATAGCTCACTTCAACGCCATGTTGTTGACGCAAGATGGAGAGGTGGTAGTGGAGACCCATAACTACGTCACAAAGTTCATTTCAGAGAGCAAGCGGGTTGAGGAAGCTTTTGTTTATCAGCTTCAGTGGAATAAGATGCCTGCGGCTTCTGCAGTAGCGCCATCTGGTGACGCGGATCTGGGACTACGGGGTGACTCTTGGTTAGTACTTACCGATCCCTGCAAAGTCGCAGAACATATTGCAGAGAGACTAGAAGGTCCAATATGTCGCATTCCTCGTAGTGCCTTCAAAGGCAAGGTGCGCGATGAAAACGGACTGCAAGATCTCCTAAGTAATACATTCAGTGAGTTAGCACGATTACGTGGAGTGGTCTTTGCCTGGGGAATAGCGGACGTAGGAATCTTCCCAACAGCTGAAGAAGTCAACGACGCTTGTCAAAAAGCATGTTCTGGATTTAGGCAGCTCATCAAATTGCTTCACGGAGCCGGTTGCAAAGTGCCCATTGTGGTTCTAACCAGAAATTGCCAGTGTGTAAGCCAATCATCCAATGCCACGTTGAGTCCAGTCGGATCTCAGATGTGGGGGATGGTGCGGAGTCTCCTCAGAGAGTATACGTATGACGCAGTCAGTCTTGTCGACGTGCAAGAAGGCAGAGAGAGTCTGGTAGCGGTATCCAATGCCTTGAAGAACATAGAAGCATTTGTCAAGCAGTTTCCCGAAACTGTGGTCGCAGCAGGATCTTTCTACCTCAATGAAATCATGCCAGTGACTGAAAACCTCAATTACATTCAATACAGGGAAAATATATCCGAGGAAGATAGTAAAGTGAAGCTCGTGTCTTGCCACAGTAGGAAACTAAAAGATGTCCACCTGCAATATCAAAGTGACTCCAGTGATCTCAACGCAGGGAAAGGGCACCTGTTGGTATCGACCAATCTTGTATATCTCCATCAGCCGTTGCTGTTCCCAGTAACCGTTTCCGACTTAAAGTCAAGTTACTCCTACTGGCCAACTGCTGAGGCACCGGGGCATGATGTCCTCACTTTAAGCGTGGAGGGACAGGTTTTAAAAACTGGCCCCAAATCCAGTTTCCGAGTAGGAGAGACGGTGCTGACATGTTATCCCACAAAAGCAGCGTCCATACTTAAGGTTCCAGAGGACTGCGTGTTCCGCACTAAAGATCTTCCGCAATTTGCCAAGACATCGCTTGCTCAGCTTATCTTAGTCAGGAAAGTTCTCGATTTGGTTTCTGCAAAACTTGGGACGATTGGTATTGTCCACACACATGAAACTTCTGCTTTGAGCAAGCTGTTTAAAACATTCGCAGGCTACAAGAACCTGGCGGCTGAGATCATCCCCAGAAAGGATCTTCAAAACCGCGAGAAACTGGAACATAGAACCCTTGTCCTTCTGGAAGAGCTGAGATTACTGGATGTGAAATGTCTGGCTGGTTCCTGGCAGAATCCCCAGTCCCTGATTGTGGTGGAGGAATGGGTCTCTGGTCCTATCATTAATGCACTTGCAGGTCACCTACCGAATACCCAGATACACACCTGTCTCCTCCGTGACACGTTCAACCCACCGAGCCTTCGGGCTACCATCCCGCCACTCCGACGCTGGTTCAAGAAACTAAAATCAAAGCCCCAGCTTAACCTAAATATCACGGTGAATGAAATGAAGCTTGAAGCTGTAGATCTACACAAGCGCATAGATTTCGGCAGCACCATGCTGGCAAGAATTGAAAACCAACACGACCACAGCCCTGATGACGTTGTGGATATTGTGCGTTTCCACAAGAAAGCAATGTCCAGAGTTGTGTATGCCGGCCCTAATGATTTATTCAGACGGGACGCAAGCTACCTCATTATCGGTGGTCTAACTGGCCTTGGGTGGGAAATCAGCAAATATGTGGCAGCGAACGGAGCAGGTTATATCGTGTCTATGTCACGTCGGGCCCCGAACAGTGAACAAATTGCCAGCATAAAGCGTCTGGAAAACGAGCACCGCGTGCGGTTCATTTGCGTTCAGGCTGACGTCATGGATTTCTCCTCTTTGAAGAAAGCTTTCGGATCATTGGATCAGACGTTGCCCGGCGTTCCCCTTAAAGGTATATTCCACGGGGCGGCTGTTCTAGAAAATGGCATCTTGTTGAATCTTGATCAAGAAAAGTTTGAGAAAGCAACTAACCCCAAGATCATTGGCACATGGAATCTTCACCTTATTTCGAGAGAGTACAGTCTCGACTATTTTGTCATGCATTCTTCCGTGACGTCACTGATGGGAAATGGAGGTCAAACAAATTACGGAGCCGGCAACTCGTTTATGGACGCCCTTGCTTTCTACAGACGACAGCAGAATATGGTAGCGCAAGTTATAAACTGGGGCGCTCTAGAGATTGGTCTTCTGAAAGGCGACGAGGCTGCAGAGAGAATTCTTAAGGTAATGGGACACGCTTCTCTTACGGTACCTGAGATTGTGAAGTGTCTCCACCACGCGCTATTGAAGAACGAGACTCAAGTTCTCTATGGCAATTTCGACTGGAATAAGATGGTGCAGGAGTTACAGAGAGCAGAAAACTCCCCAATTCGAGCTCGGTACACCACCATAATGCAGCTGCACAGCGGCGCGGCTTCCACTGAAAACAAGGTACAATCAGACCAGGGTCAGTGCACCGTGACGTTAGGAGAACTGAAGTCGCTGAGTGCGGAGCAGCGCTACCTAAAACTGGTCGAATACTCCTGCAGTGTTGTTGCCTCTCTGTTTGGCATGGACGTTTTAGCCGTCCACGCCGATGCCTCGATCTCAGACATGGGGATTGATTCCATGATTGCCATGTCTCTGATCAACAGGGTGAACCAGGAGCTGAAGGTCACAATACCAGTTGTGGTGTTACTAAGTGAGGATGTCACCGCGGCCGCACTTGCTAGTTTCATAGACGAGAGACTTCCTGGCGATTTTGCTAAACAGGAAACCAAGCCCAAGCCACAGGGAACGAAAGAAGCACCTGCTCATTTACCAATTTCCGTGTCTGCCAATTCCTCACCCACAGGGCCTCTGCTGACACCATCATTCATGCAGTACTCCTCGTACAAAAGAAACCGGGCAAATCCATCCGATCTCAGCGCCCACGTGGTCATGACACTGGTACTCCCAGAAAACCCTGGAACATCCGGGTTCTGGCAAGAAGTTTTGAATGAAGTTGCACGCCGCAACCCAATGCTAAGAGCAGTCTTTGTTCCCAGGACTCCTGGTACGGGCGATGGAATAGACGAGGTAAAAATATCTTTCCTGCCTGAGGATGCTCCTGTGGATTTCCTCACACTAGAGGGGTCTGAAACTAAAGTGACACCCTCGCTGAATTCATTCACTCGCTCGCCATTCGATCTCATCAGAGAGGCTCCATGGCGAGTCGCCTTCGTTCTTACCGAACCGAGAAGCTATTTGAGGTTTGTTTTTCACCACAGCGCCCTCGATATGACTTCAGTGCCCCTCATATTTCAGGATCTTATGTCTGTTGTAGCAGCCAAAACTAGCGGTATATCCATGAAAGCTTACAAGAATGCAGATGTTCCGAATATTGCAGAGGAAATAGGGAAGGTATTGACAACGACCAAAATGAAGGAGCTCCAGGAATTCTGGTCCGGCATTCTTCCAGATAAAATGTCAGACGTACGGTTATCAAAGGAATCAACTCCGCTCGAAAAGATCTCAGGCGAGTATTCTACGCTTGAACGGCCTTTGTCAGTAGAAATTGTGAAAAAACTCAGCGAATTTTGCAAAAGAGAGAAAGTCACCGTTTTTCAGGTTTTAGCTAGTGTGCATCAATTGGTTCTTCACAAGTTATGCAGTGCAGATACCGTCGTTGTCTCAAACCCAGTTGATCTGCGCATGCACGTCCCCGGCCTCTTGCGCACTGTCACCGACTGCGTCAATTTCATTCCATTGCCCGCTTCCTTCCCCGATGATGCGCATGAAACCATCACCAGCTACATAAGTAGAAATGCCAAAAGCATCCTACAGTGCATCCAGAACAGCCTGTACCCATTTGAAAATATCAGAAATTTGGTTGCGCCAGAAGACCGCCCTTACTTGACTCGCCATGAAATCATCCTCGAAGCGTCGTCCTTCAAGGAGGATTTGTTTGAGAAGTACTCTGACAAGAGTGAGAGCCGGGAAAAGCAAGCTTATATGAAAGATGCGCGCACACTTATTCTTACGCACGAGACGAGGCTTCGGATTCTTTATGATAAGAAAAGGGAAAAGATAGACCTAGCTCTGGACTACTCTAGCGACCTCCTTAGTGAAAAAGAAGCCAGAGTAATTGTTTCGAACTTTGAATATTTGCTGTCTTTGGTCACAAGTGACCCACAAAGAACTATTGCCTTATGTAATGTGGAGATTCTGTCCCAGAGTTCGGCTACAGCTAACGCATCCAACGGCAATGGTATCCACCAGTATAGTAACGCGACACATGCTCCGCCTGACATATCAGAAATATTACGTACAGGTAGGTGTCACGGTCAATGCCTCCTTATTTAAGTATGCCCCTGCCGAGGCAATTGTTATATTAAATTTCATTGGACATAATTGAAAGAAATAGTAGTCTTTTTTAAACATGACCTATAATTTACATTAACAGGGACTTCTTACTCAGTAAGAGTAATAAAAAACATTTTTGGTGAATGATAAGCTTAATTATCTGACTAAATCGTTGAACGTAGTAGAAAAAAATTTTACTCAAGTCCTTTTACAATTTTATAATTTATGCATTTTCATCTTTTGTTATTCACCAGGGATGTTTTTCACTAAGGTGAATCCTAAAGGTATACGACACAAACGCTTCGTCCGAGTGATCTCTTCACAAAATGGCGGCTGGCCACAACTGGTGTGGTCAGAAAAGGCAGACGACACCGGCATTTCTAAAGAATCCAAATCAATTGCAATAAATCTCATTGAAAAAGTCGGATTTTCTCAGTCAAAAGGTAAGTATGTATGACACCAACTTGCAAGATTATAAACAGTGTTTCCTAATCATTTTCATATAATAATCGAGTTTTACATCTTCATTCCATATGTTTTCGACCATATTTAGTACGTGTTTTCTCTAACAGAGGGAAGCACAGGTCGATGCAAAAGCTACGTTCGACACGAAGCACATGATTTCAAAAGTGATTGAAAACATACAGCGGGCTACATGCTATGCCATCTTACAACTTTATCAGCTTAATAAAACAACCAAATAAAAAAGTGGGAATTATATCTTATTTCCATTCCAGGCTGGTCCAGTCTACATATCGAAGGGAAGGATCGCGAGTACGTGTTCCGAGCCAAGGACTATCACGCCGCAGAAACCTGGGCGAATGAGCTGCGGAAAATTGTGTTATTGACTTTACATTAAAACTTTGTATGATAATGCAGCGACACTTTCTCAACCACTGGATCTGAAAAATGTATCCAGCGAAAAACGCGACATTTTTGTGAACTTTACTTAAACATTATTTATATTCATTAGAATGTATAATATTCTTGATTAAAAGTTAGGGATTACTATAAATAAATGATATTTAAATTTGACATGTCTATAAATTTAACAATATCTACATACTTACTTTATTAACATTATTTATTAAGCATACAATTGTGGTGACTGTAAATATTTGGTAGTTCATTAAGCTAGAATTTTTAATTAAAACTATTATTTGGTTCATGCATGTTACGATTAATGCTGGCAATTGATTAATGAAAAAAGTAAAGTGTACTTTTTGGAAACAGAACTAAAAAAATTAACTGTCCTGTTTTTAAAGTGATATACTAAACACAAAATTTCTGAAATGTAACACTGGACAGTGCAGTTAGCAACTACATGTAATTCTCCGAGCATTTGTCGAATTGTCAGTTGCCAAAAATGCCTTCAAATGATTCTATTCAATTATAAATGGGACATTCGCTTTTGTCTTGTTTAAATTATTTTCGTCCTTTTCAAGAGGACGGCACGTGGGTTATTTCTTTTATCTTTATAGATAAGGAGTGACATTCCCCCAAAGACGCATTGTATGTTTTAGAAACAACAATGAGATCGATACCCTTGTGCAAAGCTTGCATTTAACGCAATTAACAATGCAGTAATCTTATTCGGCTTAAGCCGTACAAAGCAAAAATGATACCTAGATCGCATATCTTAAGTTATTTTAGTTTGGGCTTCTATAATATTTAAGTACTCAATACTATTTCCACCTTTGGGGATGGGGGTAAATTCGCCAACTGTATTTCATTTGGCGTCAAATATCCGTATACTTAAAAAAACACTAAATTATACATGTAGATTCATCGCAAAAAGCCCTTTTTGATATCTCAAAAGCGCATACAACGATGCCATTGGAAGTATTCATAGTAATTGCCGGCCTGACCCGATGAGGACAGGTGCTCCGGAAAGGTTAACCCATGCCTGATTATCAATGCCCCACTGACCTTATGAGGGGGTATAATTTAAAAGTAAGTCGACCTTTAAATGGCATCTGTAATGGAATGTATTTGCTATATGTGAAATCAATTGGTATTGATGGGTAGAAAAATTGCCAGCACAGGAAGGCTCTTGAGAAAGCATTCAGGTTCAATAGCAGAGTTTCCTTTGCGAAACAGGTAGGTACAGCCTATGCAAGCGGTAAAGTGGAAATTGTGCATCAGGTTGATGAAACGATCGGCCTTTCAGCAAAAAATCACAGAAAATTTAATAAGAAGATTTTTGTGCAAATGTGGTCAAAGCTAGGTCTAGGCAGACGAGCCTTTGCCTCAGTGTTCGCGTAACTGCTACCATGTAAAAATCTTGTCGTTGCTTTTCTTGTTAGCCAACAGGCTCGTTGCCCAACCAGGAACAAGTTATTAAGCCCTTCTATTCACCTGCATGTGTTATGGAAATACTGTTACAACAGCCAGTCTATGCATCATCTAAGTCCAATTACAAGAGGATCAGTCATTGGTTGGTAGTTGATTAATTGCAGGCAATTATATCACCGCCCTTACAAGGAAAGGGGTACTTTGACTTCGAAGAAAAACGGACAATAATAGTTGACTGTGCTTATATAATGGCAAGTGGTACTGACCGACGTTCATCTTAGAGAAGTGTAATTTTATACGCATTAGTGGCTTTCAGAAATATAAACCGATCAAATATCATATTACCCCCAGATTTGATTTTGTGTCATATTTTTATATGTATTTTGCAAGGGGAACAAAGAAACAGAAGTACAGGTTATTTCGCATTGCGTCAGAGAAGATGACTCGCAATTCTGCCACATCATGTATTTCACATTGTGCTATTAAATCAAACATACGTTAACAAGATAGAAACAGATGTGAAAGCCACGGAGACGTTATCAGCCAAATTAAATCACATATGGTCGGTAAACATTGCTTGCATGGTTCAAATGTAAGGGAATACGTTTTTTTATGACAATTACGTAATGTTAAGCTGCATAAAGATCACCGTATTTGGTCTTGAGGAGCGGCGTGAATTGCTCTCAAACATGCTATTAGGCTATCATTCATTAATCGTATCTGTATAGTAAAACGATTACCAAAACTATGTACTTAGGGTTAAAAGTCAACAGAAAGAATGATCACGAAATCATCGGATAGTATGGGGCCATCTTGTCAATCCCCAGTGCTTTATTCCGGATTTTTTTTATCAAGTATTCAGTAAAACGACGTGTATTTTAAATTCCGAGTCTATCCTTAACAGATCGTAATTTCGAAATTTAAGCCCCCCCCCCTCTATTTGCTCTTTATTCCTGAATTATTTTTAATAATACGTTGCTTTTACTTTCTTTTTTAATTTAGAAAAATGTGAAATATTTGATAAATTTAGAGCATACGGGCATGCAGCCACCAGTGTAACCGAGCCGCAGGCACAGTGTGTTAGCGTTTTAATTCAAAACTAATCAACCCTGTTTCCGCGATTTTAAATACAGTAAAAAAAAACTACAGGCTTTTTTCATGGTTTTCGTCTCTTTTGGGAATGTACAATGATTTTTGAACCTCAGATCTCTCATATAATTTTCTTAATAAATCTGAGCCACCTTATGCGTGTCATTCTCCAATTAAAGCCTAGAAAGCGTTTATCACATAATTTGGGAACCAAGACAGATTCCTTGGGGGTACAGCCGGGCCCTGGTAAACGTAAACCTGTACATTAAATCATCATGGTACGCATAACGTTTTCATCAGTTTCACGCTAAGGGATGCAGATTCACCAACATTTGAACAAAGATAGTCTCGAACAAAATTACCCTAGTCCACAGAATACAAAGCAGGGCATCTTGTTATATAATGTCCACAAGATTTGGTTGCTTTTATGGGCGTAGACAAAACCAAACCGTCTGTGAAGTGGAATGATTATGCAAGAGTAGCGATTGTAAGAAACGAAAATGAAGCACTCTTGACTATTGTGATAAACAACTCTAGTTTTTTCTGCATTTCTACTGTTATTACAATTAAACGTTGAGGACAGGTGTGACGTGACAGAAAGCCCCCCATGATAGAAAGTCCGGTTCCCGTCAATTTGCACAGGTAAGGTTTTGACCCACTTACGTCGAGCTCACCCTAACTTGTGTAATTTTAATTTTAAAAATTTTTTAAATTCTAAAAATGGAGGGTGCAATAACTTTCTATTACACGGGCCCTCAGTTTCGTTTAACCGTCTTTGTCCTTTTCCTCGGAAGACCACATGTATATTATTGGGCTTACATATTTATGTTTTTATCCTTAATATTCTTATATTTTACTATAAGCTAAACCCGTAATAAATTTGTAATAAATTCCTAAGTAGGTTGTATGTTAAAACATAAGTTAATAACTATAACAAATGTCTTCATGTTTACAGCTTTAATCAACTGCAAGGCTCTCATGTAAACTCAGCAATTTGTGGTTGACCTCACCGATTACCACCGAGGAAAAAATTGACCTGCACCCCTGTTAAACAAATTGAAAACAAGTTTTTTCTAAGTACTGGTCTATTACTGCACCAAATGCCTGAAATGGCTCAATATTGCTGCTGTCAGAGGAACTGTCATTCCCTATATCTTCTCAGAAATTTCGATGTTTTTCTCCAGTGCAAAGCACCTGACCCGTCAACGGTCTGGATACACCTGTGGCTGTCGTTTCCTGGAGTATTATCCCGGAGCTGCGCGGTTGACCTCATGTTGTAAGTCAATACACCGGCTCTGTTTCTTTCCTGGAGCATGGAAGTAATGAAGTTATCTCTCTGTCTCTCATCGCCTCCCGAGACGAACATCAAACTTCTGCGTTGATCACAAGTAAGCAGCGCAGGCGGAAGAGTTCCACCAGTCTACGTATCACTGGGGGTAATTAACAACTGCCCCTTGCACGCAACCTGTTGAGATTTCCAGTGTTGATTTCCGCGTTGAAGTGTGATTGTACCTAACATTATTATCTAGGTGTCCATACTTCTTTACCCGGAGCCTGTTGAATTAAATCTAGCCGAGCCTTCTGCGTATCTATTTCAGGGCGCCAATCCTTTATCTAGTCAAAAAGATTGGCCCTTGGCCTCTCTGGCTGTAGGTAATCTTGTTAAGCTAATGTTTTCCTGGTGCCAATAGTGTGATTACTTCAGTAATTGCTATTCATGCAAGTGCGCTTTTCAATGACGCCATAGAGTGTGGGCATAATGCTATACCCGCTATGTATCCATGAATGTGTTATCGAAAAAATTATTTCTCTTTTCTGAAATCTTAATTTGATTGAATGGATATATCTAACTCTATTTAATTTTATTCAGCTGTTTTGACCTAATTTATTGATCCTGCATATGAACGACATACGTTTTCATATCATGTGCAAATTGTGCTTAAGTGCTTTTTCATTCCCCCTATTCAGACTATACTATCAATAACATGGCTTGCCATTTTAAGATTTTGTGACTAGTTTAAATTTGTTAAAATAGAGTAGTTCTTTGCTTAGAGACTAAATAGCATTTAAAACACTACCTTATTTAGAATCTAAGTAAAAAATAATTCTATTTTATCATCCTACCTACTGCAGAAACCATGAATAACCTCTTCCATAATAATTAAAATTTATTGGACAATTTTTCTTAGTGTTTTGAAGTATCATTAGTGTATTTATTCAATAATTTGACTGTTATGAAACATACACAAACGAACTAGACACGACCGTTTGACAAAAACACATGCCAATAGAGCAATCCACGACGTTCGGAGTCGTGTGAAATAGGTGCATGTTGTTTCGGCGTTCGTGTCACGAGTTAAAGCAGTTCCTTTATACCAAGCATATTCACCTGTTTTACTTTATTTTTCTTGCTATTTAACGCATTTTTTGCCTGTGTCTTCCCTTCGGTCTCAGATGATAGTAGTCCACAAAGAACTTTATGCAAACGCACTATGAGAACTACTTCACTTCGATTTTTATTTCTTTGCAGACACCTTTTTTTTACATTTAAAACTATTCAGCAGGCGATGGCTTCTGTCTGGTTCTAAAGGTTGGACCAAATTTTCTCGGTTAGATAATCTCAGTAACTTGTCTCACTCCTTGTTCTAGAACATCTTCAATTAGATTGGCCTATCCTGTAACAAGGCTGGTTTTTACTGTGTGTAGATTCTGACCCTTGTGCGGATCACAAATCGGAAAGAGGTTTCAAAATACCCTCGAGGACCGACTACAAATGTACGCTTAATTTGAGGCCGTGCCAAACTGTCGAAAAAATTGTCGGATGAGATTTCAGATCACCCATATAAGGTGAGTGCGTGTCTCGGGTTTATCAAAATATTGACAAAACACTGTTTTGTATGTACGGAACGGGCACTGAGGGGCACAAAAGTGCTGTATTTTGTCATTTTTTTCTTACAATGTTTCATTCACCAACAAACTGCCTTAAAGGAAGGTTGATTTACATTAAATTCATTAAATTATGCCAACATCCAAGCAACCCTTAATTGTGAATCTCACGAAAGTGCCACCGCTTTAATTCCTGAGTCAGTCACCTTAGGTATTCGATAAAGATATTCAGACCTTTCAGGGAAGTGCATTTTGTTTCTTCTTGGCGGGACTACGGACGTGTATTTATTAAGACGTGTTCTTCAACGTGAGGTATTTGTTGTGTGTCAAGCCTAATCTAAGTGACGTTTGAATATCTTTATCGAATGCCGAAGGTGACTTACACAATCAGACTAGCAAAAGGCAAATACTTGTTTTCAGGAAAAAACTGCAAAAAAAGGTGACCCATGTTTTTTTATTTTTTATGCTCTTTGCCTATCAAAGTTTTTTATGTTGGCTCTTATCCTTGGTCCAGTTTCTTAAAAAATCAAAATATGTTCAAGAGGAATTCTCCTATAAGAGATCTATCCACATGTTGCACTGCGCAATGGTGAATAAAATGTCCTAAATTAAGTCTTAAAATTATACGTAGGTCCTGTATTTCCAAAAGCTAATTAATCGACCATATCCCAAGTCAAGTACTAAAATGATAATAACAGTGTGTGTGTGTGTGTGTGTGTGTGTGTGTGCATTAAAGTATTTGATTAGAAATTGATTACATGTGATATATTTAGCTATAGACTGCCTACTATCTTTGTCTACCCATACAATGTATCGAGTGTTTTGGGTGATAACACGGCAGCCCCAGTGAAGCAGAGTTCGGTGTTGCAGCACGTGGTAATGGGTGGGGGACTGAAGTAGTTCAGTTCACACCAGGTTTAACTTAACAGTTCAAGCCTTCACGAAGCTGAAGCTTGCACTTCCTTTATTCCACCTTTGCGTTAATTTCTCACACGTTAAAAGTGACGGTAGCTATACCCTGGTGTAACGGATGAGATATACACGCTGAATGTTGTGTGTTTAGCGACCTTCAGGGTGACTGACGCCAAACATATGGTGATGATGATGATGAGGAATAATAGCTCTCATATCACAGGAGGACGACATATCTATGTAGATATTTTAGATGAAGGTATCTCAGGCTGATGGATAAGAAAAACGGCGCTGAAGCAGGGAACCAAAAGGCATCCTGCAGACAGGAGGACGATTCTGATTACCAACGTACAAGTAAGTATGGAATACACTTGACTGTGATAAAATGTGAAACCAACGATGATTTAAAACCAAGTTATTAACTCTGGTTGTCCCCCATTGAGAATCTTAACCAGTCGATTTGAGTCGCGAAACCAATAAAGCACACTTAAGCAATGATATTTGAGCTTTTTTAATCCACTATAATCCATATAAGGATGTTTGATAGATTTGATTATATCTTGATATATGATAGTTATCGGAATTACTGGATTGAACTTTAGATATGCTTAAGACTTGTCTCTCTGCAAGATAGAAGATGTCTGTACAATCTGATTCGAGCTGACTGCGCTCCCCTCTAGTGAGATGAAATGTTCTCTCTGAGTTCGACATGCACTGTACGTCTCTGTGTTTGACAGACTCTACTAAGTTGTTGAAATCGTATCTTAACTCATTGGGGTATGCTAAGCTCCTATTTCTATATAATGTTCCCTGGCTTGGGCTTACCTTGTAGGCAATCTACCGACCAAATGCAAGGTTCAAATAACTAATTAAAGCATTTGAAAACGTGCCTCGTTTTTTTGATGAAGGTGATAGAGGATTGGGGGCAGGAGGCTCGAAAATGGCTGGCTGAAAGACTTTTGTATTGAAACAGCAGGGTATCTTTGATCAGTATGGATTTCTCTTCCAGAAAATCTCAATTCTCAGGTATTATTGTGTTTGAAAACTCCGAATATTTCCCGTTAGGATATTCTGTATCTGTGATTAGGAATGTAATATTACATATACGTTTTATCAGCAGTAGGAAGGGATAATCCATTCGTATTTGGGGTTTATCTTTTCCTCATCAAAGTGGTAGAAAATATGGATTTTTTGTATCTGAATCTATTTTGTCCTGCCCAGGATAAAAGTGGGCATTACTGAATGTGATAATCTGCACGACTTGCTGCATGAAATGTCGATTAATCTAACCTAAAACGAGAGCGCAGGTCATGGAACTTGTGGGAATTTCTTTTAATATCTCGTCTTGATCGTGATTAGATTAACGGCTACTTTATTGTCGCCGAAGGAAAGATGTTCTTCGATTTTATTCTTCGGAAAGAAAATGGCTCTTTCACAAAAAAAGCTTTTAACGAATCCCCACTGTCTTACTGGAGCAGCAGAATTCATGTTGAGCTTGAAGTAGACGGAGTCAAAAGTGTATGAAAACATATTTCGGTGTGAAATGACAAGGAGTGCAATGTCATTTTATTTAACGAAATATGGAAAAATATCCATAATTTGAGTTATGATTTTTTCGTATTTCATTTAATTTCACGTTAGAGAACATAGTTTTGTTTCGGAGACGGAAATGAAACCACGTGATCAACTATAAGCAGTTTAGACCCAAAGAGTGTGTGGCACAGTAGCACAAAATTATGAATGATTCTAACTTTGCTATTTGACATGTTAAAGGAAAAGAAGCAACACGAAAACGACTCTGTTTTGGTAAAGGGCAATTCTCAGACACCTCCCCATGGAATGACCTCTGACCGTTCATTCAATAACCTATTGCGAAGAACATTAAAGGAAAGAAGTCTTATTAGAAACTAGTGCTGGGTCTATTTGGGCGGTGAAGCACGCGCTGCAGTTTCACTTCAGCGATATCCAATAGGTATGCTATTAGTTTTTAAGTTAATGATAATGAATCAACTGCACGTTTGACTACTGCCAGCAAAGTGGTGTATGACAAGGACCAGAAAGCTCCGATAATTTGTGTGATGTGTCTGCCGTTTACCAGTGAAGTCAAAGGTTTTCTTCCAGACCAGTACTTACAGGAGACATTGCTTTTACCAGGTAAGTGAAAGTAATTTGGTCGTGTGTACTCGTTATATGAGATATGCCACTCGCTTTTAATTTTTTTCATGAGCCTGGTCGTTTTAATAATGCGTTATTTTATGGCGTAAGTGAATTCGATAGCATGAGGCTTACACAGATTACCGTGGCGTCGACAGATTGGGTGTGATGCCAAGCGGAAGAAAACGCGTTTTTGAAAAGTAGTTGTTAGCACATCGAAGTTTTTTATGCAACTGCCTGCAATCCCGTCTCTTCTCATGATATCTAATTAGAATAAAAATTTAAAAAATTTTGTTTTGTTTTATGAAAACGATTACCAACGGCAAAACTTTTATATGTTGCATTTGATAAATCCAAGTGAGCTTAAGGAAGGGGCGGCAGTGTCCCGGGGTGT
Source organism: Lingula anatina (assembly GCF_001039355.2). The sequence goes on along the minus strand of NW_019775913.1, from coordinate 544,416 downwards.
TGCCTTTTGCGCCCGTAGCTTGTGTACGATTGGAAATATGATTGATATTTTAGTCGAGGTTTGTAAAACATGTATGTAAAATACTGTTCGTATAGTTGTGTTTTCTATGAGACTAAAATGAGGTTTGTTTTATCTTTATTGAAGAAAAAATTACTTGAAATAATATCACACTGATATTTAAAGTGAACTCTAAGAGCGGCGGGGGTGAGATATATCAGTGGAAGTAGTGCGTGATAGTAAAACCTAAATCGGATAAAAACCAGCTTCTACGTTGGAAAGAGTATATTTTCCTCAGAATGAGAGGCTTAATTGAGTGCGTTTTTGTTTTTAAAGTTTCAACTTTCACAGTTTTGACTTAATTCTCTTTACTCTTGAAAAAATAGGGCTGCTCAAGTAACGGAGGCTTTTAGGGTACACTTATTACATTGAGTGGTCAAAAGTTCAAGATGGACCTGCCAAACTCTGACGCCCAGCTATCTCCCAGTAGTGAATGTCGTTTATTCGTCAAATCCCATTTTACCTGATTAACGACGACACAGGGCATACTATCCGCTTTCTATTTTCTCTCCCTGACATGCGTGCCTCTTTTGCTATTATAAACCACAAAAACGCTGGCGTTTTCATGTAAATATCAAATTGCTACTGAGATGTGCATTTTAAGAGGGATTTTTTTGGTCATATCTGGGGTTAATCCAGGTGCGTGTATTGCCTGAAGACGTTTTCCTTCCGGGAGTTGCTGTTTATTTTTCAACGTAGTCAAATCTCAGAAAAACACGCCACTTTCAAACCTTCATTACGTCCCAGCATGTACGACGAAAGTGCTGAAAATCACGAAATAAAGATCAAAGTTGTTTTTTTATTGTGTTTGATTTTGCGTCAATTCCTCCTTTGATTCCAGTGCCCTCCAGACGTTTGGAGTTCAAATTTCCATGTTTATCTTCATTGTTAGTTGACTCTAAAAACAGGGGAACTCCATGTTTCAGTTGTGAAATAATCCTTCATCATATTTGGTACTCACCTGTGTGTATACCCTAGTAATGCTTTCAACGTGTGAAGCATTCAAGACTGCGCGAAAAACAAAAGAGCTACGCCAAAGTAAATGCTACGTTTTATCGCGATCACGTAACACCCTCACGCGCCATCGACTCCGCGTGGAAATTCCCTCGCCACAGCAGGTTTAACACCTTGCAGCTACAAGCTTATTTTTACACAAGTGAAGTTTTTGTTAATGTATATATTACTCCCGTCTTTTAGTTATTGAGGTCGTGACTCCACAAACATTCCTCTCCAGAGAAAGCGTGTTCCCAATTTCCTAGCAAGCGACACTTTGCGTTGCTATGGCGATTGAAATCGAAATTCAATAACATCTATCACGTCGGACCGTCCCCGACGAATTTTCCGCTTGGCATGTTTACGTAAATATGGAACCGATCTTTCACTTTATTTCTGAACAGAAAAGTAATATCCCGTCGTATTAACTTATGTACTGATAGCATTGGCGCTGATGGGGAAGTCTGTTATACTGTTTTATTAATTTTCGTTTTGTCTGTAAAAATTGACTTGCAAAATTGATGTAATTCTAAGTACGCTGTCGCCAATGCCTACTTATATACAAGTAGACTAAATATCACAAATTGAAAACATTCTGATATTACTCTGTCAGCTTCATCAAAAATCGAAGCACGTTTTCAAATGCATGCCTTCGCATAACCATTATGGCGATTACAGCATTTCACATTTGTCCTTTTCAAATATTGCTCAATGTTAAAAACATTCTATCAGGCATTTTCGCACAAAATCGAATTTTCCCCCAGGAAAAAGGGGAAACTCGCCTACTCAGGAGCCATTTCTCGATACGTCTCTGCACTTGGGCGTTTTGTAATGTTCTGATTAAATAATTTTGTGCCAAATTTAGATTGCAATCAGCCTTGCAATGGGGAATGCCTCGTATTCACCTCACAGCTCAGTGGCCCTACATTAGGACATTTTCCAAAGCGTACGGGATACCTTTATTGAGCGAACTAATTGTAGGTACTTCTAAGTCCTAGGTATTAGAACTTTTTGTTCAAGGATTAAAGCAACGCCTCCAAACGGACCAAAATAGTTTGAACTTCACCCAAAACGTACATACTGCGCGTTTCTTTACATTATTTTTTTGTATTGCCTAGGGAAGCTTATACTGTACGTTTAAAAGGAATCACTGCAGTTATCTCCATCAAATCTTGATAATAGGCTATTGAACGGTGTCACTCATTCTACGCTTTTGAGGGAGAAACAAACAGTTTTATCCAAATGATGTGTCAAATACGTGTAGATATCCGTCTGATAAAATGCCTACTTTTTCGCAATGCTCCTAGATGTAAGTTAAGCGACCCAATGCACTTGCTGTTGTTTTTTATGCCTACCACCTCCTTAAGAGATGTATAAAAAAAAGCTCATGCCGAATGTCTCAAACTCAGACTGTGAGATCTTTTGCCCACGTCTGTATTTGAGAACTATTAGGAAGAAGTGTATGTCCAATAGGTGTTAACAAGAGTGGAAATAATATTATATATATAGATGGTTATAATAATCAAATCTAATGAGTGCAACGAATACAAAATGACAGTTCTTGTGCAAGTAGAAATTAACCGTTTTCTGTACACGAGACTCGATGAATATATCTATGAGGTAAATTGCACAAATTGTGTTTCGTAAAAGTATAGAGTTTATTTGCATAAACTGCCAATATATCACATTCACTGGAAAGGGCAAGGGGCAGTTAAGGTCAAAAGCCTAATGCAATGTACTAAAAGTGTCATAAATAACCTCTGAAATTGAATCTGACACGACCGGAATAGGAAGTGAATATTTAACATTATTCAATAGTGATCCGTCTCTTTACACTCAGATTATCAGTCTGGGTGCGCTTTAAAAGTCATTTTCTGTGATACGCTTGTCAGTTCATCCTTTTGTGTCGCTTTTGTGCCGAGTTCCAATACAAACCCACACGCCCGTACGCTGTTTCGAATTACTTATGTAAGGTTTAGTGCCTCTTCAATCTTTATAATAAGATATTCGACCTCTTCCGGAAATCCCCAACTGCAGAACAGTTTGTCTACTAGCATAGTGTTATCATGCACCAGTAAAATTAAACGTTTATTACTGTAAGATGGCTTCGTTTCCAAGATGGGGAGGTTAGTCCGCCTGCAATCTATTTGAGAACGCGATATTAGAGGCAATGTTTCTGTGAGTTACGTTAATTATATTTGTCAGCGACCTGAAATGATGTGAACTGATAAGCGTTTAAGGTGAAATGAAATTAAGAAACTAATGTCACGGATCAGATAAGATTCAACGTTTAAGAGTATTAAGTCCTATTTACCATGACAGGATCCTTCTGTTGCTGCCTTCCGGTACTTTTTCTTTTAGTGGTGCGATGTTCCGATTAGTTTCAAATACTGCTGTATTTTTGCTATTGGTACCTGTGCTTATTTTGATTTATGGTGTCTTACATGATTTTTATGTCTATTTCAGGAAATTGGTTTGTTTTCTTGTTAGAGGAAACTATAGTATACATGTAAAACAAATAAGGGGACAAGGCATATAATTATGCATGTATTACACGAACAGACTTGACTCTGTTTACTCTCTTGTGAAATGACCCTCAGAAATGTATGCATACAAGTTGTCATCACCTGTGAAGATATCTAACTCAGAAATCTGAAGACCTAGAAAATAAATGGATTTAAAATAAGTTTTGAGTATTTTGACACCAACATAAAAATCTTCAAAATCTAATATTGAGAGATTTACACATGTATGATATTCCACGTTGCCGGAGGCACAGAGAATACACATGTCAACGTGTATCATCCTGCGCTGGACTTGGGGAGACGCGGTGGTTTTGATTAAAAACCACGCACCGGTAATTCTGCGTCCATCAGTTCCAAATTGTTTTGTTGATATTTCACGTTTATCGAGTTTGTTCTCATCTGAGATCATTTTCTCAGCTGCCGGCCAGACAATTTCAACAAAATCTGACCACCTTTCGTTGTTGACCTTAGGAGCAGGGGTTAAGCAGCCGTAATGATAATTGATATTCTTTTCTAAGGATTCCAAGCCGCTCGAGCTATAAATAGATCTATCCAATAACCATTCTCATGAAAATCTTCTCATGGGTTGCACATATAACTAATAAATCTCACGCAATTTAGATTTTTGTTAGGATTGTAGGGGATGGCTACTGAAATGGACATTTTCGACCGTTTTCTGTTTATCACCCAGTCCCTGTTACATATTCGAAATAATCCAATATAAACACGTATTTTAAATTTGAATTGGTTAACAAGCGCCGCAGTAGCCAGGGACCATTCCCAGACCCTATCGTACTAACTGTGGATCGATCTATCTCCAAGGGGATTCTCGCTAAATTGCAATCAACATAAGTGACTTAGATTTCTGTCACGCCTACTGAAGCTGCTAGGAGGTAATTAATTATTATTTAGCAGCTTTAGTAGGCGTGCCAGACATCTAGGCCGCTTAAGCTGAGAGCAATTTAGCGAAAACCCCTTGGAGATGGATCGATCCTGTTAGATCGATCTAGGCATGGGAACCCAGAAACGCTGTGTTTCCACGCTATGACCACCCTCCACGAAGCTCAAGAAGAAATTGTCAGAATACCAACACCACCTGTCAAACACCACACATATCAAAGGAATGTTGTAAAGATTTTTGTAGCAAGTCGGCGGTTGGTTTGTCCTTGTGTACAGTTAAATAAACGACATTCGACGCAAAAAAAAAAAAAAAAAAAAAAAATTTGAAACAAACTACAGTGTAATGTGTTTGTTCAAAGGTACCCCAGGATGGTTCCGTTCCAAAAAAGTCACGAGGACCACATTCAGTAAATTTACCTTTGCCACTTACTGGGCATGTTTATTTCTTTACGTAGTGCACTTGATTGTATTGACTTCAACAGTGAAGGGAAACAGTAAAGGCAAATTNAAAAAAAAAAAAAAAAAAAAAAAAAAAAAAAAAAAAAAAAAAATTGGAAACAAACTACAGTGTAATGTGTTTGTTCAAAGGTACCCCAGGATGGTTCCGTTCCAAAAAAGTCACGAGGACCACATTCAGTAAATTTACCTTTGCCACTTACTGGGCATGTTTATTTCTTTACGTAGTGCACTTGATTGTATTGACTTCAACAGTGAAGGGAAACAGTAAAGGCAAATTTAAACGATACATCACTTGTTTTGACCAGGCACAGAGGAGGGGATCTTAATACCAAGCACACTGTCTTAATGTATCTTAAAAGCCGCCAAATATATCTGCTGAAAATGTGATACTCCTGTGTCCTTAGTGACAGATAAGATAGTGGTACATGTATGCCAATTAAAGTGAATAAATGTTGGCAAATATCAAGGAAGTTAGATTTCTCGGATAATCTTCTGAAACTTAATCTCAAGGGACAGTTAGGGAGAATTGTGAGAATGCAACGTTTGAAGCATCTCAGCCCTTGGCTTTATTGTGGATTTCTTTATGTTCAAGCCATAAGATATTCACAGCATTTTTAAATTTTTTTTGAAATCTATAAATAATCTTAAAATACAAGACAGTAAATAATGTACACCTGATTATGTAACATGTCGGAAAACCGTTAAATTTATCAGTGATAAGATTTCAAATTAAAAAGTATTTCCAAATTAAAATTTCCAAATTAAAAAGTTTTTCTTTTAAATGCCAATTATACTGAATTAGTTAAACTAAGTAATTGTGACACAGGTAACGCCATAACTAGAATGCATGTTGATACATTTCAGTCCCCAAAAGAAGCTTTTTATTGATATGATTTATGTTTGTTTTCTATTAATGGAAAACACTATGGTAGTCTTTAATATCGGAGCTAGCACACTTGATACAAAACTGCAGCGACACAGTACGTACACATAGGCTCTTGATGAGTTCATTATAAGCTGGTCCTTAATATAAGTGAAATTGACACTTGACTCGCGTGCTGTCAATGAAGGAACATACAAAATTTACACCAGCATTACTATAGATAGCGAAACAGAAATTATCCCATTGAGAAATAGTCGACTGCAAGCATGTGGATCGGGTCATATTCACAGTTAGCGGTATACTTTTAACTGTACCGGTACACCCTGAGTACATTGACGGATGGCTCGCACACAAGACGGTCGATCAATAAACTACCACACAAGCAGTAAAGAGCGAACTCGTGAAAGTGGGTACTCTCTCCCCCCCCCCCGCCAACCCCCTAGAGAGTAACTGCATGTTAGGATCTCTCAAAGTGCGTCGATACAGATATCGCTAAAGTATCCCACTCGATATAAAAAAGGCCCTACTTGCTTCACCATTGGCATTTTAGACCGAGACAAGTCTTATTGTTTTTAAATACCGTTTCACGATTTAAAGATTTAACTCATAGTACGACTTTCTACAGTGAAGAAGCATACTCAGGACTATCGTTGGTTAAGGCATTGCCGTGTTGGTGTATAGAAATAATTAGGTATTCGGCATAGCGGCGAGATATTTTGCCTTTAACTATCCGGGCGCGATGACTTGTTACATTCGTAAAAAATAATTTGCTCCATGGGGGCGTATGTCAGTAACAAGGCAGTTGATCTTTGCCGGTTGAATATATTGCCAAAGAGGTATTTATTCAATAAGGAGACCACCAAAAAAATGAATTGATTCACAGTTGCATCAGCAGTTAACTTGCTAGCAATTACGAAACACTTGCAGCGAAGGTTAAACGGCATAAACGCTAATATTCCGAGTTTAAAACGCGCTGCCAAGAATCTCTGGGCCTTTTTCTTATCGCTGCGGCACTGACGCAAGATGGTTTTTATGTTTGACATTTTTCTCATTATTTAAACACTGCTGTAATAAAATCGCAGGACCCATTGGCTTAATTTCATATTCCTTTGCCATGTTTTGGTTTTTAAGCCTTTGGTGTATTTTTAGAAATAGCAATCAAAGTAAGTGTCTATATTTGAGGTGGTTTCAAACGTTCTTATCAGTCTATCTGAGACACACTAATTACAGGTATCAGACATAGAAAAAAAAACAAAAACAAAAAAAAAACAAAACGAATACGTACCGTACGGTAAGGGAAGGAAAATAAGTGTTCCTTAACATACTGTTGGGGGCAAAGGTTCAGAAATCAGTTCATGAAGTAAATTATCTGAATAAAAAAGATAATATTTTTTACGAAAAAAAAAAAAAACACAACAACAGGCTTGATACATTATTTTATCAAACCGCCGGTGTCACCGCATGATTTCTTCTTAACGTGATCCCATATTCTCATTTCCTCCTCTCATACTAATCAATAAATACAACATCAATAGGAAAACGGTAGCATCACCTGCAATTAATTTCGTCCCCACTTTAGCTTATTAGTAGTAAATAAATATTGTTAACTTTGAATTTTCTTAAACGCTTGCAACTCCTTTCTAGTAATCTGCGGTATTTAAGTGCCAGTTAAGCTGATAGGGTTAAAGTTGTTGAACAGTTGTTGCCTGTTACATGTGTCAGAGCAAATCTACCGTACATTAATGATCCGAAATATTTCTGTTTCTAGCTCATTAGCGTTGAAATCATGTCATTAAGCTTTGTTAGTCAGACATAAACGCTAGACCAGCGCCAAAGGCAACAAAAAGCATCTTGTTGAAAATTCCCGAACACTTGTTACAGATGCTTCCCTTAGGACAACTTCCTGAAAAAAGCCTTTGAGGCAAACCGATTCTATCCATCGCTGAACTCAAAAGGTCAGAGCCCAACAGTTCCTCCATCCAAATAGATCTATTAGCAACAATGATTTACAATAACACAACGGAGCTGCACAAAGTTGGCACGTCTTGAAAAAAAAAAGAGAAATGCGACACCTGTTGGAGATTGAATGAATTACGTCGATCACTATTGATTTGATCGCAGTTACATTTCACTCATCGCTTTTCCTTGGGACTCTCACCTGGTTTACATTGTTACGGCTTACTTGTGGACGACTATTGTAGAAAGGTACAGTACATATTTCTATCTTATCATTACCTTCTCAGCAATATATATTTATATCATTCTGACAGATCGTACAGATTGTATATGAAACGTTTTTTCCCATTTTTCAATGAAAAGTACGCACTGTCAATAATACAATATTGAACAAATGTATTCAGGTATTTTGCAGACGAGTGTCAAGAAAATGACTTTTGTTTTTCCTCATGTGTGATAGTCATAATATCTTTTTGCTAAAATAATTCTGACAGGAAAAAGGTGTGAAAATCAGGTGGAAGTTTCCCGCCAAAATAGTAAAGATGTATCGTTTTCTTAGTCCGAACATTTCCCGGATATCCAATAGACAATAACTACATTTAGCAGACCGATGGCAAAACGTGTTTTCTCCGGTTAACACGCAAGAAAACCAGCAAACAACGACACTTTCAAACCTGAAAAAAATTAAGCCTCCTAAAAAGATGTCCTTAACTAGTAAAACAAACAGTCCACGGTGTTTGGAGGTGAAGTCAAACATGCAAACACGCATTTAGAACCCCAGGACCTCCGCCAGAACCATTCTCACGCACCACCACTACCCGACCACTTTCAAAGGAAGCACGGCCCCTGCTGCGACCAAACTCTGGAACCTAATTCACTTTCTAAACTCCCATTTTTCCATTTTCTTTGTTTCGTTTGTGTGTATTACAGCAGGTGGGTAATGGTAGGTGCTTTTCCAGGAATATCGGAATCATTCGCAATGCAGCACTTAAGAAAATATCATAATGACGAATGCATGACTGTGTTCATGGTTTTGATATAAGTAAAACTTGCACTTGTAACAATAACTGCTGGTTTTTGTTCACCCCAAGAAATATCATTGACGAAAAACAAACTCAGGAGAGTGTTTGGATTACTTGAAGATCGCGTGCATCTTTGTATTCGGGAAGTCTTCCCAGCAAACACAAACGTTTTATAACGTTACCATGACGTTACTATAACGTTACCATAACGGTTTTTGTTATATGAACGATATGGTAACGTTACAGTAACGTTCTGTGTTTGCTTGATTATTCCAATTTAGAGTGCTGTTTCTATACATGTTCTATGTAGCAAAAGTCCTTCATTACAAATGCACCGTCCCCAAACTCATTCATAAAAAAATTCTGATTTAATATAACACCTTCTTTACCAAACGATTATAGATGCGTATGAACCCAGTGACTTAAACAGAGCATCTAATGTACTCATGTTTCCCTACGGGCTTCTTGGTGCATCTGAAACATAAAGCTATTTCTTAGAACCTTACACAGGATTTATCAACTTGGAATTATTGTGATTAACTCCATTGTACATTGTCTAGACGTAGCTCGGAATATCAAGTATTGACAGTTTGAGCAGATACAGAAGAGTGGAGCATGCCATCGCGTTCAGCACTGTAAGACTCGAGATGAAAAGGAAGAGGAACCCCATTTAAGGCACCCCCCCTCCCCGTACATCCCCATTGCCTCAGTCACAACACACGTCATAATGCACAATCTCCACAATCTCTACTGGCATTAGCTTCTATTTTCAATTAACAGAAAAGATTTAATAGACAAAACACACCACCTGTGCCAAATCGCTCCAAGTTCTATTACTGCCTGTGAAAATAAGAACCAGTGCCACGCAGTATTGTCGGTTCCTAAAAGCGTTAGGGGGTTACGACCCAACTCATTACAGTAATTACTTAGCTTGGAGTAGGCTTTCGTAGGTGTAACCTTAGGCAGGAAGATATGCTCTTAAAGGGCAGGTGAGATGTACTGTTTTCGTTATATTTTTAGTTAATTGGGTAATATTGGTGATGGCTTATTAGCGTTCCTGGGTGAGCGGAATATACTGATGGATGCGCCGATTCTTTACCTCGTGTTTCGTTTATTAGAGAGTGAAGCATGCTTGCCCATATTGATGTACTTAAGAGGCAGTATCATGTGAATATTCCCATGAATTATAATGACATCATTTTTGAGGAACATTAAATAAATAGATAAAAAATTAAAATCAAAAATGACCCAGACAAGATTGCTGTTTTTTAGGTACCATGTTAAAGTCCCGGACTCTGTTTCACATAAAAAACTAAAATCAATTTTTGGGCTAAAAGTGCTCCCTGCTGAAATAAAGCCAAGTAAGGTGCGTTATATAGAAAATCTTAAAAGTCACTGAAATTGTTGTTCTTGTCTTAAAGCTTATTGGAGCATAAACCCAAATTCATAAGACTTCTGCCAGGCAAGCAAAATCTTTAACTTCCTACCTAAATAAACCAACTGGGAGTGGATACCGCATTATTTCAAACAGAAAATAGCTTCTGTAACATACTCGGTGCCAGAAAGATTGTTTACGATTATTTTCAGTTTTACCTGATATTTTACCAACAATATTCCATGCATGCGTTTCACTCTTTGGACACCTCCATTGCTCAGGATACAGTGACGATGACCGTATACGGGATTCTATAGATATCAACATGCCTTCTCTTTTCAAACAAATCATGTAGGGATACTGTAGTAATTCCCACCAAATTCCACCTAACTATGACAGGGGCAGTTGGCTTGTCTCGAATACCTGCATTTCTTCATAATTTCGCCTGCTATCGGAAGTCAACTAACGTTTTATTCAACCAGTTCGTGAACCGCTCTTAGATCAATGTTGTAAAGTCGTTTTCATAAGTAAGGCTATTCAATTGCAGATGTTTAAACTTCGTTTATACATTAGAACTTTTGTGAAATTGGGTCCTAGCGCACCGTATTAGAATTAAAATTAGATGAACATATAAGAATTGAGAAATGAGAACCGTTTTGATGTACTGTCGTGGCATGAAGTCTACAATCTGTCGTCACATCGGTTTCTATGGTCTGGAACATTACATCTACTTCTGTAAATATGCCTATAGGTACCTTTCATTCATAATGCCAAATTATAACGATGCCATTTAAGTAACAAACACAATTCTTTTTTTGCCTTGTTCACTTATAAACGTGCTCCAAGCAGCTCTGTAAAGATGTGATTCCCGGTAAAGTATCTACATAATTCTACTGCGAATTCACACGTAATTCGCGGTTACTTTGGTCTCTGTTTCCGATGTACATGTCCAGCAGATCAAAATTGATAGAAGTATTCACACACACAAAACACCAAGTATCTCCAAGACTGGGTTCCCATACCTAGATCAATCTAACTAAACGATAATTAATTACCCCCCAAGCAGCTTCAGTAGGCGTGACAGACATCTAAGCCGTTGATTGCAATTTAGCGAGAAACCCCCTGGGAGATGGATCGATTCAGTTAGATCGATCTAGGTATGGGAACCCAGTCTAAGTTTCATGAAGAGTGTCTACAATCCGTTAATTGGACGGGGTCCTGGTAGTCGGATGACTTCCTGGTTTGACCCTCCAAATAATGGCCTCATTATGAGCTAACCTTACATGTATTCTCTCGTGTAGAGCATACGTGTTTTTCTATTCGATTGGTCAAGTGCTTGATACGGGGTGCCTCGAAAAAATTAAAATCAACAAAAGGCGATTACTAAGTGTTTAGTTGTTGTAGGTTGTGTTTACTCTGTAGAACAGTCAGATCCCTGTGGTCATATCCCACCAACTGCTTGGGTTACCCACTTATAAAGCCTGTTTTTTTATATCGACATCAAAACATCCATTCCCCTCATCGGGTCAGAGAGGGTTAAAGTGTTGTTACTTATCCAAATGTTGTAATTTATCCGATTAAGGAGGACCAGTTAAAGCAATGTGACTGAACCAACCGTAACTGGTCGTAATCCTGGACTGAGAAGTTAAATGCGTATCTGCATTCCATATCTTAATTCCGAGTGAAACTTTGAAAACAAGTTGTTTTGTAGTATTTATCTGTTCTGTTGCTGCGCATATTAGATTTTCTTTTTTTTTCTTGTTTCCTAGTAGGCAGCTATTTACCCTTTCACTAACCCCTATTTCGTAGATTGGTAAGTTTATTTTCAAGTTTGTGTTTGATGTTAAACCTGACATGATCCACTTACTTTTATTTTCATGCTTTTACCTGAAACGATTCCAATTGATTTCCAAACATTCTGTGAATAGATACTTCCTCTGGCTTCCACTTTCAACATTTCGCTTCATTTAGACATTATGTATTACTAAAATAGAATGTCTTTAACTTACAGGCTGACTGTACAAATCTTGATTTTATGGAGGACCAAAAGGGGATTATGACCTTGTGCTGTTCAGTATTCTGAACAAGTGACACAGGAATGTTGTGTGCCGTATGTTGTCTTATTTACTCATATATTTAGGCAGGTAGTTAGTCACTGAATTTGGTATAACGTTTCGTACTAGGCTGCTGTAATTTTCTCTTTATACTGCTAGATTTATAAATAATAACTCGCAGACTTGCAACAGAAATTTTACTCAAAAAAAAAAAAAAAATGTATAGACTTAACAAAGATTGGCGTTAAATTTTAATTGATTTATTAGTTGTAAACATTTCTGTCAGGTTCTTTAGTTTTCTTTCTACTTTTTATCTGTCTGTACCAATCTTCTGGATGACGAATGCTTTACAGTATATCACCACAGCGTGTGTGCCGGGAATTGTTAGCGATTTCATTTGGAAAGGCATTCAATAGAATGGGCAAGAGATGGATATTGTTAACGTTTGGAAAGCATAAGCTTTTATTTCCATTATAAGTTAATTTGCACATTATCCCAGTCGTAAAAGGCAGTTAAAGCTAGCGACAGTCCGGTCGTTGACTTAATCAAGGAAATATGTGTATGGTCTTTATAGCCAATTAGGTGCCCTTTGATGAAACGGAAATTATAATGTTGGCCCAGACAGAATCGATGAGTTGGTTAATATCGAACCCGACCGATTTTATATTTGAGGAAATCAGAATTTCTTTTGTCGCACCTGCTTTTTTTAACGGCAAAAGGCAATGGTCATTGGGAAAATTACAAAAATTGACCCAAGAAAAAAAGCTTAAATATTTTGCATGTTCAAAAATTGACCATATACAGTGGAAAGCACATTCACCTTACAATCAACTGCCCGACTCTAAAATTTAGCTGCTATGTATGTCCGTTGTAATCATATGTTAAAAGAAATAGAAAAATATATATATATATAAATTTCACCTACCGACCCTGTGTACTGAGAGTTACCGCTCGTAAATCAAATGACCGTATTATTGTATCATTGTTCTGGTAGATAAAAAGGAATATCTATTGTCATTGCTTGGTTGTATAATGATGAGTGATGAAAGGGAACCTCCCTACTTGGTCATATTTTTTATCTCGGGTGGGACGATATGTCATACACATTACATCTGATATCTAAGGGGGTGATTGTTGAAGTGTTAGTAAAATTATTTTTTATTCAACGATGTCAGTAACTCACTTCATAATTTAAAAAGAAAATTCCATTTTCATATTCACTCAGTCATTATGGAAAGCCTGAACTCAGAGATAGGAAGTTAAGCGTATTAAATGTATCGGAAAATCAAAGCGTGTCCGTGGATCAAACTTCATTTAAAACAAACAGAAAATACATTTTGTGTACAAGGTGCACATCAAGACCATTTTAAACGTGCATCAGTTGAAGTGAACGCGAAGCTGTGGCAATCTATGATACGAATTCCGTTAATCGTTCCGGCAGATCGCTGCGCTCATATCCATTTAGTCTAAGAAAAAAATGGTTTAACCCGGGACTAATTGCAAAAAAATTGTAGTATGTTTTTTTTTAGTCTTTGAGTGGTCCGTATGATCATATTAAAAATCTAGAAAAATCCAAGTAGTGGAAAAGGTATTTTTTGGGGAAAATCAAAAATGGCCGCCAGCACAGAGATCTACAGTTAGTAGGTGCAAATTTGCTCCAGGTGGTTTCAACAAAAGCTTGTTAAAATGGTACAAAATGCATAAAGGGATGTTGTGCCACTTCTCTCCAAATAAATCAAATGCAGATAGCCTCAACAAAATACAAAATGGCCGCCAAAACTAAAATGGTGGCTACAAATTAACAAATTTGGAGTAAAAAATTGAATGAAAAATAAGCTCAAAAGTACATTTATGGTCTTTTACCACTTTCTGTTGTAGTACTAGATTGGCCAGGACATAAAGACTTAAATAAAATGTTTTTAAAGGAGCTCTTTATCCAATTCATGCACCAAAATAAACTTGCCTGGGGTAAACGACATTATTTCCTACTTAAAATGTATTGCCATCCTGTCCCTACACTTAGTTCAATGTCTTATTCCATTTGAATCTTAGTTAAAAATAACTGACCAGTCAATTAGTACCTAACTGTCTTCACCAGGGATGACCTAGATTTCACTTCAAAAGCTAGAAAATGACATTGCGAGCAATTATGGCTTTGGGACAAGGCTCAGAAGATTTAAAGTTCGTATGATGTGCGCTTCAGATAAACTTTTTTTTTTATTTAAATGAAATATGGAGGTCTGCATCACCTGGAACTTGGAATACTTTAACTTCAACACCTTCCAACTTCTCACCAAGGAAATGAATGAACCTGTTTGTTTTCTTTGTTGGTAAGGATTTTTTCTTTTCCACTCTGCAGCTTCGTCTCATCTGTGAAGACGATAGATGTGCTCATACTGTTAATTGGATCTAACAAGGTGTGCAGAACCATAGCTTAGTAGAGGGGACATCCAAGATAATCCCTTTATAATGCTACACTATAGCTCTCCTATATCTCGCTGGTGTGCAACACATTCCAACAGTACAAGGTGTGTGATGGAGAAGTGCCACACCATCTAATGTACTGGACCTCTCCTTCACTTTCAAGCCCATCTGACTATATTGCCTGTTCTAGCAAAGAGGAAATGTCCATACATTGTACCCTGAACCTTGCAGTTCTTTGACTTTTCAAAGTGGTTTTCTCGACAGCCAGTTGCTTTGTCAAAAATTCACTCTCTCCCACATCTGATGTTACCATGGTCCAAAGAATGGAGATCTGGATGTCAGCTCTGTCTCCATCAATTGGAAATCACCCAGACAATGTATGCATGTACCTTCAATGTCATCTGTGCACTGTGTTTCACTGTGCTGAGCTTCTTGTTTTGAGCAACAGTGGCTGGCAAATTATCCCGCAAAAGCTTGAAGATGAGAAGTGCAATGAGGGATAGATCAAGTAATAGCTGGGCCCTCATTGCCCTAGCCAGAGCATTCCCTGGGAATCATGTGGCTTACTGTATTGACAGCAAATATAGTTTCAAGAAGTTCTCAAAGTCCTGACCCTGTCATGAGTTGACATATGCACTAAATGTAGCTCATCTCTGTGTGGAAGCCAACAAGCCTTGCAACTGGAGATGGTAGTATATTGGATTCTTGTTCACTTTCGACAGTAGTCTGGTCCTTCCACCACAGTGGTTGATTAAAGGTAATTATTGGGGGTTGCTCTGAACTGTTGAAGGCGTGAATAAATTAAATTCAATGTGGGGTAGATGCATGACAGTTCTTTCTATAGATCTATAACCATCAGAGAAAGAGACTTAACAGATGCTTTTGCTGGGTGCTTCCCTCTAGTCACCATTTGCCCATGTAACCATTCCATAGTAGTTTGGGCTGTGGCTTGAAAGCAGGTAAGGACAGTTTCCAAAAAAAATGGTTTCTGATAGGATCCGATTCCTAGATATTGGGGTTTGCCATGTTGGTGAATGTGGCAACAAATACTCCAGGATTCTGTCCCTTGTGTGGCCCTGGAGCCCCTCTCATATCTTACTATTAGGAGTACGAGCAACAGAACCCATGCAATTAGGAATCTGTTTCCAAAAAGTTTATGCAGTTGGACACCCAAACCTATTTGGACAGGCCAGCAGTACATTTGGCCTGGGTGATTATATGATTGCTTGTCCAATTGATGCAACATTTCATTCAGTCTGTCATAGACTGGGTTCCCATAGATTTAGATCAAGCTATCCGGATCGACCTAACTCCTTAGGGGTTCAGGCTAAATTGCGGTCAGGTTCCGAGAGCCGAGCGCGCACAAAAGTCAATTACCCCCTAACAGCTTTTAGTAGGCAGGACATTTAAGCCGGTCAGGCTGACAACAATCTAGTGAGACTCCCCAAGGGGATAGATTGATCTAAAAATCTATGGGAATGCACTCTTTAAGTCTTAGAAAAAAGACTTATATTGTGTTTGGTGCCACTGTTTACTGTACAACTTTTTACCTCCATTACTTATTCATCAATATAATTAAGAAAAGGGGGTAAAGACACATTCTTGAGTTTAATATTTACTGAAGACAGCCTTATGAGTGATCTTGCTGACAGCCATATTGGAAAATACTTTGAACAGGTCCATAGATGGGTATAATAAATAATACTAAAAACAAACAAACAAACAAACAAACAAAAAACAAGTGTTTTTCATATATCATATATTTATGATATGAGCAAAGAAATATTTGTTCCCAGAATGAAAAGAAGTCCTATCCTGTCGGAATTCTTATTTGTCTGATTTTTCACACTTAGACTCATATTTCTCCTAAAGAGCCATATTTGAAGCCAAACCTCACACAGTTATTGTGAATGAAATAATGATGAGATTTAACACCCAAACAAATTCAATTGCTTATCTTCAAAAACATAATTTGCAATTTTAGGCAACACTTTAGGGAAAATCTGTACAAATGGTCTTTGCCTGAACTTTGACTCAAGCCAGTGACCTTTAGAGAATAATTCCTATTAAATAAGCTTTTTTTCAGTGAATAGGTCCTTTTCTTTAACTATGTGTGTATTTCGAGGTTTTACCTCCATTTATTTCAAGCACAATACTATCTAAATTAAACAACACCATTTACTTACAGTTACGCAGTATAATGGCAGCCATCTTGGAAAAGCTGCCTTAAAAACCTTTTTCCACTACTTATATTTTTCTAGATTTTTATTATGTTTAAATTTGGATATTAAGCTTTCTGAAATACCTCATTACATTTTTTAAAAATAAGTCCCTACTGAAAAAAACGTTCAAAAAATTATGTCTTATAAAACCTTATGAATGCACTTACTGGCGGCCATATTGAAAAATGCATTGAACTGGAACGTAGATGGGTGTAAGAAGAAAATGTAAAAAAAAACCAAGTGTTTTCTATATATTATATGACATTTACATAAAAATCTTTGTCCCCAGATTGAAGAGAAGACAACATTTATTACCTACCCTATACATTTATACATAATTTTTATTCATCCGATTTTTCACAATTTGTCTCATATTTCTCCTAAAAATACATAGTTGCAACCAAACTTCATACATTTGTTGTGAGTGATGTAACAATTGTAATTAAAACCAAAAGTCTCAATAACCTATCTTTAAAAACATTTATTACAAACTTTAAGCCAAAATTTCATGTTAAAAATCTGTACAAATGACCTTTGCCTGACCTTTGACCCCAAGCCAGTGACCTTTGGTGAATAATTCCTATTAAATAAGCTTATCTTTTCAACAAATTATTCTTTGTCTACAACTTTGTGTATATTTCAAGGATTAACCCCCATTTATCTTAGCAAAATACCACCTAAATTAAAAGACACCATTTACTTACAGTGACGCAATATACTGGTGGCCATCTTGGAAAAGCTCCCTTAAAAACCCTTTTCCACTACTTAAATTTTTCTAGATTTTTTATTTGTTATAATTTGGATATTTAGCTTTCTAAAATACCTAATTACAATTTTTCTGCAGTAAGTCCCTACTGAAAAAAAATGTTAAAAAAATTAAGCCTTATAAAACCTTATGAATACCCTTGCTGGCGGCCATATTGGAAAAAAAGGAATTGAGCCTGAACATAGATGGTTGTAACAAGAAAAAGTAAAAAACAAATGTATTCTATATATTATATGACAATTACATAAAAATATTTGTCCCCAGAATGAAGAGAAGTCAACATTTCATACCTACCCTATACATTTATACATAATTTTTATTCATCTGATTTTTCTCAATTTGTCTCATAATTCTCCTAAAAATACATATTTTGCAGCCAAACTTCATAGATTTGTTGTGAGTGATGTAATAATTGTAATAAACGCCAAAAGTTTCAATAACCAATCTTTAAAAACATTTATTGCAAACTTTTAGGCAATATTTCAGGTAAAAATCTATACAAATGACCTTTGCCTGACCTTTGACCCTAAGCCAATGACCTTTGGTGAATAATTCTTATCAAATAAGCTTTTCTTTTAAACAAGAAGGTCTTTGTCTCTAAGTCTGGTTATATTTCAAAGTCTTAACCCCATTTATTCCAGCAAAAATACTCCTAAAAAATAAAGACCCCCTTTACCTATAGAGACTTAATATATTGGCGGACATCTTGGAAAACTGCCCTAAAAACCATTTTCCACTACTTAGATTTTTCTAGATTTTTAATATGTTAAAATTTGGATATTTAGCTTTCTAAAAAACATCATTACAATTTTTTTGCAATTAGTCCTGGGTTAGGCCATTTTTTTCGCTCAGTTTACTAGTCTAATTCGCCTTCACTTAATACTCAGGAAACCCCCAGGTAGATGATGACTGTTACGTCTGTGGTGGGAAAAGCACAGGTTAAAATACCTCCTTGGCTGAGGCGAGATTCGTTTGCCCCACACAGTACAGCGTTTTTCCGTGCAGCAAGATTTCGAAATCCAAAGCATCTCTGGGAGTAAATCGCATTACTCATTCAGCCTATATGAAATTGTTATTGTAGCCAATTTTTTTGGAGATTTATTCGTTCCAGAGATATCTTGGTAGAATTAAGCATCTGTTTTTCATCAATCTGCCGAGAAAAACATTATTATTTGCAACACATGATAATTATTGTCTTTTCTCTTATTGGTTTGGTATCCTTGTGGCATTTTCTCGTGCATCTCCACCGAGTTAATCTCATTACAGCGTCCATGTCGCGAATCTTGTCTTCATTAAATGTATCAATGCACCCTCCCCGCGGATCATGTGTGAATCCTTGCAGTCCTGCCTTGTAACATGAACCAAGTGTTTGGAATCGCGTGTACACGATACACGCGGGTTGGCCGTGATTAAGGGGACAAGTTTTGGCTATAGCACGTTGCCAGTTCAGCTCACGGGGGGAAGTTAGGATTCTTGTGTTATTTACTGTAATTCACGCAAACTCTTCATGTCAATCCTGCAACTGTTTAGTTATACATCTTTAACACGAAGGAGAAAGACTTTTTTACAATGCGACTGTCTGCTGCAGATCGTTTATGGAATGTAATCGTTTAAGGTTTGTACCGAGTCAAGTCAAACCAGGTCATTCTGTTATCATTTTCAGAATTTTATTGTTTTGATTTGTTAACAAAAAGCAAAATTCTGGTGTTGTTTGTGTTACGTTTCCATTCCTATAAAGTGTATCTCGGTTCGTATATTTACTTTGATAGAAAATTTTCTCCTCGGCAGAGCGCAAGGAAGCAATTGCCGTCTTTTAACTCAATCGCATTTACGCTAGAAATAATTAGTTCCTACGTGAATCTGGAGTGGGCGAGGAAATTGAAGGTAGGTTGTGAATTTACTAAGGCTGTGTAAGTTTATCTGACATTCTTGTAAAGACATAAAAATATGCATCAAATTGTCGTAAACCCGTGGTATTATTTTTGCGACCGTGCCTTTGCGCCGTCTGAAGCACCGCCACAATATTTATATACCCTAGGTGACGCAACCTTTTGATCCAATCCCAAAGAGCTTCAAATAAACCGAATAAAAGAAACAGTGCGCGCACGCGGTTTCCGTTTATTCGATTTATGGTCTAGTTGAAACAATTTTGTAAAAAAAGCGCTCGAGAAAAAATAAGCGCATTACGACAACAGTTATCAATTATTTGACTTCTAAAAATTCTGCTTGGTGAAGCTGTTATATTTTCAATCATATTACGTCGCCGTCGATATTCATAAATCGAATTTTGCCTCACACATGGGCATTGTTCAGGTTAGGATCGTAGCGCAATAGCATGCAATGGAAATTAAAGGAAAAATAAAGTGTTGTACGAATATAAACAACGCAGCGTTTAATGTTCACCTCCATGACATAAAGGGAGGCGCTCTTAAACTTTATTTCCTAGATTGTGTGATGAACGGGCAATAGCAAGTACACCTGAGAGACTCTGAACGCACATTGGGCGGTAGAGATCGATCGCGGTTAATGTTTCATTTTATTAACACCCATCTTCGTGGTCGTCCCATTATACGACTTTTTGGCTCTTATTGCGTCCGTTATGTTAGTGCTGTATACAAACGCGGCTGCGAGGGGTAATCTTAATATTGAAAAATAACGACCGCCACATACCCGATGCCTCCCATTTGATCAAAACCTCCCTGTTAGATTTAAATGTCATCGATTTTTCTTTTTTCTATTTTATCGGTTTAATTCTTTTGTTTATATCTTATTTCAGCTCGCTTAGTCTCTCAACCTTTCAGGCGTCTTAATTGATTTAATTCCTCCCATCTACGTTCACCACACACACCGGTCCCCGCTGGATTGGAAACTTTGAAATTCTTCATAAATCAAATTAAAAACACCCATCCATAGTTTGATTGTATATTTTTCATTTATTCACCCTTTTATTTATTTGTTGTGACACCAATATTATTCATTTAGTGAATGGCAAGTAAGAAAGTTGATCAGTGACGAAATGGAGCATTTAGCAAATAAATGCCTTTAAAATGTATTTTTACATATTTGTTGGCAATAGGAAAATGTCGTATATGCGTTTTTTTTTTAAATGACCCTCGTGATCAGTTACTTAACCGGCAATGGGAGTCGGTCACACACAGGGGCTATTTCAGGAAAAAAACAACGATTAACTTCACATTTACTAATCTAACATCAAAAGCAAAACCTAATCGCCAAAAATCTAAGGCGGTTGTTACCTAAAGTGACGTCATTATCTCATTGTTAAAATAAACAGAGTAAATCAGTTTCGTTAAATTCGAATTTGAAACAATTTTCCGTTGGTGTGCTTTGTAAATTTACTCGCACGTGCTGCGAAAATGGTTAACCCGGGCTAGGGATCAACCAGAATGTTAACTCGTGTTCGACCCACAGTTTTGCATGTTAAATCACAGCCCTGTACATCCAGGGAGACGTATTTGACCATGGGAAATGTCAGTTCAAAAGTCATTACACAAAGCAAAACATATCCCGTAACAGACGAAAAAAGATCTTGGTTTCAGAAACACTAAGAATGAACTCTACTAGACCATACACAAATACTGAGATCTCCCACCAGGTTGAATATTATTCATGCTTTGGGACTTGGGCAGCCTCAGAGTCTAGAAGGGGTTTTTCATAAAGGTGAAGATAACTGTAATGGTATTTTAATGAGTAGTTTGTGGTCAAAACCGTCAGTCGCGGCGAAGATTGGGTGCAGAGACATTTCAAATTGTTGAAGAGGTTCGGCCATAGTCTATCTTTACCAACAATGCCTTACTCTGTCCCTTTCACCTCGTCTTCTAGAGGGAAAACCTTGTTTGTTTTAAGCAAAGCATCGTTTTTATATCAAGGATAAGATGCCAATGTATTGCGCATTAGTCAGCGGGCTGAGATAATAGAATTTCACGAATGGTATGCACAAAGTGTTACATCAAGTAATCCCCCATAAAACAGGTAATTCCTTCCCTCTTCAGATATTTAATATCAATTTGAATATATTTGAAATTAGCAGGTGATACCTCAACCCCTGCGTCTTTGCAGGGTGGAACAGTTCGAAAACTGGACATAAATTCATTTTTCTTAATTTTACTGCGCCATTCCCACAAGAATATTGATATACCTGGCTACAGCAAGGACTACAAGTATTAATCAATGTTTAAGTCACGGAGGTGGAACAAGCCCTGAAGTATAATGTACTATAGGTGGTTCGAGGTCAATACCCTGGGGACACACCTCGGCAGAACGAAAGGTCACGTGCACATTTGTCTCTGTCACAGATGTGTGCGATTGCAATTGAAATTATGATCGACAAATTTGAAGATCGAAGGCTCACTGCGTATCCGAAGGAAGAATAAATGGTCAAAGTGTGTGTTTCTTAAAAAGTTTAATCTTGTAGCAATAGCAGCGTTGGTATTCCTTCCGAATATTCAATAATTTTGCGTGTTTTAATCAAGTGAATATATTTTGCCGTTGTGCTGTCTCAGAAAAGAAGAGATAGCTGTTTTCAGTTTACATAACTATCCCTGTCTCCCAGATTCTTATAAATCTCTACGTCTAGAAAAAAAATAATAAGGCATATTTGGTCGTATTTCCAGACAAACTGGGACGGTTAACTAAGCACCTGCTCTCTTTGCACATAGCGTGATTACTATGTCTATGTCTAATCACAAAAAGCCAATCCAGTCTACTCTTTACCACAGGCTCTGTCATGACTCAGTTGTGGTGAAAAAATTATTCGCTGGACAGAACTGTGCACAGCTAGTAAATAAATAATTTAATTTATAAGAGGATCCTGGCCGCTGTACCACCTAGCGGTCAGTGAGTGTCAACATCTTCTCACATCAGTCTGATGAAGGCCTTCGCCCATGTTGGTCGTAAGCTAACGGTATGAAAGTATTTCGGCTTGCGTTTGATAATTTTCATTTATGTGAATATGTAGTGAAACATCTCTCTGGCCTAGGTAGAGGCTAGACCCAAACCCCTCCTACACTGTACCCAGCCCTACGCAATCGTTATTTGGGTAAGCCGCGTCTCGTTAGAATTGTTATGGTTAGAACCTCGCCCTCCCAGACGACCGAATAACAAATATACACGCGTTTTTACCAGCTGAAAGTAGTAGTGGTGTTTCTACCCGGCGTGCAAACCGATCAATAGCCGCAACTGAACATATATGGGAGGTGTTACGCAGAGGACGGTTTAGGGAGATCTCCCACTGCCTTGATGGTAAAGGTTTGGGCCTTATTTCCCCTCAGTGTGGCTTCAGGGTGATTGGTTTCCCAAGGGGGTGAGTTAGGGTGTGTGGGCGCACGTGCGTGTTGCCCCGGGAGAAACCTAATATACCACATTACCTCATAACACACACGGCTGGCGAGGCAGCAGTTGCTTCAATATTCAGATAAAAGAAAAGGAAAATATGAAATGTTTACTGAAATTTAATTACAGAAAGCTCTTCTCTGGCAACCATGTCGGAATGTTGTTTACTAAGACTCCCTAATATAACATTGGGTAGAGTTACCACACGAACACGTAGACTATCTGACACCCGGCGTCGCTTCACTTTTTCTCGTCTTTTCTTGTGTATTCATATCCAGCGCTCTATCTTATTTAATTTGACTGTCGGGTTCAGTGTATAAATTACCACTAGCGTCGATAAATAAAAGAATAAGCTCTCTCGGCGTGAGCGCAGATTACTGCATCTTGCACATTATACCCGTGAAGTTCAATCAGATTTTCTAATAAAGCGTCGTTCAGCGGCGGTTGCCCCGTATCAAACACACTGAGCGATTGGGCCTCTGATCGGATCTCAGCGTGCAAGAGAGAATTTCTGAAAAGGCGGTTTGGATTGAAAGGTGAGCTTTTTTCTCAGTTGCTTAGAATAAAATCTCAGAGGAAATACTTTGAAATGGTAATGTTTGCTCGTATATTAGCGCTGAAATTGGTAAAAAGATTTTGGTTGATCCCTTTTAGCGTATCTGTCTGCATTAGTTCATGCGTACCAGCGCTGTTGACTATAATAGTATACAAGGCAACGACAAGTTGCGTCGTAAAGCATCTTTGTCAATGTATATCACAATAATTCACGAGAGTCGAAGGTGTTAGTAGTCCTATCTAATATAAACGACTGTTTTGACCGTCTTTTGGCCGTGATTTCCACGTAGATATATTCGTGTGTATTGTGCGCACTACCTAAGCTGCTGAAGCCTGCATGTTTAAATATGTTCGATGACATTTTTTGGTTCGTAGGATCATACAAAGGGTTGCTTGCGCGCGTTAGTCATGTACAAGTTACGCATACCTTAACGTGTGCTCGCGCTTGTGTTCACCTATGAACGGGTGTGCGGTTGTACGTATTTTTAGACTGCTTGTGCACTTGAGCGAATATGTCATTAAAGTGTTGGCACGTGTTTGCTGAGATTGGCTTGTTTTACGTCCTTTGAGGAACATCATTAAGCAAAGTCTGATCACGCGAAACTTCAATGATGAAGTGAAGTTAAGAACGAAACCCCGTCAGGTCGTGGTTTCGATAGCTTTTCTATCGATTATAATTCTGAATTAACAAGGGTTACAGGGTCTTTATTTCCATATTTCATGTCAAACGCACACGCATTTCCTTTAAAAAATACAATACTTTGATATCAAAACCTCTTTTCCACACACCCACAGATAATACCTCCTATATACTGTTTACGGCTTTTGATTTGAAGACGTAGGCCGTCCAAAAACTTCCACTGATGGTTGTCCTGGTGTACTGAAAGACACACCTTTAACTCTACCAGTGACCTTAAAGACCTAGTAATTTTTAAAGAATTGATATGAGCTTTAATTGCCTATATCTTTCCGTTTTAATGGGATGTGAAAAGTCGAAAAATCCAAATGGCGGAGGATATTAGTGAGGGTATTTCTACTGTGGAGTGACTTGTAACTGATTATATGTATTAGTATCCAGCTAAGAAAATGAGACAAAATTTTACTATGCAACACCTTACCTCGGGAAATCCTTGTAGAAGAAAAGAGGAAATGTAAGTTGAAGTTTTATTTCATGGAAGGTTCCAATTAATTGGATGCCTTCCGTAGACTGAGTAAAAAAATCTTACGCTAATAATCTAGGCGTGCCCTCTGCTCAATAGTGTGTTTTATATCCGAGGCGGGAGCACAGTGAACAAGGGTTTTATGTAATACAGTTGTAGCGCAAAGAAAAAACATTTTTCCGGCGAAGGGAAAGGCGAATTTCCATCCAGGGCTCCGTATCTCGAAAGGTTCGCTACGTGCGCAAGTGTCTCGATTCCATGGCCCCGTATCTCGAAATAGAATCGGTTATGGAATCGAGACACTCGTGCGCAACATAGCGAACCTTTCGAGATACGGAGCCCAGAGTAGCTAGTGATAGACATTCAAAGCACGCACTGATAAGTTTTATCTCTCGTAAAATCCCCATGCGTCGCAGCACTATCCTAATACAGCGAGACACACGTCGTGTTTCGATCAAGTCAACACATGTAATTCAGGAAAAACACGTCGAATCAGGAAATGTTCGACTTTGGTACAGCGATCTTACAACTTCTAGTAACGCCTTACATGACTCGGCGACTATGTGATATAATCCACGTGAACGGAGAAAAGGGTTAATCCCATTGCAAATAAATAGTTTATGTTAAGTTAAGTCAGTTGTTTAAAAACACACCGTATTTATTTTACTCAGTTTCACTTGCAGTGACCCTGATTCAGATCAAACCATAGAAAATGTGCAGCAACTGTTGAAACCAAAATATATCAGTTCTTGTGAATTGAGCATTACCTAGAACCGGGGTTAGGTATGGGTCCACACACAACTAATTGTTTATACTGGTTTACTTAAAGATCCTTTGTAGACTGGATGGTTTACTACGGCAAATTATTTACCATTTCATATTTTGTTGTGACGAATTAAGTTTGCAAAATGTTCCTAGTCAGTATCTATATCAGAATCTTTGTTCAACAATGTTTTATGACAGACGTTTATGATGTATGCTATTGACGAAACAAAGAAATTATAATCTGAGTGAGGTGATAAAATTATTTACGAGTAATGGTAACAGCTGTACTTTTGTCTATTTTGCCGACTTCAGTTAAACATCGGGAACTGGGGACATACGAAAAAGGCGATATGCATTCCCCTTGCCTAAATCCCCTGGGTCTAAAAGCTATCCCCGGGGATTGATTTACCACCCGCTGTTTCATTTTGTTAAAATACCCCAACATTCAGCTGTGCACATCTCAATACATACAAATGTATGTCTGTGTCCACAGGTAAACGGTACGTAAACACGCACATATTACGTCATCGACCTAGCCCCGGCCAGCTGCTGGCGCGTAGAGTATTGTTAGTACAGTTTGTGTGTGCCTCACTGTGCTGAGAGCGTCCCGCGCGGAACGCTACTTAATCCATTAAACATACCGCTACGTTAAAACGCCTCGGTCACTCGACGCCGCGTTCAGCTCAATACTGAGAGTTAATCCTGACCGGTCGCTGCCCTGTGAAAGTGTCACCGTTTGCTGAGACGCCGATGACATAACTTTAAGGGGTTGATAAGATACGGCGAAGGGTTAACCTGTGGTTATTTACGGTGTCCAGTGCGGTGCTATTGAGGCAATGACCGTGCCACGTTGACCTATATAACCGAGCACAGCACATGATTCACTGAGTGAGTGACCAACGGGAAACGGCCAACTGACCCTAACGCTCCGGATATCTCATAGTTAGGCACTCTATAACAGCTTCGCTCCAAGGCTATACATTGCCCAGGGACAGTGTGTGGAAGCTTTCTAGCACCCTAAATGACTCCGTGGGTTGTTATGACGGGGATTCCTTGTATATTACACCACTGATTTACTCTCCGCTGTAGTGAAGACTGAGGTAAGTACGTTATTTACCCCGGGGTTATTACTGTGGACATGAACATCTGGTAGTCTCTCATGACAGGGAAATGATTTAGGTATTGTGTATGTTTTTCTCAGAAGTCCCCTGCATGTCAGTGCATGGCGTTAGTATTTCAGTATTCAAGTTGTCCATCACTTGCAAATATGTCAATTTAAACTCACTAGCCCGGTGTTGATAATAAAAGCAGTGAGGGAAAACGTCTGTGCTTGGACACTGGGATGGGTTTGGGTACAGCTATCTGGACTCCTAAGTCAGAGGCTCCGCTTTTCAAATTAAAAACATCAACATTCCACTCTTAGGATTAACATGAAATTTAGGCCTCCCTTTTCGTTTCTGTGCAAATTTATTTGACGGAATCCCCTTAGCCGCCGAGATTCCTTGTAGGGCATTCACATCTGTTTCTTAAAATCTAAGTTTTTTTCTACCCGTGCTGCGTTATGAAAAATGTGAGTGTGCCAAGGCTATTAATCCGGCATTGTTTATGAAAGATCACGCGCCATTAATTGGCTTCGATGCGTGAGAATAAATCGTCAACTTAAACGATCGTTTTTTAATATTACGTCTGAAATTCAGTTCTTCCCGTTAGATTTTGTTTATCCTACTGTCATTTTCAAAGCTGTGCACTACATCTTTGGTAATCTCTCATCTGATTGATCAAAACATCAAACATGCGCACGCGTACGCGCACACACGCGCAGGCACTTCTAGTTAACTTCCGAGAGAGTTAAGTTGTTCATCGTATGCAGTTTCAGCGGTTTATAATTCAGCTGTAAATTGAGCTGCTGCATACATTATTTAAATTGCATAACATTCAGAACAACTGTATGAAAAAAGCCCGTTTACAGCAGAGCCAGAGCTAGTATCTTCTACCGGTATATATATTGTCAGACTTTCCCAGATCTGTCTATCAATATTTCATAGGTGTCCTTTTTTCCCCTCTTGTCCATTGGCGATTATTTCCCATGCGACGGTTTAATCCCATTATGAATATAATTAAACCTAGCGTTCAATTAGTAACATCTACTTCGTCTGATGAAGGCCTTCGCCCGGGTTAACGTGTAGGTTTCACAATGTTTTGTTGGGTTCAAATAACGATCTTTAGACATTTTCTTTATTAAAAACTGATGGACATTTTTGATGATGTTGAATACTGTAAGGCACTTTATTTCATACATTTTCACTTTTGAGTATCCCCCCCACCCCCCGTTACTTCTTGTATCGGCGGATACAGTCTTGTGTTCGAGCTAAATAACATATAATGTTCTCCTGTTGCATTTTTTTCAACAGAAATGACCTTGATCACGAGAGAGAGCTTTATATCAGTCACGGACATGAATGTCCAGTCAACCACTTAGTTTTTCTCTAGTACCATCACGCCCAGCCCACAGAGAACACGCGTTAAATGGCCATTATCTTGTTGTTAAACTAGCATACACACGCTGGGTATGGTGTTTTTCGGTAAGTACGTCTAACCACTAGGTACATGTAGTAGTCAAAGTGGAATATAAAAATAACAGACAAAATAACCGCATGTCTGGTACTCGGCCACTGTTTGAGACACTAGTGTCATCATATTTATGGTTGGAGAGGTGCGTGGAAGTTTTCCGGTCAGTTAGACAAGTCCGAAGATAAAGACCACCGTCTTAAAACGGAGCGACACAAGGCAGGTAACGCACGACTGCTAGTTACTGGATACAAAGCCACACACCTCTCCACACCTTTTGCTACGTCCGATGATAATCGCTAATGACGTCTACGTATGATATCCTATACCAGGCCCTCCCTAATCTTTTATATCTTGGGCGGATAAAACGTTTTATTCTTACAAGATTATATAGAGAACCCAGTTTTTTAAAGTAAGTTAACTTTGTCGAGATTTGTTTGCACATAGTGGCACTTTAAAATGACCGTGGTTTGACTTATGGACATTACTGATAACTGACGCATGTATTTTAATAAAGGCATCATTGAGAATAGCGGACACACGAAGAAAAAATTATCATTTAGCATAAAAAACCAGGACTGAAGGCAAAATCATTGTCAGTAAGCATTCAGGTAGGCATATTTTGTCTTAGGATTTGCATATTTCAGCTGGTTGAAATAATAAAATTATCTTAACCGGAATCTTTTATTTGTCGCAATACGGAAAATAAAACCCCAATTCTTTCGATATCTTCTAATTGTATTGGTTTTCTCCCTGCTTGTTCACACTTTCTCATTGTCAAGTACTCGGCCACAGTACATGAGATTCTATTTTTGCCACTTTACTGAAAGATTCCTTGTATAATCATTGTTTGTTTGGACGTAACCCGAGTTGCCCTCTCTGTGTCTTCATAGTCTTGGCCATCGCTTATCTAATATTCATACTCACCTGTCAAAATAACAGGTTAACACTGCTATATTCCCATATTAAGACGTTTACATTTATGTGTTTGGCTATAAATACAGTCTTTGGCATGAGGCTGAAGTGGTCGGTTTAACATGGTAACTGGCATTGTACACACGTTAATGTCATGGACCCCAGCTTGTCAGTTTAACTAATAAATACACTTAAGAAAACGCTTCAACGTAATTTTAGTTCGAATTGCGCAATAAATGTGATGACAAAATGGTAGCGGTGAGTTCTATTAAAGAGATGGTGATCCTTTCTCTTTGGTTCCATTCATTTTTTTTCTGCAAGAAAAACACTTTATCTTGCCACACAGCTTTGTTTAGAGTTATTTTGGGCATTTAAAAATAAATTAGCAAATTCTGTCTTTATTTCAACTGCTTTTCCATGGAGTACTCAATATACTCGTATGATTTGGTGAACACGTAAAGGTACCATATCGGAATTACNTTACGCTAAATTGCAGTCAGCCGAGCGCACACCATAGTTAATTACCCCCTTACAGCTTGTAGTAGGCGGGACAGACGCTTAAACCGGCTAAGCTGACAGTAATCTAGTGAGACTCCCCACAGTTATAGATCGATCTAAAATCAATGGGAATGGGGTCTTATACTGGGTCCTTGGTCAGTTAATGCTGTTAATGCCTGTAACTTGGTTCTTAAGGCACAGTTACCAGTAGGCGGGTGAATACCGTCAGTGACATATCATGTAGGAATATGGTATATAGTGTGCCACACGCCATATGAAGATTACTTATGTAAGTATTCTCCAGGATAAAGTAATTAGGTGTAGGAGTTACTTTACTTTATTTTTTTCACCTAAAAGCAATTTGGCAATGATGGAGGAAGTTGGCATGAAAACCCTCTTAAATGGTGTATCTCGTTAGGAAAATGTTTCCGTGACAGACGTAGTTCTGTACACGTACTAGTAACATCGGTCTCTGATTTTAATCTTTTTTTTCTGGCAAAAGAACTATATATTCGATTATTTTGAAAACTTGGTTGTAGTATTGTTTTGTTTTATCTATGTAAGAATGTTGCGATCCAGGATTTTGTCTTTTTACTTTCCAATCACTATTTTCCTCTTAAACAATGGATCTTAACCCTTAATGTTGGTTTGGTCAGCGATTCGTCTCTAGAGCGAGCCTTTTATATTCGTTTCGCTTAAAGGGATAACAACTGTTCATTTTGGCCAAAACACGGATTTCCCTGGGGTAAAGGACAATTTTCTCACACATATACTTACCAATGGTTAATGAATCCATTCCGACATTCAAAGTTAGTCCTTGGTTTTTTTTCTAAAAAGTTTGGCTTTTTGTAATATTTTCTTGAGAGATTATTACAGAGTGTAGCCATCCATGGAGGTCACGTGATGTGATGGTAAGCACAAATTCCAGAATAATTATGTTAACCGCCGATTTGGTGGTAAAATATATTTTATTTTATTTCTATGAGTTGTTTGCAATGTATTTATTGGGAAATGTGAATTTCATACGAACTGTTGTTATCCCTTTAATGTGCAGTTTTTCGCTGATGTGCAGTGATTCAGCGTTCAAGCATATAATTCATTTTGGAGGTGTGTCAATTGTCTTTGGCCTCAGTTAATTCCCATTTACAGACCTAAATCAATTATCTCTGTCCGATATGCACACTTTTGCATGTTCCCGGTAAAATTGTATTGTAGCTTGCCAACAATAATGTGTTTGTCTAAATACAATTGATGCGCAGCTAGCTTTGATATGTTTTGTACCCATTATATGTGGCATTATATGGACAGATATAGACATTGTCAGCATTTTTATATACACTGCGTGGGTTGCATGTATTTAACAGACCATCAAAACTACGCACGTGCGTGTCAGCGTACGCTCGCTGATGGACCTGAGAGGAAATTAAGGGTGAATCTCGCTTAGCAATACTTGATTACTGAGCGTCTTCTTATTTATCTTCAGCTTTTTTATGGTTTTCGAATGTGACCGCAAGGTCCTTACTCTTCCATTTACTCTGACAGAACATTCACCTTAGCAGAGCTCCGGTTGTGCTAAAATGCGTTAGGTGAGACACGCGTGGCGCGACGCAGCATTATATTGCCTTCTGTTGTTTTAGCGATGTTACTATGTGTTGATGCTTGGCACGAGCGTGGGTTATTGTTTGTATAACGTCTGGCCGATCTGAATGGTTTTCCTGATGTTTTTGGTCAATTGTTGTTCGCGTCCTAAATGACTTTATCAATAATCTATAACGGGACTTGCCGTGTAACCCTTAAGTCGTTAGTTTTTCGCCGATTCCGACACACACATTTTAGTTCATATTTATATGCGTTATTGCAGTAGTATTATTCAAGACAATGAATGTTTGCCTCAGTGTAGTATCTAGATTATTTATTGTCTGTGTTTGATCAAGGGCTCTTTATTTATGCATGACCACCTGCATTTCTCCGCTAAACACATTTCGCAAACTGTTACTTAACAGTTTGAACCAGCTAGCAGTTCTTGTGCATTTAACAATGTATATTATCCATATCAATGTTATATCAATGTTTATTGAACGTGATTTTAAATAGAAGATTTCTCCAGTTCAGTCGATTAAACAGCAGATTATTTGAGGACTTTTTACTTGCTCACATTAGCCCCTATTTTGGTGAGGCAAAATCACCCGTATTTGGTCAGAGGTTACAGCAGAAACTGCAAATATCAATCACGTATCCAATCGAACGACGACAGGGCATAGACTAACAAGGCACCTGTATTAAATATGCAAGGTGAAATTGCTCACGATACCGTAATATTTAAAATAATCCATACTTGAAGCAGGGCCAA
Source organism: Lingula anatina (assembly GCF_001039355.2). The sequence goes on along the minus strand of NW_019775913.1, from coordinate 512,620 downwards.
TGCTTGTTACGTAATGCGTTCTGAATAAAACGCGATAAGGTATGCGAGACTGGTTTTCATTATCAAGAGGTCTCATATATATATATATAGCCTATACTTCAGCCTGTGCACGCTCACATATATATCCAAGCATATAAGTAGCGGCTAGAGACTAACCACTTATAAGCTACTCGGACATATACTTTGCTCTACGGGTGAGTACGTTTACATCTATTAACTAGCTTTTAAACGGCTCCGCTCGCTCAGAGACATCGGAGTATTTACACCCTCTTATCAACAGTTTCCAGAAAGCCAGGCGTTAAGAGAATCATTGTTAATCACCTCAGGGCAAGTGATTAGGTGTTCGAGCCAATATCGGCGTTAAAAGCGAGGGTTTATTAGGGTATTATTGCGCAAAGTTTCATTGGTGTTTGTTGAGGTTGGAGAGTCGCTGTTGACCTACGGGAGAACGGTACTTTAGACGGAACGCGCCCTAAGAGGAGTTAGTAAGTTGTATTAGTAGATTTACTTATATTTAAACGATCTAATTTAAGGGGTAATTGAGCCACCGAATTGCAAAAGTAAAATGAACGTACTTCATCTTTATAATTTCTCAATTATTCATGCGTCCCCGTTATTGATGGTAATATATTCAATGTGAACGATATATTTGGTGACTTGTCTTACATAACACAAGTACATGTGTATAGAGTGAAGTGGTCAATGAAGTCCAGTTGAACCAGCTGTCCTGACGTTGCGCACTCGTTTATTGCGCAGATGTTCGTGACAATTCGGCCTAATATAGTATAGCCCTACTGCGTTATACTGCATGATTGCGTTTTTGTTTTTGCTTTATCTTCTTCTACAAGTCAACAATGGGAAGCCTACCTATAATATTTACATAAGATATCGTAGAAACTCTATGATCTCGTGTTATGGGTATAAAATCGTTCTGGTATTTTGTATTGATTTCATCATTTTACAGTCAATTGAACTTACTAATTAGTCTCCTTTTCTTTTAGAGCAGTAACAGAACTTCAGTAAGCGTGTGAATATTTAACTACATGAAATGTTTATTATTAAAATTTTGTTGATACGAACCTCACGATACGAACAATGATACACGTCAAGATTTTTTCTGTACACATTGGTATTTTTATTGTGGTGTTCTTTACTCGGAGTACGTTTTCTTGTACAGGTATGTACAGGTTATAAAACCGCTTGACCTCTTCAGCGGACGTATCTACTTGTATGTCTAGTATCTATTTAGACAAAACAGCGTGATCCCCCCTCTTCCTATCAGTTGTGTGGAGAACATTCAACCCCTGTAGTTCTTAATCAATTCCTGCCCACACTCTTTTGATATATATATTTCCAAATACATACATAAAAGAAATCCGTGTGTATTAGTTCTTTTTTCATTTTCAATGTTTTTTTTTTTGAATCAATGAAACACCGGACCAGATTAAAGGAATGTCTTGAAAGTCAATACCTCCTTCCCTTCAGAGAATTTATATCGACGGGGAAGTTCTTATCAGTTTTTTGTTGAAAAACATGTGTAAAGGTATATAGCGACTGTGTACAGAGCATATGTAACTTCGTGTTTGATCACGGCAGCCGTCTAACTCATGTTTCTGTGTGTGTGTATCACTTACGCAGACTAGCAATACGTACGTAGAGAGTAATAGGAACCCTCTCCATAACAATTGCCTGGCTTTAAAAAGATATTTGGGATATTTAAGCTGGTGACCCATTGATAAATAATAATAACGTGAGTCTATTGTGTGAATTCTGCTTCTGGATGATATATTTCATTTTAATGATTACATTTTAATCAAAATTTGATGTAGCGATTTCATATCCAATTTAACTAATCAAAGCAGTGGCAATATGTTTGTTACATGTTTAACTGTTTGTGGTATCGTATTTCACATAATTGTTTGAATTTTGAGAAAACACCAGTGTTTATCAGATAAGTTTATTCAAGCAGTAAAATGTAAGCTCGATCTATATTGACCTTGATTGCAGGTTTGAATGGAAATGTTGCTTTGTAAAAAAGTCGAGCAAACATTTTGGAAATCGTTCTGCTGGGAAGTAATGTATCACTATATCTGAGATTTCCGCTGGGCTCTAAGAGATACGATATCCAGGCCCGTAGCCAGCAATTTCAAAATGGGAGTTCTTTTTCTGAAAAAGTGGATCTTTTACCCTGAAACCTGCATGTGCCCTAATAAAATTTTAACCAGAGGGGATCTTTTCCCAGCAAAAAGGAGGGGTGGGTTGCTTCAAACGCCCCGGCTACAGGCCTGAATATCATATCAAGACGCCTAATGACGAAGTTGTTTTCTTAAACCGTCAGTGGCAGAATAGTTAGAAAATTAGGGTGTCCCTCTTCATCCCTGCTTTTCATCCATCTACGTTTCTCCTTTTTTCTCTCTACTTCTATGCTTGAATTTTGAAAACCGATATCATTTGAAAAATCCAAATTGACAAAACTAACATATTGATGTGGCTACTTTAAGTGTAAATAGTGCGCAATGCTGAATACCCATTACGTTTGATTAATTTCATGCTTTTTCACAGCTGTCAAGTCTAAATGTTATAAATTCTTATTCGCAATGTTGCGGACTTTGAATGAGTGCTTTCCGTTGTAATTCAGAGCATATTTGTTTGTAGTAGGTTGCATTGGTTAAAATAAAGACTGACATGTACAAAACTCTCCACGCACATGTACAAACACAAGCTGATAATTAAGGAGCGGATGTACCCAAATATAGCTAAAAATAGCCATTTTTGGNAAGTTAAAGCTGTGTTCCAAGCATAATTAGATATTTTGAAGATACGTTAAATGAATGTGACAGGAATAAAAAAGCCAAGACCTTTATTTTAAGAGAAAATCTCAAACCTACATTCCCTCCTTAAAATGGGTTATTGTAAAGATGTAAAGTGTGTTCCTTGCGGTAGTAACTGTATTGATTGTGTCAACTATGTTGGGAACCCAATCAGTCTCCTCTGTCCAGTAGAGGTCACGGTCACTTAATTATTGTCATTTCCCTGTACTGCCGTAGTCACTTAATGTCACGGTCACTCTATCAGTGTCAGTCCAAATAGACCGCTCGGGTGGACACAGATAGTACCCTAGATAACATTCAAGTTGGAGAAGATACCACTTATGTCCGGCGAACATGGTCAGTTGCAAGCTTAGCTACCGGCCTCGCAATGTTTGAACCATCTGAATTGAGATTTAACTCGAATATTTCCTAAATTAAAGACCTAAAAATTAAGTGAACTTTAACAGGTTGGTTGCAGTGCATTATAAAAAAGGGCATTTAGCCTTCTTCACACACACTCACACACACACACACACACACACACACACTAAGAAAAGATTGCCTTGTGAGGCCTGGTAGCTGCATATTCTGGCAACTGGAAACCACTGGTACACACTTTGTATTGTGTTATATATTTACTGCCATATTTCGAGGTAAAAGAAACTGTTTTTGAACGTCTCAACTACAGTTGCCAGTTACAGTAAGGTATTTATGTGTAAATGGAAACACACTTTGAGCGGAGTTGACGGCCCTGTGGAAATTGAGCCAATACTTCAGCGTGTGCGCTGGCTTGAGATAAAGATCATTTTGATTTGACACTACCCCCTTGGAAGAACAATAGCTATAAGACAAGGACACAAAAGTTAAGATGATTTGGTGGTTTTTGGTGGTCAGCTCATAGCTTTCATCTTTAACGGGCTTCACGAACATTTTATTCAGAGCATGAAAAAGACGTGTTCGATTGAGCGTTTAATTTTTGGTCATGTGATCTGATCAAATGGACGTGACATTATTCAGTGTAGACCAAGTAGGGCCTATATTTGACAAGAAATGACTCGAGATTCAGAGGCGCCGGTTGATGTTAAATGACAGCTGTAGGTAAACTTATTTAAATTTAGATCGCTTTTATCGTTATTATTGCCATTACTTGTGCGTGTGCATGTGCGCATCGCTGTGCGCGTTGGTGAGCGATTGTGATGCCTACATACAGTATGAATAGTTGCATTATTTTAATGGCTGTTCCCTGTACTCATGCAACGTCGGTAGGCACGTGCTTTGTGTGCATGCGGCAGTCTGAGTTCCAGTACATGAACCTTTTTTGGTCGAATTTATCGTATGACTGCATCTATGTTTGTGATTTTTTGTTAAAGGAAGCATCTCTTCACGAGGTAGGTTCTTGTTAGCGCTTAACTTATAATGATGACTGTTGAACTTCTACATCAACACGTATCACATCACGACAATAACGGAGGAATGACTCCAAATGCAATTGAATTATTCGGAAGGATAAACTTGATACACGTAACACATAGTGGCAAAGCGGTGTTGCATTATAAGCTATCGCAGCCACTGTTGTGGCTTCGATAGCTTATAATGCATTGTAGGAAGATATTTGGGAAGATATTTGGCCAGGCAGACATTGAGGGCGATGTAACCCTACATATACACATGAAGGGTGGATGGATGGATGGATGGCTCAAAAGCTTACAGTCCGTTTATAGATTTGACGAGAATATTTGGAAGAGTCGTGGAATTCCCAAGATTAGCATATTTATTTGATAATAAGGACTATTACCGAATCGTGGTAATCTAATGTCATTACAATTGACGAGATCTCATACCTTTAAAGTAGCATTCGCCAACAAGGAAATCTTATTTGAAGCTATATTTAAGCAAAATCGTTTAACGCGACGCTTTACGCTTTGCCAATGTATTTTTTTCTAATTATTCACCAACGCAATTAACTATAATCGATGCGGACCAGTTATTTCCCATGTATACCTGTCAGAAATTGGCCGCATTCAGGTGACCGAGTGATTTACGGAGATACATTGTAATGAACAGATTAGGGATTTATTTGTAGGTGGAAATCGTTAAAGCACTTTAAAAATGAGCCGTATCCCATTTCAGCGTGTTTTATCGTATTGATGTCGAAATAAGGAGGTGTGAGCTCGTATCATACATGACGCGAAATCCATAAACATTGTGGGCCTCGATACGCAGTCTCGGGTTTCAATGTTCTTTTCGCATTGAAAACAGATTAAATGTCGTAAACAAGGCCTACTCATGTCAGATAATGGGGATCAATTTTTAAGCTCGCGTTTTGATGCCAAAATCTCCTCTGCTTTGCCTGTCAACTTACCGTGTGATGCTGTCGTGCAGTTCTGGTTGTTTGACATCCATTTGGCTTGACGATATCACAAAACTTTAAACAAGACACAGAAAATTATTAACCTTTATGATCTCTATTTTATCTTTAAATCAGGGTAACTTCTGTTCGGGTCAAATATGTCTATCATATTCTGGTTCAGTCGTTTCTGAGGCACCTAATTAAACGTATTTGAATATTCCATCGTAGAATGGAGATGCCACCAAGATTGGATAACAAGACAAGTGTGACAAGTCGCCCCTCGAGATGCTAGACCTCTCTGAACTGAACGCTTAATGTGAGTGACAAAATCAAGGTTGAATTCTCACTGGACAGGTGTAAGGTGGGTAGGTCGACTTTGCAGAACAATCGCTTCAAATGAGAAAAAATATCATGCTGATCTCTTCCTCTTGTGTCTGATGTCTGATAAATGTCCACTTTTGATTATTACGGAAATATTTTCATTGGTCATTAGTCAGGGTAGTGTCTGTGGATGTTGTGTGAAATGGGACCATGTTCAAGCTTCAGACAATTTCTAATAGAATTGCTTTGAGTCACATCAAAATATATATGAATATTTATTTTATCACACCCTTTCCTCTGGATGTCTGAAGTAAATGTTTGTGTTCCAATACTGGCAAGAAGGTAAACTTGCTGGCATCCAATCAACGACACTGAGCTAAACATGACTATTCTTTCTTAAAATGATGTTAAAATTGACAGAAGCGTTTCAGTCTGGTCGGAAAGTAAGCTTAATGACTTCCCTGATTGTTTATGCAGATACTGCAATGGTTTGAGAGATGATAGAGTCAGTTGATCTTGATCAGTTTGTAGACGCTTGGTGGCGCTATGATCGAGGTGGAGCCGGAGGTGGGCAGGCTGGCATTATATTTCAGGGAGTGAAAGTCAGCGTCACCTTGCGTCTTTGCTCAGGCGATTGCTCAGCCTTTTGATGAGGATAGCTTCTATAATTACACCCCATTTAGCTTCCTTACCGAGTGATTTGACTTTGTCCGTATTGAAACTTAGTTTGATCTTTACCAGTGAATAGTTTGGGTTGGGGCTTAATTTAAATTATATATTCATAAAAACTCACTCAAGTTTAGGTAGGATGAATGGAAGAGTTCTTCAAGTGTTCACTTTCTCTTCCGGGGGCCCCCACGTGTCAGTAATCACGTGCTACTTTTACCTGAGAGGCTCATAGAAGAGAGAATTTGAAAAAGAGATTATTGTGTGCGTTCTGCTTGCTTAGCGATCATCTAGAGATGATTTACTTCCCCAGCCGATAAGGTAGGCAAGATAGCAGATGTTTCCTTTGCCGCATCTTCGAATTGTTCAAATATAACTGCTATTATGATAATTAATATATACTTAAATATATGTTAAAAGAAATATTAGTTCAAATTCTGCTTCACATGATATCGACTGAGACTGATTTTAGTTTGTGATGGTTCCAGTGTCAAAATATTTTAATTTCTAAGCCGAACTGCCTCGTAAGAGCTGTTTTTTCAGTTGAATATCATAGTTTTCATTTATCAACCGCTGCAGGAAGTAAGTGCAGACCGCAGAATATTAGGAGGATAAAAAAGACAATAGTTTCCTGTCACTGTCGTTAGCTGGTAACTATGATTTCTGTTTTTTTCTTTATTATTTCCTTTTTAAGTATGGGTGTAGCTGTTTGCAACATGTGCATACATAAGTCTTGCTCAAATTAAAAGCCACCTCATTTATATGTGTACAACAATATTATGAAAAAAATCTGTTTTGAAAATAATTGAATTTTAAAATGTTCCATTAAGTGACATACCCAATGGATCCAACAGACTGAATTACTGATGTTATTTTACGTTGTCAGGGTAATAGTAACTTGTTATTCCTTACAATGGCAATGAGTTTTTTTGCTGTTCTAAATCCGCAGGTGTAGTCTTTTTTTAAGACAGAGATGTCTTTTTGTTCAGGACATTTAAGAGCGTGGAATTGTGTTTGAGGAATTTCTGGAAAAGGAAATATGTCAAAGCTATGCAAAGTTATTACGGTTGTGAGGGTTTTCTGAATGGCGATCACAAGGGCAAATGTTCAACAGTGCCACTATATTACTGCGCGTTTTAGTGACATCCTTGTTGACTCTTAACAGCTGAGATATGTTGGCGTGATCCTTAATTCTATGCACTTGAAAGGTATTGCTACTAGTATTTATAGGAATAATGCTTTGGACGAATCTGCTCCCAGTTTTAGAGGTACTTAAAATTTGCTTAGTTTCTAGAGTCAATTTTCAAGATAACGATATACCTTGCTACTCTATCAGTTTTAATAATATTTCACCTTAATATTGACAAGCGGATGAATTTCACCACATGCTTGCCAATTTCCCTATGCCAAAGCAACTTAATTAAGATCGGGGAAGTGACTTGCAGTTTTTATTGAATCAGAGGATCTTAGATAACGTGAAGTGGGCGCCGAGGCCAAATTAGTGAATTGATGTCTAACTCTTGAAATCATTCTCATAAGTGAAGCGAAGTAGTGATAACTCTTGAAATCATTCTCATAAGTGAAGCGAAGTAGTGACTTACATCGTCGATGTAATAACCTTGACCGTGTGTGTGTGTGTGTGTGCGTGTGCGTGTGCGTGTGTGTGTGTGTGTGTGTGCACGCGTGCATGTTTATGTGTTTGTGTGTGTGTGCGCGCGATTACGTTTGTTTGTGTGTGTGCGTGTGTGAACGTGTATGTGTGTGTGTGCTTGCGTTTGCGCGTATTTATGTGTTTGTGTGTGTATGAGTGTGTGTTAAGGTGTGCTGCATCATCTCTCCATCCTGTCTCAGAATACAAGTACAGGTTGTCAAAAAGTTCGCCTGAGGTCTTCCTCCTCTAGTTAATGTGCATCCAGGGGAAGTCCTTTGGGTTGTGCAGAAACAGACATGGCGTACTGATAGGAGCCTTGTTAAACCACAGCGACAAATTATTGACACGGTGTTTGCACTGATAACCCTGCCTGCCACGAGACGTGTATTTCCTCAGTTCTCGTCAGTTCAGCTCAGAACGCGTTCACCTTCAGACAGCGCGTGGGTCTTGGTTCCTTGATTCCGAGAAATCCCCTAGGTGCTCTAGGGGAAACTCACCGTTTTATGTGTCTGGATGAAGTGTCCCGCTGTAGGGGAAACAACAGTCGTATGTAGACTAATCCATCGTGGCCAGCATGTGACGGGATGCACCTGATTTTAAACGTACCAATTTATCCCCAGGTTTCACCTTACTTTGATTTGTCATAAATGACGTTGATTAAAATGACGATTTGTGTTAACAGCACATTTAATTAAAGTGGACATGTGCTGTTATTTTACTGAAATGTGAAAGTTTACATATCGGCATCAGTGTTTAGTTGGTAACATACGACGTACGTGTCCTATAGTGGTTGTGCAATGTATTAAAGTAAGGTATCACCCGTATTGTTCATACGATATTCTCACATTTACCGGTACTCTAAGTCAGTGTTCGATGGAAAAAATAAATTTTTTCTTAATGAGCAAAGTCTTACATTTATGCAAAAAAGCGAAAATGTACGCTTCTACTGATGGTAAAACGACGTTTTTTGTCTTTATATTTTTTTTAAATTCATAAGGTGCTGTTAAAGTTATATGGAAAGTGAAATTGTTATGATTTCTCCGTTTTTCTCCTCTCTCTTGCTCTCTCTCAAATATATCTATAGAAACGTTTTTTTAAGTACTGTTTATATTTCAGACATTTTGTTTCGATAACCTCCACTACTGTCTTGTTATAACAACCATAATGTTATTACGTAATCTCGTTGGTTAAAATTCCACGAACACACATTGCCCGGCCGAGCGTGTGAAAGATGGAACTTAAAGTGCTTTTAGGTGTTAGATTTAAGTGCTTCTCCTTCGTATTTACGTTTCCAGTGTTGCCACTGCATTCTTTTCGATGTTTCATATTTCAAATTTAATTTACTTAGTATTTTATTATGCAAGCGCCTATGATTCAAAGCAGAAAAAATTAGTACAGAAATATGTTCCTATTCACAAAACTGCTGTGTAACACCTGGTAGCTGCAGCTTCTGCCTTGCATACCGAATTCATTTCCCCAGCATGTGATTTCCAAATGTTTAAAGGGAGCTTCCTTTACTTGCTTGATGATTTTGCCCCTGCCACGTTTATCTTTTTACTACTAAATACTCACAGAACCGCAGGAAGTGTGCAACACTTACTTGACTTCGCTGTTTTTTTTACTTTTTCGTTATTTTCATCAGATACGGTAAGCGATTTGGTAACATTATGCCCATGTTGGGAAGCGTAATAGCGTTACTTTGCTCTGCTAAGCTTGCGGTATATGTAATGCAGCGACGTTAGCTGACGGACATCTTGGATTATTAAAATTTCAACGCGCCCTCGCGCACGCGAATCACTATACGCAAAACCGAGCAGCGGGCGGTATCCTCATTCTCTCTTAGGACAGATTATACGTATCCCTTTTAAATTGATCGTTAGTAAATACCTCAGAGGATGGTTTCAGCGCTTGAGGCGGTATCTCTCTCATCGCTTAACCTCTGCTTGGTCGCCGACCGATGAATTCCTCCACCTATCAACGTAATTAACCGGCCCGTTAAACTGGCAATCATGTCTTACGAAATCGCGTATTTGCGTTTCTTTTTATCTCTCTACACCACTTAAAGTTACTGAAGCGAATGGAACAGTTCGCGTTTGGATGCCTGGAGGGGCGACAGCTTTTAAATGTAGACGTATTTATTTAATGTAGCCCTACCAAAGATCAGGAAATATTATTATCCGATTCGTTTGAGTATATAACGCGAAAAAGATAAACCGTGCATTAAAATATTCGTTTTCTCCCTCAGAAAAAATACTCATAGATTCCAGCCGGCTACTGTATGAACGTATTCCTTCTCATACAACAGGAATTACGGGGCATGTTTTTAACTTTATTGATGAAAAACAAATAGCCCTACACACAAAATTACAATTTTTATGTATATTATATATACGAGACATGTGGCCGTATACAATACACGCTTACACTTATATAATCATCTTACTGCCATGAAGAAAATATAAAAAAAAACTTGAAAACAGATCCAGTAAGATTATTTTGCTCAATAAAGAAGGGTTTTCATACATTTTATCCCTGAACACTGCACATGTTGGCAGAGTCACCTCTGGGGCTGTAATAGCTCGGAGGAGTGAAGCGTTGATTTCTTACACTAGTTACTGGTGTCTTTGATTATTTACTTTGGCATGTCCTTTTTTTTTCTTTATACATAAAACCTGCTCAAATTTGTAATTAGAACCCAAAGACACGGGCTGATAACGGCTTATTTTCTTAGTTTTAAGCCAACGCATTTTCTGAAACCCTCCAAAAAAGAAAGTTTTGGTAAGTTTTATCGCATTTGTTGCACCTGTGGCTTCACGGGGTAGTGAATGCATACGCCCTAGTTGCTTGTTGCTCACCTTTTTTTAAAACCGCTTCTTCTTGTTGCAGGTGAAGCGAACGGCGTAAAAGAAGAGGCTGTGAGTTGTTTTATGATACACAATATTGAGCGATAACAGTGTAGCAAAGACGGTCCAAAAGGAAAAACAGAACCTTCTTCAAGTTTTGCAAGCGTTNGTGTGTGTGTGTGTTTGTATGTGTGTGTGTGTCCCTCAATGACCCTCGCAATGACGTCGTGCGTTCACAGCAATTCCTTAAAAATCCCCCTCGTCACCTCTATTAATAATACCTGCAGCTGAGTCGCCAATGTGAAGGTCGTTTCCAGCTGGTAAGTTAACGTGATATTTTATCAAATTTTGACATCAGTATCAACAGGTGACATACAACTAGTCGTACGTAACTGAGATGTAGTAGGGTTGTTAACATTTCGGTAAAAAACTGCGAATGACAACATGTAAATTGCAGTGTTTGCGCGTAAAGAGCGAGCTGGGGAATTTGACGTTTCGGTTTCGGTTTGTACCTGAATGTGTTGTTACGCTAAAAAAATAAAAATCCAGTTTAAAATGATTTGAATGGTTATTTGCACTGATAGGAATGATGTGTGTGTGTGTGTGTGTGTGTGTGTGTGTGTGTGTGTGCGTTTGTGTAGTCTCTCCTCCCACTTCTCATTGTGAAGTCATGTAAACGCTAGCGCTAAGGTGTATAGCTATAGGGTCACTAGTGATTGATTCAAACATGGAGCGGATGACGAGCAATTGACGAATTGAAAAGACAAAGGGATGTTTTGTATATTTACACAAAGTCAGCTTGATCGGGCTATTCTTCAAAATGTTTTGCTTTCTTCAAGATAGAAAATATGTTTTACTTTGATTCGCTTGGCAAACACAGCAGACGAAGCAACTTTTATTATTATGTATAGGACATAAAAATAGAGTTTCATTTGTTATTCTCTGATTATACCGCTTGTTAAAAAAATATTCGTAGGGAAGTAGAAACGGGAAAGGGTTTTTATACAAGTTGTACCCCAGTATGTACAAGTAGGTCACACGGAACCCGTTGTGCCTCCCCCCCCCCCCCCTCAACTACGTACGCCATTGTCTCGTTATCTTGAATTGAGTATGGGGGGGGGGGGGGGGGCTATGAACAGATTGAGTATAACAATTTGCACCTGACTCAATCAGATTTGTCTCTTTTATATAATTGATCTTGTTTGATTGACCAAAAACTTACTGCACTTGTTGAGACAAACACATCAACAGCAATTAAGGGGAATTCCCATGAAAATATCCCCCTCGTCACCTCTAATTATAGAAAGTCGCCATTTGCATGGGCTGTTTCCAACTAGTAAGTTAACCCAATTTTTCTTAAAATGTGATTTATCTACCAAATAGATATAAACGACTGACATATACCTCGTTGCCACTGGGGTGACGAATTAATGTTAATATTTTGGTACAATGTTCCTTCCTCCGTTATGACAAAATTGATGAAATTGTTTGTCAGTTAGGATCTCTTTAGACCTGATGCGTTTAACGTGACAATTTCCAAAATCCCCAAGTCTAAGGAATCATTTGACAAGAATGATTTAAAGATAACACCACTAGGACATTTAAGCTGCACGGAACATTTCTTCGGTGGTGTGCGTCTGTGTGGGTGTGTGTGTATGTGGGGGGGGGGGGGGGGTTCACGCCAGCTAGAAGCCGGATTGAGACCGCAGATGGATGTGATCATGTAAAAGCCTTTGTACATTTTGAATATTTTATGTTACGGTGGCGTCTCTGTGCCAAGCTGCTTCTTTTGTTTTATCATTCGTGGGTCTTTACATATTAGGTAAGTTCATATTGTACATTTCATCTTTTTATATATTTCAACTTATGATGCTTATTTATATTATTTCAGACGAGTGAAATTTAGACATACGTTGTCCTCTTCGTTGGAATGTGTACAGTATAGCCGCCAGCCAGTATGGATGACCTTCACTGGGCTGCACGGGATGGAGATACAGTGAGGTTACAGCATCTGCTGACTGCCGGGCAGTGCGACATCAATGACCAGGGAATGGTAACAACTTTGATTTCTCTCTATTTAGATACGCCGTTGTCGATCTAAACGATTTATTTAATGCAGACGACCCATGCCATAGACTGAATCATCCACTGCATAATTTCACTTTCCATTCCCTCTTTCCGCTACACAAGGTTTTCTATGTGATAGGCTAGGCATATACCAATGTAAACAATATAATATGTTCAACAAGAATCCCATACATGTAACAGATTTTTTAACAATTACCAAGTGCAAATATGAAATAAAATTTTTAAGTTAAGCCATTACATCAAAACCCGATACTTTTTTCTACTGCACTTGGAATATATGTATAATCGCATTGTTTGTACATATCCACAGGATGAGAGGACACCACTTCACTGGGCTGCAGATCACGGCCACACACAATGTGTCCAGCTTCTCCTCCAACACGGGGCGGATGCCAATATACAGGATACGGTGAGTGTAGAATAGTCAGAACACTGCAGTATGGCTACATTTACGTACATCGTCATTTTTCCTTAAGTTGTGAGAAGAAACATTATTGTGGTTTACATTCTCTCGGCCAAGGCTTTTTTCTCATTTATGAATAAATCAACATAAATCACATTGTAAATTAGAACACGGCATAATGTTTTCAGTAGTTCAACTAGTTAAGTATTATTACGTGTGAAGTGTGATGTTAAATATAGAAGTACAAACAAATTTATTTCATTTAATATCCATTATTTCTTTCAATATTTTACATAGAATTGACAACTTGAAATGATGATTCTATTAATCCACTGCATCACTGAGCTGTTAATACAGACCCAATACAGAGGCCAAATTTAATATTAACACAGCACCGATCATTTTGTTCAGTTAACCCATATCATCAAAACCCGATACTTTTTTCTACTGCACTTGAAATATATATATGTGTTTAATCACAATGTTTGTACATATCCACAGGGTGGGATGACACCACTTCACTGTGCTGCAGATCACGGCCACACACAATGTGTCCAGCTTCTCCTCCAACACGGGGCGGATACCAATATACAGGATAGGGTGAGTGTAGAATAGTCAGAACACAGCAGTATGGCAACATTTACGTACATCTTCCTTTTTCCTTAAAGGGNACCCCTATTTTGGGCACTGCTCCTATGCTGACCATTTAAGGGAAATCATGTGACTTACTGTTCTCAAACTTACAGGAAAGAAACATGGGTCTAACATACAGCTTCAATAGGTAACGCAGTCTGTTTGGTAAATTTTTCGGGCAATTTAACAGTTTTTTGTGAAAATTTAATTTTTCACTTATTTTCATCTTTATTTTCTGTTCTTTGTCTGTACATTTGACAGCTTTGCTGCCTTGTTTTTAGTTAAGCCTTATCATCAAACCCAACACTTTTTTACGGTACTTGAAATATATGTGTTTAATCACATTGTTTGTTCATATCCACAGAATAAGAAGACACCACTTCACTGGGCTGCAGAGTGCGGCCACACACAATGTGTCCAGTTTCTCTTCCAACACGGGGCGGATACCAGTATACAGGATAAGGTGATTGTAGAGTAGTCAGAACACAGCAGTATGGCTACATTTACGTAAAACGTCATTTTTCCTTAAGTTGTGAGAAGAAACATTATTGTGGTTTACATTCTCTTGGCCAAGTCTTTTTCTCATTTATGAATAAATCAACATATACTGTAGCACATTGTAAAATAGAACACGGCATAATGCTTTCAGTAGTGCAATTAGTTAAGTATAATTAAGTTTGAAGTGTGATGTTAGATATAGAAGTACAAACAAAGTTATTTCATTAAATATCCATTATTTCTTTCAATATTTTACAAAGAATTGACAAATCGAAGTGATGATTTAATTAATCCACTCCATCACTGAGCTGTTATCACAGGCCCAATTAATGCAGGGGCCACATTTAATATTAACACAGCACCTATCAATTTTTTTAGTTAAGGTTTGTCATCAAACCCAATACTTATTTCTACGATACTTGAAATAGATGTGTTTAATCACATTGTTTGCACTTATCCACAGGATAGGAGGACACCACTTCACTGGGCTGCCGGTAACGGCCGCACACAATGTGTCCAGCTTATCCTCGAACACGGGGCCGATGCCAGTCTACAGGATGAGGTGAGTGTAGAATAGTCAGAACACAGCAGAATGGCCACATTTACATACAGTTAAATTTTTCTTGCAGTCGCGGGAAGAAACATTTTGTGTTTTACATGACCGAGTCTTTTCTTATAAACTAATAAATCAACATTAAGTAGAACACGACATAATTTTAACAGAAGCGCAATTATATATATATAATTTTTTTTTAAGCGTGGTGATGTCAAATACAGAATTACAAGTAAAGTTTTATAAAATTAGATATTCACTGTTTCTTTCAATATTTTACATAGAATTGACATTTTGAAATGATAAATTTATTAATCCACGGTACCACTGGGTTATTAATGCAGCCCCTTTACAGAAGCCAAATTTTATATGAACACGGCACCGATCAATTTTTTCAGTTAAGTCTTATCATCAAACCCAAAACATTTTTTACTGCACTTGAAATATATGTGTTTAATCACATTGTTTGTACATATCCACAGTGGGGGATTACACCACTTCACTGGGCTGCAGGTCAAGGCCACACACAATGTGTCCAGTTTCTCCTCCAACACGGGGCGGATACCAGTATACAGGATATGGTGAGTGTAGAATAGTCAGAACACAGCTGTATGGCAACATTAACTTATATCATAATTTTTCCATACGTTGTGAGAAGAAACATTATTGTGGTTTACATTCTCTTGGCCAAGTCTTTTTCTCATTTATGAATAAATCAACATATACTGTAGCACATTGTAAAATAGAACACGGCATAATGCTTTCAGTAGTTCAATTAGTTAAGTATAATTAAGTTTGAAGTGTGATGTTAGATATAGAAGTACAAACAAAGTTATTTCATTAAATATCCATTATTTCTTTCAATATTTTACAAAGAATTGACAAATCGAAGTGATGATTTAATTAATCCACTCCATCACTGAGCTGTTATCACAGGCCCAATTAATGCAGGGGCCACATTTAATATTAACACAGCACCTATCAATTTTTTTAGTTAAGGTTTGTCATCAAACCCAATACTTATTTCTACGATACTTGAAATAGATGTGTTTAATCACATTGTTTGCACTTATCCACAGGATAGGAGGACACCACTTCACTGGGCTGCCGGTAACGGCCGCACACAATGTGTCCAGCTTATCCTCGAACACAGGGCCGATGCCAGTCTACAGGATGAGGTGAAATATAGCTTTTACCATGGTTGAAATAATTTCTAGAGCATAGAACATGTGCCTCAGTTGCGAAAATTGGTAAAATAATGGCAGCCATCTTGGATAAAGAAGCCATATTGAAAAAAAGATATGGTCTTAGCTTTACCTTTAAAAATAAACAATTGTCCTTTATCAATAAATTGCAAAGGAAACATGAAATATACTTTATTTAAGAAGATATTTGATCTTGCAAATAAGGTGCATGCCGTGGGCACCTTTAGGCCATAACAGTCGGGGTACATGGATTTTCTTCTAATCATTAAGCTTTATACTGTACAGAGAGAGAAAAATACAGGTCATACTGTACATATTTTATATTTGATTTTGTGTTGATTCTATCATGATTGAAAGTAATTCTAGATTAAATAAAACATGAATTAACTGCAAAAATTGGCAAAATTTTGGCCGCCATCTTGAATAAGGCAGCCATCTTGGGTCAAGACACCATCTCAAATTTACCTTTAAAATTTAAAACAATTGTCCTATACCTGCATATTGTAAAATAAAAATAAAATAAACTTCATTTAATAAGGTATTTCAACTTTCAAAAAGATATACATTGTGCTTCTGACTCATAATGGTGAGGGGCATGTGGCGGCCATATTGGATTTTTCTCTTAATCAAAAAGCCTCCATAGTGCATGCAGACAACAGAAATGTGTGAAATATTATAGAAAAGCTATATTTGATGACAGTTTGCTTATATCACGATTAAAAGAAATTCTAGATTGAAGAAAACATGACTTAATTGAAAAAATTAGTGAAATATTGTCCGCCATCTTGGATGAAGCGGCCATTTTGAATCCAATTGACAAATTATTTCAACAGACTCCCAGGAAGTACATATTTCCACAATATATACACAATATAAGTAATCTACACTTCAGCAAAGAAATATTATTAATCACTTTTCATAATTGATGACTATTCTGTGTATTCACCATGGCTGGCGGCCATCTTGGATTTTTGGGCACTTTCGCAATTGAGCCCATTTGTCCAATAAGCAGATTCATAAACCCCAGGTATCAGGCTCTCCAACGATATGTTCGAAAATTTTATATCATTAAATTTTTTTACTACCCTTTTTTGAAGGCTTTTGGAGTTTGGCTCCCCTACTAGTAGAACACGACATAATTTTAACAGAAGCGCAATTATATAGATATAATTTTTTTGAAGCGTGGTGATGTCAAATACATACAAGTAAAGTTTTATGAAATTAAATATTCACTGTTTCTTTCAATATTTTACATAGAATTGACATTTTGAAATGATAAATTTATTAATCCACGGTACCACTGGGTTATTAATGCAGCCCCTTTACAGAAGCCAAATTTTATATGAACACGGCACCGATCAATTTTTTCAGTTAAGTCTTATCATCAAACCCAAAACATTTTTTACTGCACTTGAAATATATGTGTTTAATCACATTGTTTGTACATATCCACAGTGGGGGATTACACCACTTCACTGGACTGCAGGTCACGGCCACACACAATGTGTCCAGTTTCTCCTCCAACACGGGGCGGATACCAGTATACAGGATATGGTGAGTGTAGAATAGTCAGAACACAGCTGTATGGCAACATTAACGTATATCATAATTTTTCCATACGTTGTGAGAAGAAACATTATTGTGGTTTACATTCCCTTGAACAAGCCTTTTCTGATTTATGAATAAATCAACATAAAGCACATTGTAAAATAGAACGCGGCATAATTTTTTCCGCAGTGCAATTAGTTAAGTATAATTACGTTTGAAGTGTGATGTTAAATATTGAAGTACAAACAAAGTTATTTTACTAAATATCCATTATTTATTTCAATATTTTACATAGAATTGACAACTTGAAATGATGGTTTTATTAATCCACTGCATCACTGAGCTGGTAATACAGGCCCAATACAGAGGCCAAATTTATTATAAAAAAAGCACCGATTATTATTTTTTTTTAGTTTAGCTTTGTCATCAAAACCAATACTTGTTTCTACAGCACTTGAAATATATGTGTTTTATCGCATTGTTTGTACATATCCACAGGCTGAGAGGACACCACTTTACTGGGCTGCATGTCACGGCCACACACAATGTGTCCAGTTTCTCCTCCAACACGGGGCGGATACCAGTATACAGGATATGGTGAGTGTAGAATAGTCAGAACACAGCAGTATGGCTACATTTACGTACATCTTCATTTTTCCTTAAGCTGTGACAAGAAACATTATTGTGGTATACATTCTCTTGACCAAGTCTTTTCTCATTTATGAATAAATCAACATAAAGCACATTGTAAAATAGAACACGGCATAATGTTTTCAGTAGTGCAATTAGTTAAGTATAATTACGTTTGAAGTGTGATGTTAAATATAGAAGCACAAACAAAGTTATTTGATTAAATATCCATTATTTCTTTCAATATTTTTCATAGAAGTGACAAATTGAAATGATAGTATTAATCCACTGCATCACTGAGCTGTTAATACAGGCCCAATACAAAGTCCAAATTTAATATTAACACAGCACCTATCAATTTTTTCAGTTAAGTCTTATCATCAAACCCAATACATTTTTTACTGCACTTGAAATATATATTTTTAATCACATTGTTTGCACTTATCCACAGGGGGAGAGGACACCACTTCACTTGGCTGCAGAACATGGCCACACACAATGTGTCCAGCTTATCCTCGAACACGGGGCCGATGCCAGTCTACAGGATGAGGTGAGTGTAGAATAGTCAGAACACAGCAGTATGGCCACATTTACATACAGTTAAATTTTTTCCTGAAGTCGTGGGAAGAAACATTTTGTGTTTTACATGACCAAGTCTTTTCTTGTAAACTAATAAATCAACATTAAGTAGAACACGACATAATTTTAACAGAAGCGCAATTATATAGATATAATTTTTTTGAAGCGTGGTGATGTCAAATACAGAATTACAAGTAAAGTTTTATGAAATTAAATATTCACTGTTTCTTTCAATATTTTACATAGAATTGACATTTTGAAATGATAAATTTATTCATCCACTGTACCACTGGGTTATTAATGCAGCCCCTTTACAGAAGCCAAATTTTATATGAACACGGCACCGATCAATTTTTTCAGTTAAGTCTTATCATCAAACCCAATACATTTTTTACTGCACTTGAAATATATATTTTTAATCACATTGTTTGCACTTATCCACAGGAGGAGAGGACACCACTTCACTTGGCTGCAGAACATGGCCACACACAATGTGTCCAGCTTCTCCTCCAACACGGGGCGGATACCAGTATACAGGATAGGGTGAGTGTAGAATAGTCAGAACACAGCAGTATGACAACATTTACGTACATCTTCATTTTTCCTTAAGCTGTGACAAGAAACATTATTGTGGTTTACATTCTCTTGACCAAGTCTTTTCTCATTTATGAATAAATGAACATAAAGCACATTGTAAAATAGAACACGGCATAATGTTTTCAGTAGTGCAATTAGTTACATGTAAGTATAATTTCGCTTAAATCGTGGTTTTGAATATAGAAGTAGAAACAAAGTTATTTGATTAAATATCTATTATTTTGTTCAATATTTTACATATAAATGACAAATTGAAATGATAATTTTATTTATCCCCTGTAACACTGGGCTAGCTGTTAATACAGTTCTGTAAAGAAGCCAAACCTACCTGTAACATTAACTCGGAACCGATCAGTTTTTTAAATTATATAACAAATGTAACTAATGTAAATATCATCACACTTTCAAGAATATAACACGTAACACGCCCAATTTAAGAAACTAATGAAATCAATGAAAGTATAAAAAAGGAATATTTAATGTTTCTGATTAATATTTTATATTATTTGAAATGTTTAATAATTAAAATATCCAAAATGCATGTGTATGATCATTTTATCCGCTTCGTGTTCCTTTACTCTTTATAACATTTGTTCTTGGGAATATTTTTCCTCTTGGGAAAACGTTTGTTTAGTTGTAACGTTGTAAAATAAATGAAATACACTTTCACTAATTGCAAGTTATAATTGAAGAATAATCAAATGAGTAAAAGGAAAGGGAATTATTGTGTGCAAGTTAAATTTCTTTAACAGTCAACAAGTGTAGAAATTGTTTTCGCAGTCGAAAGAGATGGAACATGTCAGTCACATAGCCCGATTTGATTGGTTACTTTATTTTAATTTTTTTCAGTTAAGCATTATTATCAAACCCGATACTTTTTTACTGCATTTGAAATATATGTTTTATCATATACTTTGTACATTTCCACAGTTTTTCATGAGGACGCCACTTCACTGCGCTGCCAGTAGAGGCCACACACAATGTGTCCAGCTTCTCCTCCAACACGGGGCGGATAGCAGTAATCAGGATAGGGTGAGTGTAGAATTGTCGAAATATATATTATAACGTGGCTCCGCTTTATTTTCTCGAGTCACATAAAACAATTAGTTCTTTATCGCATTATTCTTTAGTCTGTAGTTCATTACTTGTATTGATGTACGTGAAAAAGCATTTCATGTTAAAGTATTTTAGCAACATACTGTAAGTCATGCATATGTATTTAATCTGAATGGTATGTATGTGAGATAACACATTGTCATCCTAGTAATATATGCCAGAACACCTCATTAAGGTCGCAGCATATTATGTGACATTGAGAGAAAGACCTGGCATTTCACACTGAAACACACTTTAGGGCAAATAAGCAGTATATTGCCATGGTCACATACCATAACATCTCTAGGTATGTACAAGGATGGTGTATCTTTAAAATTAGGGGAGTGCTGGAAAACACTTTTCATCGGTCTGTATAAAGCGGTTTCTATTTCGTCCCCTATAGTTCATAATAATTTCTTTATATATATCGCAGGGAAAAAAGACACCAAGAATGTTGGCAGAAGAAAAAGAGCGCACTGCCATAGTTGAACTGCTGAGGCGTTTTGAAATACCAGACATACAGGTATATGTACCAGTAAGAAAGTGTTAAACGCATATTGGATTATGATGCATTGAGCTTTAATAGTAAAAATATATTTCATATTCAGAATCATTTTAGTAACTAATTTGTAGGCCTACCGTGTATATAATTTTATTAGTGTTTTTGAACGTTACGTGTTCCATTCCTTGAAAGATATATCATGGGGACATTTGATACATGAATTAATATAAAAGGAATGTATTATATCTTATGCAGAGTCCCAGAATACAGAACGTTGGGAGCTTAATTTAATGGCATAACCGCAAGTGTCTTCATATATGTTGCATACATGTAGCTATTTTGCCTTATACTAGTTTCTGAAAAAAATAAACCTTGTTTATTCTTTACAGGTGCACATTCAAACCAGGACTTTGGAACACCTTGCTGAAATATTAGACCCTGAAGAATATAGCAGATTTAACCTGACCAACTTAAACCCGAAGTGTCCTGACATTTTTCAATTCCAAAAAATTCAAGGAGTAAAAGATTGGATTGCCAAGAACAATCGTACCACTATTAAAGATATAAGGGATGGCCTATTGGCTGCTAACCTTCCGCGACTGTCCAGTAAGTAATCAACGTATGTTCACCTATAATTTCGATGCATTAAATAATTTTATCTTATTCCATAACCTCGATGCAACACAAACCGAACTTAAAGATTGGAGGTAAAAAAAAGATGAGGGTAAAACATAGCAACAAATGTAAACATCTACATGCATGGATGTGTGACTGTAACAAGGGAGTTTTTTTTCCTTATTTACTTTTGCTTTGTATTTTTCGTGTCCTAATGAAATGTAAATTTTATTTGGCCAAGATATTTCTACAAAGATGGCAGAAACTAATGTCAAATGCCTTTATATTTACTTGCGTATGACTCCTTGATAGACGCTGTTGTCTTATACACTAAAACCACTAATACCGTGTCCACAATTTGTTCATTAACTGACTGAATATAAAAAACACATCGGACGCGATTTCTACATTTGTCACTGTACTTAAGATCTACTTAACTTTTTACTGATACAGGTGCAGTAGCACAGTATTATGCTGAGATGGTGACGAACATTTCAAACATGTCCCCCGATGAATTTGAGTCACTCTGTAGAACCCTGACCACTGCGAAGTCCATGTGCCAGAACACACCAAGTTCATCAACCCGTGGTCTGGACGATACTAGGTGAGTGTATATTTAGTCATGGTCCAAGGTGATGGAATACATGTTCCGAAGTTTTTACTGCAATTAATTGTTACTGCAATTAATGGGAATTGCTAGCATTTATATAGGCATGAATGCATTTAAACAACATACTTAAGAATTCAGGAGACTCTACCCAAACGTCTGTGACCTTTATTTGCATACATGTGCACGTACAGGTAAGGTACATCACTCACTTGTGTTTATGTACATGCAAGTTGACAATCACGATGTGTTTCACATTCGCAGTTTGCCTTTGGACCCATACCGCCACGATGTATTCATTGCATACAGCGGTGAGGATGAAGCCACCATAGAACCAGTTCTGCACCAACTAAAGGAATGTGGAATCGAGTGTTTTTACGCCAAAGAAGACCTTGCACTTGGAACCTATGTGATTACTTCCATTATTGAGGCGGTCAATTCATCTAGGCATACCATCGTGTTCCTGTCCAAGAGTTTTATCCAGAGTGATTGGTGTCAGTTGGAGTTGCAGTATATCATACAGAATGCTAGAAAGTCTAAAGGGCATGTCGTCATTCCTGTTGTAATGAACATGGCGCCTGAGGAAATCCCTGGGGAATTAAGCATTTGGAAATATATTCTTTTCGACGATGAAGAGCTCATTCCGATGTTTTTGGAAGCTATAAAAGGTATCTTGTTAATCAATTTAGCTTTTTCTTTTGTTGGAATGGTCTATTTTTTAAAACCTCAGGGGCTAGGTGACCATAATGTATCTATCTTGACACTTTAAAAGGAAGAAGCGTGTTAACATTTTGTGATATTGTTTCTTTTTTAAACAGGACCAAGAGACACTCCGACGTATGGTCAACTTCGACACGAGAACGAGGTTTTGCGAGACGAGAACGCTGATTTACGAGAAAAGAACGAGATTTTGCGAGATGAGAATGAAGTTTTACGAGACGAGGTCCGGCATTTGACAACTAAACTTCGCCCACAAATCCGATAAGTGGATGTCAGTCAATGTGACGTGATTTTTTTTGTAATTGAGTCGTATACGTCTCAAATAATCTTAAGATTACACCAGGGTCTGGCATACTTAATTGTTTATTGCTTGTTTTATTAATTGAATTCATTGCCCAATCATCTTGTGAAACTGCTCGGGTGGTGTAGTCTTCTTGTGGATTGTGTTTTTATTTCAATGCGAGGCCTACTGATCTTGTTTATCTACTTATAACTTTCTCATACTCCACGTAACACGTGTCACACCGTATTGTGCATTAATTCTTATTTTTATTCTAAATTTTAGCCACTCAACCAATGATACATGTTTGATTATAGATTACTTTTTTACCAGAAAACGGGTTTATTAGGTATAGATGTCAATTCTCTTAACAATTTAAATCAGGAATGGAGCAATTGTTAAAATCATCAGGAAATATTGGTTCCCTCTCTTTATAAAGGTCTAACACCCAAAAAGTGACAGTGTCGAACTTTTGTGAACTAGATGTACTGGGACCACTCTGGGTTAAATGTACAAATGCATGATGTAAATCGTTTAATAATAGGATACAATAAGTGATCAATACAGGCCTTAGATGCTTTATATATACACTGTATATACACATGTAAGGATTCCTTGGGATTTTAATATGTCGAGCAAACACAAAATGTTTAATATCATTCCCAGAACGTTCTCATGATTTTTTTTCTCTTTTTTATTTATTTTTTATAAAAACTTTATAAAACGTTCTGTGTTGTCTGAGAAGCTTCAATGTAATAAATATGTTGCCATTTTGACCAGGTTCACCACAGGCTTTGTCAATTTAACCTGAACTATTAGACTACACATTTATTATGCTGTAAATTCTACGCTTAATGCTTAAATATCAACAAGGGTTTTGTTTGTGATATACGTAATAATGCTTAGTGTAGGAGTAGAACTTCCACTGATTCTGCTGGGTATCATAGCTGTAATTTCATAAAGTGAAATTTAATTTATTTATTTATTTATTATTTGCCGTACGTTTCCATACCACTGTATACTGGGTATTGAATGTAGAAAGCAAATATCTGTTTTCTCGTTTGTTTCTGTTCAGTTTTGTTGTCGGTGACAAAAATTCATATTATGTAATTGTTTTCCAAAAAGGTTTATGGTTTCAAAAGTTGTGCACTTACTGACTAGTAGAAAAAGCAATGTATTTTTATATATCTTTCTTATATATACAGGTAATGCATATGTCCTGCTTTTTAAGGATACGATTCATATGCTATAAACCATTCCTTTTTTTAATCGTATATGTGTTATTTATCTTAATGTGAAATGCTATAGATTTGCAATATAGTACGTTATGACTCTTTAAACATCATGGTTCCAAACCATAAATGTGTTTAATCGCGTAAGTTCTTTTTTATCTTTATGAGATAAATATCTTTATAAGCTTTAGAGTTACCATCTTTACTGTATAGTATGTCATATCACTTAATATATCATGTTTCCAAACCATAACTTAAAATCCTTTTTAGTGGGTTTGTGAAAAGTGCGATTTCTACTAATGTACTGGTACATGCAATATACGTGCATGTATGTTATCACCCCGTATCTCAAATTCCACAATGGTATATCCTAAATTACAACTTGAAACCATGGTCTATTATGTGCTTTATGTAGTCCAAGTTAGTAATTAAGTTGGTTGCGTTATATATATTGTTGTTGCTTTTGCTTCTTAGTGCTGAAATAAAACGAATCAGAAAAATGCTTACAATGTTTGAATTTTTAATGGAAGTTAAGTTTAAATGTGGTTTGATAACCGTCAGACACAGTCAAATCACACTGCTTTTTAAGTATACATAATATCTAATAAGGGTAAACTATTGGAACTTGAGATCAGATATATTTTATGAGAAAACGACTGATACAGGTTATGAAATGCTTGCATACATCGTGAAAACAAGCGCTAATTACAGAGATGAAAGTTACGCGAATAAATGTCGTCTATCTTTGACTTCATTTTATACCTGTGGGGAATAATAATAATATCTTCTGGCAGTAAACATCTTTGGAATATTACTGATTCACAATCAAAGATCACTTCATGGACAGACGTATAAACGGACGGCAGTGCAAACGAAAAAAATATGTATATTAAAGTTATTATCGTGTAAAGTGACCGTTTATCTTTCACCAAAGCATTTAAATAATTTTTTCATTTCAAACACCAGATATATACGCTAATCTAGAATACGTGGGCTTTGGATTTACTTCCTAAGGAAACGTCACCTGAAGGTGAAAATCCATCTTGCTGTAGGCAGCCGGTACGTAGCTCAGCATACGAGCCTTCGTGTGAGCCGGTCGTGTGATATGGGCAGTAGCTGCCACCTTGCGGTTGTTCCTTATCTGACCTTAACCGGTGTATCCAGTACTATAGGATAATCTGAAATACAACCATCTGAACCAATAACTGTAAGAGATTATATGAGATCAGTAAATACATGTATATTAGTGGGGGGTGCTGGGATAAACGCCTGCATTGATACAGAGGATAGGTCGACATGTTATAAGTAGAGGACAGCGTGCCTGTAGTAGGACCTCGGGGTATTGGCTTGGACCCTGTATGCTTCGATGCTAAGTCAGAACTAAATTTCTGCGACAGATTACTTTAATGGGGGATCACTTCCACGTATAGAGGCCGACTATTGTGCACAAGGAATTTGAAGTTTTGCAGAAAAAAGTAATAGCGATGTTTACATGTAGTTCATAAAGTGTCACAGCTCAGTTGTTATAATTAATATACAGAATGAAAATGAAATTTCCCTACTGATCACTTACATACGGTAGATATGGTATGAGGCCCCATGGCTGGACCAAAGTGCCAATTACCAATAGTTTAAATCTCTGATGGAGTCAGTGGGAAATAGTAAAACTGTCAGCTAGGCTCAAACCATCTGGTACTGTATGTGAGTGTCAGGTGTGGGATTCACTTTTTGCTTACCATTGATTGAGTTCTAAACCTGTCCACAGTAAACATGGTAGCGATTAATGTAAAAATGTTTATCTCTCCAGTACAATTTTGACAGCTTGACTTACTGTTATTGTGGAAAAATAAAATAAAAATGAATGTTTTCCTTTATTTTTGTGCTTTAGCTCACAATTCAGGATTACTAAAATAACTATCTATCTGTCCAGGTCTAAAGTCAAACAAGTTTTACTCTCAGAGTTCTGGTAGTACACCACTACTATTTGTTGTACTAGTACACCCGTGCCAGAGCATGCTGAAGGAGACCAGGAGTAAGCTGTACTGTACCGGTGGAGTGGTGCTGGTCTTGCTGCTGTGTGTGGTGGTGGCTCTCATCGTGAACTTTAGCCTCGACAAGCCACTGACACCCACCTGGTCGCAGTCGTCCGCCATGGTGGCGTGTGTGCCGCGTGGTGGCACGGTGAAACAGTGTGAAGAGTTGGGGTAAGTTTGAGGTCCGCCTCTCTCTCTCTCTCTCTCTCTCTCTCTCTCTAAATAGTCGTGAGACGGCACAGCGTGGTTGTGCGTGCGGTTACTTTTATACAGTAGTACGAGTCTCTCTCTGTAAGTGCATATATGAGAACGGCTAGAAGTTAGGTAATGTACATGCATCTAAAAACACGCATTAACTGCGCAGTGATGTCTTTTCATATCTATAGTACCTGAAAATATACCACGTCGTTAATACAACATCTTGAGTACAGTATAAAATACTTTATTGTAGCACAATCCAACAGAAATCTAAACCAATCTTTTATTCCAGCTGCATTTGGAGGCCTATATCTGATGACTCCCCCAACTGTTGGTTTCCCGAGGACTCTTCTCAAAATGGGTATGGATACGAGATAAAAGGGGACATCCAGGTACATTTAGCACCGCTGCGTTCAGTGATTATTGCATACCTTTGTTATCATAATCCGGGTTCAATACATACAGTATCAAATTTTCGGAGGGGTGTCTACTTTATATACAGGGGGGTTAAAGTATTTATCTCGCTACTGTGTTTACTGGTATTCAAAGTAAATAGTGTGGATGATATGACTCCTTATGTTGGAAGTTGAGAGTGCACTGTACAGTAAAATTACAAGAGGACCGTATGCTGGGCAAGAAGGCTGCTAAGGCTTTTTTTTTTAAATAAATTAAAGTGATCTCTATAAGGTGTTACCTTTTTCCTTTCTCACACTCCATCAAAGGTTATTTCTCTTCTTGCTATCGGACACTGTTTGAGTACCCCAGTAAGTACATAATGCCTGTCTGCACGGTCCGTTATTGTGGGTACTCAGCACTCCCCAAACATTTGCCTCAGCCTAAGACCCTGTGCCTTCGACGGGAAGCACATGATGCAAAACCCTTCATGTTTTTCTGTCTCCAACTGACGACTTAGAAGAGTTAAAAATTAATTCAGGGACTAAGTAACAAGGGAATTAACTTGCTAAAGAGAAGACTATATACAATTTCCAAGTGCTGTTTCACAAGCTATCGTAAACCTATCGCTAAGTCTGATTCAGGACCTTTATCACCAAGACCAGAGTAAACGGAATAATTCTTGGCTGAAAATGTAAAGCTTAAACTAGGTTAACCTATTAAATTGTGTTTTTCATAAGCCTACTCCGATTGGAAAGACCATGGTACTGTCCCGAATTCCAACCACGCCGCTGGCGTACCCAGAGTCAACGCCTGTAGAGGAGGTACGCCTGGAGGTCGAATATCATGACGTCAACAGGCTGAGGTTGAAGGTGAGCCTTGTGATGTCAACAGTGGATGTCATGACGTCATCATCAAGGTTCTGTACATGGGGTACCTTAATGTTGAGTTACTAGACTATTTCCGTGAAACAAGAAATGAATTCAAATCACGTTTTATTCGATCAAAAACAAAATGATTGCCATGCTTCAAGAATCTCTCGAATAAAATTGACCGATACATGTATTAGATCGACTGAAAACACAACTAAATTGTATAAATGACCTGGTAATCACTTACTGATTGGCAACACTATTCAAACTTTGTAAAAAAAATGTAGTCTAAAAAGAACACACATATCTTTTGCACCTAGAAAAAAACTCAGGTTGCATTTATCTAAGAGTGAAACTATGCAATTTGTCTGTGGTGCTAAATTACCATGCCCACACTTGAAAGTAATTTAGAATCACAATGCCGTGGATTTGATGTTCCATCACCACACATGTGTTTCAGAAGGAAAAATGAGCACCCACCTAATTGCTTTCAAATTTTATTTTAACTCAGTTCACGGATTCCAAACAAGCTCGATATGAAGTATCCCAGCATGCCTTGGACATCCGGGCTCCGAGCACCCCGCCTGCGGCAGACGACATGCTGTATGAAGTCATTTATATAACTCAGCCTCAGTTTGGAGTGAAGGTCATAAGGAAAGACACAAACGCCACAATGTAAGTTTTTTTCTTTTGAGAGTCGAGAATAACGCTGAACGAGCTATACGGAAATTTGGAAACTGTTTGTCAAAATCAAAGGTCTGGACTATTTTAATAAAAGGTTTATAGCCCCTTTAAAAATTATCAAGTTCGTAAATTCTAAACCTAGAAATCGATTCTACTGAAATTGAATACAGTGTATATTGTATAACCCAGAATTCAGTTGGTAACATTTTTAGGCAAGGAAGAAATAGCATAATTGCCATTGACGCCAAAACAGCAGCCAATGCTATACCCATTTCATGCATAACGGATAAATTCACTAATAATGCCAGTATGAAGTCCCCCATGGCACAAGCCATTTAATCAACATCCCATTTGGTTTCACTTTCAGTTTCGATACAGCTCTGCCTGGTTTCACGTTTACAGACCAGTATCTCCAGCTCACCACGAGGCTTAACTCCAGCCACGTGTACGGCTTTGGTGAACACAATCATGGAAGATATAAACACGATATGAACTGGAGAAGATGGCCGATATTTTCCCGCGGGACAGGACCTAAGGCTGTGAGTTAAATATTTTAAATTAATGTACAGAGCGCGACTTAATTAAATGTTTTTGATAGAAACGATTGTGTAGAAAGTTTTTTCCTTGTTAAACTTTGCAAAAATTTTAATAGATAGCGCAATAGCGCAATATATAGTATTCCCGTCTTTCCATTTTTTACATTAATTTTGAGACTTAGGATTTGTGTAAGAAACAGTGGTATTTTATTTTATTTCGCAAGTTTAATGTTTACACTCATACGCAAATGGCCTTACTTGGAGGGTTTATACATGTACATCTAAGGATAATTGCGCATTTTCCTTTTTAAATATAATTCATGCGGTTGTTATACAGTACGTAACCACGTACATCTTGATTGGTATATGGAGCTGTATGAATAACTTGTACTTGCTCAATTAATTTAATCAATTTTCCCCGTAGGAACCTTTGAACCTTTACGGACACCAACCGTTTTACATGAATATTGAAAAATCGGGGAAAGCGAACGGTGTACTCTTGAAGAATTCTAACGCAATGGGTAAGTGCTGTGCGCCACTTCAACAAAGAGTAAAAAGACATAACACTGAAGTTGCCCCAGGATAAATACAATGGCTTATTTGATACGTAAAATGTACAGAGTATCAAACTATAATGTATACTATCACATTCAGTAAAAAAGAAAACTTGTATTTTGTCCTTCTGTGATAGAAAATCATGCTCGTAAATTCTCGTATATCATATATAAATAACAATGTTTGAACATCATTTTTATGCTACTGGCACTCCTTAAGTTTGCTGATCGAGTTTTAATTATTTTTTGTTTTGTTTATAAGTACCGTTTACTTTTCTATGCAGATACAATATAATTTCCTAGCCCCCCCCCCCCCCCCCCCCCGTCTCAATCAAACCTGTACCACTGTACTGTTTCCACCATTCTCTATAGTTTATATGCCATATTTGTAGACATAGTGCTGCAACCAGACCCATACCCGGCCATATCCTATCAGGTGATTGGCGGAGTGTTGGATTTTTATATTTTTCTCGGTCCTTCCCCAGAAAATGTAGTGGAACAATATAATATGGTAAGCTGGTTTGCTACATAAACTAAGTCAGTGATGTATTGCAATTATAGAATGCCAACTGTTTTCAATTTATAATTTATGTAAAACATGAAGAAATGAATAAAAATGGATATTTGCCAATATTTTTCAAAGAAAGTTATTCGCAATGGTTATGATCTACTAGCCAGTTTGTTCATGCCTTTAATTGTCATATGCATATCTTAATATCGATATATATCTCACATCTCACGGAGCAACCTTGATAGTTGAGTAAATATCTATATTATCACTTTGAAGGCTATCGGATATCCCGTGATGCCGCCATATTGGAGTTTAGGGTTTCAATTATGCAAATGGGGCTACAATGGCACTGCGCATGTCAGAGACGTTCTACGACGTCAGAGAGAAGCCAATATACCCCAAGTAGGTAAAATTTAGACATCATGGCATCTTTTCGCTCAGCGTTATATATTTTGACAGTTTATGAGCATAGAAGAAATCGCTAATAATAGACATGTACAAAGTAACTACATGTACTAGGACTGCATGCAGTATTTTATAGGGGTCTACCGCTAGGTGTCTTTAGTTGATGCTGTCACTATAAGCACATTATTATTGCTAAATCTAAAGCATTGATGTTGTCACAACTAACCTATCAATGTTGTCGCCACTATCGTATGTTTCTACTTACAGTGTTGATATTTACACACTTGCCGCGCCGGCCAATACATTGACAAGATAACGCATTTATATTGTCACCCGTAGCACAAGAAAAAAACGTTTTTCGCTTCTAGTCATAACATATCAACATTTTCTTACCAAACATAATGATTTGTCAGTGTTTGCACAGGAATTTCCACAGTTATTGCATGGTAGCTCGTAGGAATCTTTAAAATTAACGCACTGAAATTCCCACAGAGAACAAATTGAAATTCTCACATTTATTTCTGCACATTGTCGAACCTAACAGTAGCATATTGTCGCCCCCAACACACTGTGTCATGTTCATGCAGCATCAATGACCCTGATAATAATTCCAGGATGTGCAATACGTGGACATAGACTACACGTACGAGAAACTGACGTTCACATACAACAGGGACGGGTTTCGAGATCTCCCAAAACTTGTTCAGGAGCTCCACGATATGGGGCAGAAACTGATTCTTATTTTGGTGAGTATTCGTTTGGAGCAAGTGTTACGTCTCAGATACTCTGAGGCACATCTGATTTCTTTCTAATCTTACATAGGGTCTATGATATAGAATGTAAATGCTCAAGGTAATAATAATAATAATAATAATAATAATAATTATTATTATTATTATTATTATTATTAGTTATTTTAAAATAGTGATTATAAATAGTGGCAGCGATAGTAAATGATAGAAATGAATAATCACGGCATTTCATTGATGAAAATCCAATTCTGCATGTTATTATATTTTCAACTTTCAAACAATTAATAATTGATAATTAATGAGTAGTGCGCAACACATAGATTGTCTGATATGTACAAAGCACTTTCCTCTATCCCAGGACCCAGGTATTGGAACTGATGAAAATGTAACAAGTAGAGCACCACCCAACAATTCCTACCCGGCTCTGAACGACGGTGTAAGACAGGACGTGTTCATTAAGAATCCAAACAAGACAGGGTACCTAACAGCTGAGGTACTTTTATTATGTATTAGTCTGCAAAAATAAATAAATAAATTTAAAACTAAGAACGAAAAATCTGTCTCGAACTTTTGAAACAAAAATGTGTCTTTTACCCATAAAAAAGAGTAATTTTATGCCACTAAAATCGATGTCCTGTTGATCGGAACCGATGGACGTGTCATGAATTATTTTCTATTACTAGGTGTGGCCTGGAAAAGTGTATTTCCCGGATTACACCAAGCCGGAGACGACGGAATGGTGGACCAGGTGTATTGAGGACTTCTATGTGAACCAGAAAGTCCAGTATGATGCCCTTTGGTTGGTGAGTGATAACATACGACCGCGTGTCTTTCAAGCTTATATCTCTGACGTAAAACAGAATACATTTTTTGTGCCCTGGATGTCGTCTTGTGAACTTACATGAAAGAGTAACGCAGAACATGGTAGATTCACACTTTGTCCCCTCCATCCACCATTAACTAGCATAATGTCACCCACTGCATTATATTACTCTTTTACATATGTTTTCATTTTATTTATTTATTTATTTATTTATTTATTTATTTATTTTTGCAGGACATGAACGAGCCGAAGAGTTTTAAGTCTGGGTCGTTGACCGGATCATGTGATAAAAACCAGTGGAATAACCCTCCGTATTTGCCAAGTTTGTATCCTATTTCTTTGTTATTATTTTTTTTACTGATGCATTTGATTTTTTAAGAAGTCAAGTAAACGATGCGTTTCAAATTCAATCGAGGACAGTGATTATAAATTAGTCGTGTCAAAGGTGGCAAAATTGCAAAGACAGGAATCCGATAAAAAGTTTAGAAAATTAATATTCTAGATAAGCACAATGTGGTACATATCGGACACAAATCCTATGCAAGATAATTGGGGGGGGGGGGGAACGGCGAACCCACATCTCTCTTATTACTACATAATGCCGAAATTTCGACTACTAGAAATTCATCACAACGAATATATGATTAGAATACTTTAAGATTACCTAATCTACACTAATCTCGTTCTTTTCATAACACTGCCTTCCTTTCCACAGAAATCGAAGATTATGACAAGGGTCATCTTTATGAAGGGACAATATGTATGGACGCTGTCCAGGATAACTGGGGTCAGGAGACTGTCCACTACAACGTCCACTCTCTGTATGGGCACACCATGGCCATGGCGTCTTACGGGTAAGTTGAGCTGGGAATGACAAAAAATAAGCATAAATTGGTTAAAAACGTATTCGCACGTAAGACTCATTACCCAAGAAACAAGATTTAATGCCCTATTTTTTTATTATTATTATTATTATTATTATTATTATACAGTATGTTTTTTTCTCTTTCTAAAAGGGGTAGAATGAATGGAGAAGAGAGGCTGCATACATGTGAATAGGCAAAAAGGCTAACACCCCCTTTCCATAGATTTTTAGATCGATCTATCCCTGTGGAGAGTCTCACTAGATTACTGTCAGCTTGGCCGGCTTAAGCGTCTGTCCCGCCTACTAAAAGCTGTAAGGGGGTAATTAACTATGGTGCCCGCTCGGCTGACTGCAATTTAGCGTGAACCCCCAGGGAGTTAGGTCGATCTAAAACTTAATCTTTAGATCGATCTAAATCTCTGGGAAAGCACCCTTAATTATTTGATCTACGACGGTCAACAGCCGTCCTGACTATCATAAGCATACATTTTGACCGAAGAATGAGAAATGATTTGAACTACTTTGCGACCTTTTAATTTGCCAAGATGAAAATAATGCCTTTAAAGAGATTATATTGAGAAATGAAATTAAATTTTAATTAGGCTAACGGGCAAGTCGATGCTTTAGATGTGACCGAACCGACTGGACATTGTGATAGGTGAAATATAAAATCAAACCTTCTCATTTTGCCACCACCAGAGGAGACAACAGCTACTTACATTGTGTTAGAAACATGTATACAAGTACCCATTATTTCATCCATATCTTATTGTAGAGTATTACGCAAGCTCCAGCCGTCCAAACGACCTTTGGTGTTGACAAGGTCAACGTTCAGTGGTACGGGGAAGTATGCCGTTCATTGGTTAGGTGATAACACAAGTGAATGGCCCCAGCTAGCCTGGTCTATCATAGGTAAGACCGCTATTTTCCTGAACCCTTCAGCAGAGAATATCCTATATACAATGTAGGTTCTTTATTGAGTACTATTTTCGTTTTTCAAAAGGTCTGATGTGGGATAGATAAGTAACTTTGCAGGATATATAGGCCCCATTCAGAATAGGGGACTTACTAATCCAAGGGTCAAATGTGGTGACCTACTACAAAGCTTGTCATCTAATCTGCTAATAGACACTGAATAGAAATCCTGTGGTGAAGTATTCAAGTGGGTCGGCCATATTTGACCCTCGGACTAGTTAGTCCCCTATTCTGTATGGGGCCATAGACACAGATATTATGACTGATGCTTTTTCAAATGCGAAAAATGTACCTTGAATTACTTATAGTGGCATATTTTTAGCAGATTAAAGCTACTCTGGAAAAGCTGGGAATGACAAAATAGCAAGCATAAATTGGTTATAAAACACGTAAGACTCCCACAGTGTTTTTATATTTCAGGAATGCTCGAATTTAACATTTTTGGAATACCATACGTAAGTAGAGTTTTACTTAATTAATCTGCAATTATATCTAGAGATCAGCTACACGTTTCTTGCAGCAATGTGTTAACACGTTAAACAATAAAATGTCAAAGAAAACAACAACAATAACAATAGTAATAATAATAGTAATGATTTCGACTAAATTGCCGACAAATATTCTTATCAACCTTGACCTATACAAACCGTGACCCATATCAACCTTGACCTATACAAACCGTGACCCATATCAACCTTGACCTATACAAACTGTGACCCATATCAACATCAACCGTGACATGGCCGTATTAAGCGCAACCCATACTGTATCAAGCGTGACCCATATCAGTCTTCATTTTCCAGGTGGGAGCAGATATCTGCGGGTTCTGGGGTGACACCACCGAGGAGCTGTGCACGAGGTGGATGCAGGTTGGGGCTTTCTATCCTTTCTCCAGAAACCACAACGCTCAGAACTACCCCAGGGTGGACGGATTCATTGTAAGCCGTGTCTTTGACAGTTTAGTCGTTTCTTCTGATTTTTGTTTTTGCAATAGTCCTAGTAGTACCAAAACCGTGTTTATTTTTTTCTTTATCTTTTTGTTTATCTTTCTTTTTATTTATTTATTCATTAATATATTTATTTATTTATGGCTGATTGATACATGTACATTTATTGGATTACTTTGCCTTTTAGACTTATGTTGATTTAAATCAATCCTTTTAGTTGATAATGCACGCGTTTAAATAATGACGTTAAATATTTAAAAAGCTGTCTTTGCAATGTGCAATGTAAAGTTCAGATATATTCTTGTCTTATTTTAGTTTCTGTGTACGTCTTGATGACACAGTCTGTGCCTCTTAAATAATATACTGTCAATTATATAACCAAGTTTTTGAACACTTTTTTCCACTACATTAGGCGCATTTATTTTAGCAAACTTTACTTACAGTCGATCATCAGCTGTCACTTGCGCTTATGCTAATACCGTTAATCCACGTGTAAGAATAACTATATGTACATAATACGTTAAATCTCTTTGCAAGGAACAAGATCCAGCAGTTTTCGGGGAACCGTTCGTCACGCGGGCACGAGACGTGTTAAACACGAGGTACAGGCTGTTACCATATCTGTACACACTGTTCCACTACGCTCACACCACGGGATCTACTGTGGTACGGCCTCTACTACACGAGTGAGTACTCCGACCATGTTGTAAGGTGCGATTTTGCAATCATGGGATAGAATTATAGTGATGTATTAGTACCGTATACAGTAGTTGATATATCTAAAATATCCACGTGTTTGAATCATGGTTCCACTGTTGCCGTACATAAAGCACACGTCAAAAGGAAAGTAAAACCTGGTCCACCACAGTAAACGGTTCTTGTATATATATATATATATATATATATATATATATATATATATATATATATATATATATATATAGCTAGTTATTGAAATTGTCAATGAAACTCCTAGAGAGGTTTATGGGTATTTTGTGTTGAATATATACGTTGGATAAATAATGTACATCCATGATTTCGAGTTTTATAGTACTGGGGTACTATACAGAGAGAGTGCATGGTGTAACAGTAGGCCTAGCGTCATTTAAAATGGAGGTGGGAAATAAATATGTCTTCAAATACCAATTTTGTAGAGGTATTGAATGTAACATTGCACCAAATCACATATACGCGTAGTCTGAAAAATAATACACGAGTGAATAGTTCTTGTGTTAAAACCGACCGTGACTTTAAAATCGTCTGTTTAACTACTTGTCGCAGATTCACGTCCGACTCGGCCACGTTCGATATTGACGAGCAGTTCATGTGGGGTGCTGGTTTGTTGATATCTCCAGCGCTTCGGCAGGTAAGATATATTCTATAAACATAAAGGCTGTCTCACGGAGAAATCAGATAATAACATCGACATTTTCTATGATGTTGTTACTTTGTTTGTTTGTTTGTTTGTTTTGATTATTTTTTATTTCTTTTCTTCCTATTTCTTTCTTTCTTCGGAATGTCTTGTCTCTGTCTTATTTTTATGTAACGCAGTTGCAAAAATGCTTTATCACACATGTGTCATCATTTCTGTTTTGAAACTCCATTAAAATGATTTTTGGATTTTCATTAATCTTATTGCATTTTATCACAAGGGTCAGGTAGAAGTCGAGGCATACTTTCCGAAAGCGCGCTGGTACGATTACTACTCTGTAAGTGTTTGCTTGTAATATATTTACATGCTTTCTTTTTTTTTAATATTTTATGCACATTTAACACACAAAAGATCTCAAAGTTACCACGAAAAGCATGCAAAGTATATACTGATGAACTCCATTTTTCACTTTTATTCATCGAAACTCGATGACTTTAATTTAACCACTAACGTTGCAAGTGCCTTGCAACTGAACTATCCACAGATATAGGCTAGTAACTGAATAAGCATAGACTATACCCCGTGCTATTTTCACTTTAAAAGGGCGCAGAACTTCCTTCTTCGGGCAGGAATATAACGCTTCCAACTCCTATAGATAAAATCAACCTTCACGTCCGAGGGGGTCACGTGATCCCATGGCAAAGAGAAGCGAACACGACGGTAATAAGGTAGGTTTTTCATTCTATACATGCCACAAGTCACGTGACCTGTGATGGGCCGGAAGTCGATTGTGTTAGATCATGCACACGCTATAATAGAAAAGCCATCCACTTGTTTTATGTACCTCTGGACCAAAAAAATTTTTAGGTTCAATTAATTACAGAGCTTACTTCAATCTATTTTGAAATATCTCTCCCCTTTTTCCGCGATATTCTCTTCAGGATATTTAATTATTCAATTATATACTTCATGCCTTCTGAAAAACTCCAACTGAAGAATGTAACTAGAGACCTAATTCTACAGTTGATGTCTTGAAACCCACTTATATCTTCCAGTCGTCAAAATTCAATGGGTCTTATAGTAGGACTGGATGACGTCGGGCAGGCTAGTGGATCGCTATTCTGGGATGATGGAGAGTCGTTTGGTGAGTTTCCTCTCGCTCGGTCAGTGGGTCAAGCTATAGATTTAGTTTATGAACATGTGGATTCAAAAGCTTATTTGTAACTTCTACATGTAGCATAGTGTAGGAGAAGCATTGTTTGTATGAAATTCTCCCAGCTATAAAGTTTCATGAAAACAGTTCTGTAAGTACGTCTGTAACGGACTTTTTTTCATTTGACAGACTTTTACTGACTTTTATGCCATATAGTATTATGTTCATTAGTACGTTTTAAAAAAATGCCTCTTAAACTTCGTTTTACTATGTATGCCTTATATTATGAAAACTATTTTGTTCAATTATTAATGATATTTGGCAATGTTTTGAAAATAGCATACACCATTTTCATTGAACCGCTTTATTTTAGAAACGTTCACGACCGGGGCCTATTTACTGGTCCACTTCGCTGTAGTGGTAAGTTTTTTTTACAAAAAAAAAATTATCCAGCAAATAAAATTATATTGGAGTTCAGTCTCACTTGGTGCATGAGGAATTTTATTTACAAAGCCGTTTTAGCGTACTTTTGGGGACATAGGCTACAGTACCCGTATTATTCGTAATACAGTTAGTTAATTAGTTTGACTTATTTTAAAACAGAAACAGGTATCACATACAAGACAGCAATGAGGTATAGGCTTTTCATTCTATACACGTCGGGCCGGAAAGAAAACGGTTGTGTTAGATGAGATTACGCACACGCAATGATAGACAAATCATCACCATTTGGCATTTTAGAACGGTTTGTAATCGGCCATCTGCTTTCTGCAAATTGAATCAAACCACAGTATGCAGTAAATCTCGAATCCATTTTAGTCGATAACCATACTGTATTTTTTACTCCATAAGAAATGAGACTCACAATTTTAAATACCTTAACGCATTTATCATCAGCATTCATTATTCATGACAGGATTCTTCACTGTCGCTGACCGCTGTACACAGTAACACGACCTCCAGTAAAGGTTTGGAGTTTAATACTATAGAGATATATGGGCTGAGTAATATACCGTTATTCACCGTGGACAACACGCGGAAGACTCAGGGTCTCAAATGGAACAATACAAATAAGGTAGGAGAGAAATGCCAACATGCCGGTGGCAGGAATTTGAACAGGGAACACATTTCAGCCGAAGTCACACAGCGCTATATCCCTATGATAATTACCCTTCGACAACTTATGAGATTTAATATTAGCTTCCACCCTATTGGTGAAGAAGGTACAGCAAATGTTTTCTTTGTTCCTATTGGTGCCGTTCAGTATAAAACGTGCAATGACCCCGACGTCAACCTGTGCAATTTGTGTTACATTAATAGACCTATTCCCACTTAACCTTCTGATATCTGAGGCTTCTAAAATAGTATAGACATATATCACCGGTACGTACAGTGTGTAAGCCATATAATAATTTTGTAACAGACTACTAGAAACATACGACTACTGTGGTCAGAGAATATATGCGTTTTATTGTAACTGTGTTCTCAATTTGCTTCCTAGGTGGCGCTCCTGGAGGATCTCCATCTGCCGATTGACAAAAACCACACGATAACCTGGAGTTAGGTTTTGGAATTGGAAGCTAGGCGGCGCTCCTGGATAATATGCATTTCCCCACGAGCACAAGACACAAAACATTCCGTAATGACACCAATCAACCTCTAAACCAAAGATATACATTTACTCATAAACCATTACCTCCGCCAAGGAAGTTATGTTTCCACCCCGGTTTGTTTGTTTGTCTGTCTGTCATCAACATAACTCAAAAAGTTATGGACCGCTTTTTAAGAAATTTTCAGGAACTGTCAGAAGTGGGCCAAGGAATAGATGATAAGTTTTTGGTGGTGATCCGGATCAATAATCAATAATAATCAAAAACTGCTGCTTTGGCGGAGGTCTGCGCTCTCGGAGTGCTTTTCTAGTTTTAAGTGTATTCTGTGTAAAAGAGACAAAACGCCAGAATTAACAACGTACTCGACGAACCTCATTCTTTGGATGTCAGCTCTCTTCAAACTAAATTTAATTTTATTTTATATTATATCTATCTTATGCTCTTCAGGTTGTTCTGAATAGAGATGGATTTTGTAGACGCTTTACGCTTATTATTTCCATATCTGCTTCTTCAAACAAATTGACAAATTGAAATAAAATCCACACAATATTTCTATTGCTGTTGTTTATTCATTTTTATAAAATTTAATTTACGTGGATAATTATTGTAACAGAGCTATCTGCAGTCTGTCGTAAAAAAAGCTTTTCATCATACAGACGAAATTAAAGCAATAATAACTCTTCCTTTGAGATTCAAAAATCCGCATGAAATACATTGTAAAAAACGCATGGAAATATATTCTATTGTATTTTACCACTAAAACGGCCGTTATTGTAGGAAAACTAAAATCTGTGCTTGTCAATAGGGCTTACGATGCCTTTTTTCCGGTCGACAAGTGCATTCGTTGCTAATGACGTAATGGTGTCACGCGGATTCTCGCGTTCATTCGAGACCAAAATAACATGGCGCCAAACGCATTAGTGCAGACGCAGACGTAAGTTGCGAGTTTTTGTACAGTTTTTGTACAGTGCGTCGAGTTTTTGTACAGTGCGTTTGTACGAAAAGCCCAGAATGGCACACATTGCGGATATAAATGCATTTTTAACAAAAAGACGAATATATCTCATGAATCTTATATAGTGTTGTTGTTGTCTGTTTTTCCCGCGGTTTTAAGTAGGTCACCACTGACTTTGCAATGTCAGAGAGAGCTCCGTCAGTTAAAATCTCTTAAGAGATTTTAACAAAAAACCGTACGTTTAGGAAAAAAACCCTGGATTAACTTTGAATGCAGGAATGGGGTCGTTGGCCATTGGTAAGTACGGGAAAATTGCCGTTTTTTCCAGGAAAATCCAATTTTTGGCCAAAACGAAGAGTTATTATGACTTTAAGTAATTAAAAATATGTGGAAAATCCCATTTATTGTCCAACTTCTCCAAATTATCACTACATATGATTGATAAATCAAGTAACGTATACTTTTTAAAAAAAATTTATTAAAACAAAAAGTGCACTTTCGAACGTCACACTTAAAGGCTGCTAGAAACATTCAATATAATAGATTCTAATCAAGAAAGTCACCCTTTAGTCCTTATCACTTAAATAAGTGATGATTTATCAGACAATTAAATGATTAATTCAGACATTGATTATATACGCGTTTTCCATATTTTTTCATCTTTCTGCATGAAAAACTTGTCGATCTTTATAAACAAAATTATGAGCAATCTGATCTGAAGTTTCTGTGCATTTATTTCACAGCAGTGTTAATTTCGTGTTTAAACTTGAAGATTTATACACCGTTATTTACTAAAAAAACATTAAAAAGTACTCTTTAATACTTATTTGCACAATTGGGTCAATTGAAAAATAAAACATGAGCCCTATGAGTCTACCGAGTTACGAATTTACACCTTAAAAGTGGAGAACCCGCCCTGTTGGTGGTGGTGATGGGGATGATGGGAATGATGATGTCTATCCTCGGGAGGGGCCGGATCTGTATACGTTGTGAACTCGGAGGTGGATATGCTTGACGGGCGGCTGAAGGTCTGGTTGTCAAAGCCTACAAAAGAAGAATAATTCACAGTTATAGACAATTAAATGTAAGGCATGCCACTTTTGTTTTTTTTTTTTTATTATTATTATTTTACCTGAATACTACTGGTAATTGTTATGTTAACTGCTCTTTAATGTTCCAGCCACGATTTTAGTAGCATTTGAATACGACCGTGCCGCGTAATCTACAGTACCGGTACACATTACTAATACGTCAACAACCAAACAAAATAAACAATATGCAAATATCGGATTGCAAATGTCTACGTAGATGTAAGCATTTCATTGTGCACCCATAACGAATACAATAGATTATGCGGACAAGGCAATTGATACAACGATACATGAAGCATACATACTGTACTGGTAGACTTTCGAATGTATGTGAAGCGGAATTAAATGCGTATACTTAAATGATTAATAAAAATGCCCAAGTAGAGAAAGTATTACGCAAGCACAAACAGACAGACAAACAGACAGACCTGTGGAGAATAGTCTAGGGTCTATGGGATCGTATGAAGACGGCGGCCGTGTGCCATTTGAGAAAGAGGTTTCCATTGTGTTAAAATTGGTCTGATCAATATACAATCCGTGACCGCTTCGCTGTGTTCGCGGTTTTCTGGAAGACCTGGGGACAAGAAAAAGAAAAGATAAATGCAGAGAGAGAGAGAGAGAGAGAGAGAGAGAGAGAGAGGTAGTATACTACACGTACTGTAGTACACGTTGGGTGCAGAATACAGCGCCGAAACAAGCTTGGAGCCATTTTTCTTTTTTGCATCATGCGCTTGCGCTTTGTTTATTATGTGTTGCACATTACAAGAAACAATTACGTGCACGCACCTGCAAAAATCACAAACCAAGCTAGAAAGCCATTTTACCTTTGTTTACAAACAACAACCACGCAGACGATCGCCATAATGACGACACAGGCGCCACCTGCCGCCGCCCCAATAATGATGCCTATTGTTGCGAGATCTACAAAAACATAATTAAGGATTTAACTGTAGAAACATACTTTACTGGTTATTTCACACTGGGCGTTTGGGCGATGTTGCTCTTACATGAACATAAACAACATCTGTCAACATCATGTCAATCACATAATTTGACAAAGATGACGAGAAAATGTTTTTTATAACATTGAAATTGATAGAAGTTCAACCTGAGACAAATGGCCGACCTACCTGTGCGCTCTTTGGAAGAACTCACTGTCACTGAACTGTTCTTGGTATTTTGTTCTGTGGTAATAGACGGCTTTGGCACTTGATATGAAAAATAAAAATTAAATTAAATAATACGACCAATGATGCCGCCCTTCGCTGGAATGAGTGGACAGGATTAGCAATTACTCTGTATACTGAATAGATACAATACAGATGCATTGCATGTTTTGCACAGTTTACATTACCTCTCTGCCGAATAACTGGTTTTCTTGTTAACAAAAGTATTCGATAGAATTAAATTTTATCATTTAAATCAAATAGTCTGAAGACGAACAAATTTTGCGTTGACATGGGACATGCAGAAACACAGTTTATCAATCCTGAATGTGAAAATTAGAATAAACTTTACTTGGACATATTTAATGAAAATACGCTGTGCAGACTTTCAATGCTGATCTTAAAGAGATCAAATTTTATCCTCAACCAAAACTAATATTTTATAATAGCCTATACCTGTAGAGTAGTTGGTAAGTTGTGTAGTAACAAACTGATCGCCAGGGGGAGCAGTCAAGGTTGCGGTTTCACTGATGTTGAGCACTGGACGGGACTGGAACGCGGTAGATCTCGGCGTCTGACGCGTGCTGGGAGGGGAGGTAGTTGACGACATCCGGGTCACTGGTTGAGCCACGTGACTAACTGAGGATCCTGTAGCGACACTGGTAGCAGTTGCAGTCACTGTGTAAGAATTAGTTGTACTAGCTATGCTCTGTGTGATAATACTGCTACTTTGTACATATGCTGGCACAATGCTACTGCTAGCAGTACTTGTGCTACGCATGCTAAATGCAGTGGTATATTCTGTCCTGACAGAGGACTCTGACGGCCAAGGGGGAGGTCTGTCTGTTTGTCTGTCTGTTAGTCTGTCAGTTTGTCTATCAGTCTTTATATCCGTCCACTCAGTGGAGTCAATCGGCATCGGTGTCGGCGACGTCGTAGCAGGCTTAAATGTCGTACTTTCGGTTGCTACAAAATCCTTATTAGTTCTGTAGGTTGTCGTTTGGTTTGACAGGAAAGGAGTGGTCAAAGACGTCGCAGGCGGTGTAGGGGATGGTGACACTGTCGTAGTTGAGGACCTCGTCGTAGACGCCCGCGTCCCTGGTGTCCTCCCGTTAATATTCAACTCCTCGTTGCTTCCACCATCGGAACTCTCCACACTTGCAGTCGTCTTCCCGCGCTTTTCTAACTTAAATCGATCAACAGCGCCACCTACTTGTGACCTGTTATCGCCCACGCCCCCAGCGGTTGTCCAGCGTCCTACTGAACCCCTGATGACCTCGAAGGGCGTCGTGGTGCGCCGAGTGGTAAGCGGTGTGGTGGATCTCGTAGTATGTTGGGTATAGTAAGTAAAGATAGAGTGACCTAGGAAAGTAAAAGCGCATGCAATACTATAGATCTACTAGAAGTAAGACATTGGTCAAAAATCATGAATTGTGTGTGCTCTAAAAGATGGGCGTAAAGCCACTTGCAATATAATGCCTAATTCACATTCACTACCTGTTCATGTGCGATTGAAGAAAAGGCGTTATGTATCATGCACTTAGTATTTGAATTACGATCTTTTGCAGCCGACAACAATAGCAGCATATTCTTCTGGGAATACATGCAAAATATTTACATTTACTGTGTCTGTATTAATACGTTTAGGTATCTGTCAAAATTAAAATATTTTCAAATGACATACTGAATCGAAATTCTTACTATAACTCCTTTGAAAATGTAAATAAAAACTAGACATTATTTGAGACACATTTTTTCCAATTAAATCGACAATGGGGCATGATTGTTTCTAAAAACCTTGTACACCTTACCGTTTTGGCAATGGAAACCATCTATCTTAAGAGACATTCCAGTTGGACATGCGCACTGCTTCCCTCCCAGCACGGGCAAACAGAGATGGCTGCAGAAACCGTTATATTCTGAACAAGCGTTGCGGCCTGTAAAATTTGACAGTATGAGTAGACAATCGCCTTTTACATTTACGAATATAAAATAGCTACATGTATCTACTGAAGGAGTCTTAGTACAAAACGACCGATATGTATCCTG
Organism: Lingula anatina; assembly: GCF_001039355.2. The sequence goes on along the minus strand of NW_019775913.1, from coordinate 468,250 downwards.
TAAACACTTTTCGCATTTTTCTATGTCGCTTACGCAACAATTACATAAATGTAGAAAAACCCGACACCACACCAACACTTATACATGTAATTACATAACCATAACGTATACATAATCAAAAAACGTAACGGTAACGTTATAAAACGTTCTGTGTTTGTTGGGTTAATGTACTACCCAATTATGCTTCAAACCAACCAGAAAAATTAGCCAACCAAAGACTTAGCAGTTCAATCACCATTTACATTTCCACTAATAACAAGGTACTATTTTAGGAAAATAACTTCACCTGCCATGGCCTCGGACTTCCTGTAGGCGTGGATGTCGTTGAGCCTGTTAAAAAGAGCTGGGCCTACGGGTGTCGGAGACCTGCTGCCATACTTGGATATCCTCATCACAGATCTGTTAAGTAAATTAATTAATATTCGAATTAATATTTGAATTAATAATATGTTGGATACGCCGTGACGAAACATAACAAAATGAAACAAGTCTCCAGTTTTGAATAAGCTAAATTAGTAAACTTAGGCGTAGCCGCCCATCAAAAACAAGAATGTACAATATCGGCATATTGTCTAAACACTATCGCAGTAATGATATCACCAATTCATGTCATGATTTTTGGCCAATTTCCTGTTTTAACTTTGAATACTTACTTTTTCCTCCAATCGGAATAGTAAATGTAATCGCCAGCAATGGCGATACCGAAATAATGCGCGTTGCTGTCTTCGAACAAAGATCGCGGTTCCTGCCCAAATAAATTTGATGTCATCACCTTGTCAAAGCGGGCGTCTGCCCAGTATATTTGCCCCGCTGGAATAAGATTTTTAAAAATTATACAATAAGGAAGGAAAAGCGCGATTGTGATCATAGAAGTGTAGATAGGCAGAGTTTGGTGGTCGGGAAAATGACTAAACATATTGTTATCCAATTGGAAGTACATTCACAGTAATTTAACGCGGTCAATAAAGTGATATGAAATGCCATAAATGTTCGTAAAAAGTATTAGGTACAAATAACATGCCCTTACTCACCATATCTGACACATACATGTACTACAGTAGCATCATTTTAGTGAAAACTGTAACGGAAAACATTATGTCGGGATGATTTTAGATATTTAAACAAAGTGGTGCACATTCTCCTACTTATAGTAAACAAAGGACAACGTATTTACGGCATCACCCTCTTACCGCCTGTGTCCACTGCAAGACCATTCGGCCACGCCCCGATATCAAAATTAATGATACTCAGTCGACTGGACCCGTCCATGTTTGCCCGCTCCAACTTTGGTCTCTCTCCCCAGTCCGTCCAATACATGTGTCTATCGAGAAAAAATAACACGTAAATGTTTGCGATGTTCATTTTCATTGAATTTCTTCAACATTCATCTTAGAAATCCTTCTCAGAAAGACATACATTGAAAGTAGCCTACACGTTGTATTCTAGAATAAAAAACCAACCGGCTTCTTTTGGACCCCAGAGTGCTCAGTGATTTTCTTAAATAAGAAAATTTCATTTGCCAGGTAATTTATCATAGGGTATTGTTATAATGTGTTACATGTATCATATTTTATATAAAAAGCGGAAATAAATACATAGACAAAACAGTAAACAAACATGCCTCATTATGAAACGAGTTTTGAAGAGGGAGGGGGGATGGAACTCACCCGTGCATTGGGTCCAGAGCAATAGAACGCGGTTCATCCAAGCTCTCATTGATCAATATCTTACTATATCTGCCGTCCATGGACATGACTCCTATCACATTACGACCCGTGTCGGTGTAATACAGCAGACGTGACAAGGGATCCACGGCCACGCCGTCAACCACAGACGCTGAAACGGAAAACATTTTCAAACTATACTCTTTACTATTGTACTTCAGAAGATTTTGTAACTACTAAAAGAGCTCTAAGGACTTACAGGTACAGTAGAGAGTATGAATATTTAATGTTATGCAGGTGTGCAAGACACAAATATATTCTGGGCAGTTCCGTCAATTGAAACTTATACTGGGAAATTTTCATCCAAATTATTATGAAGCTGTCTTGCAATTGGAAAATATAACGAGCATTGCAACAAAGCATTCGAGTGTATTTATTCATTTATAATAATTTGCTTAAATGGAATGTTAAGAACATTTTTGTCATAATCATGTATGGGAATCCTAATAATTGGTGATTCTGTTACACTTATATCTATATAGTTTGCCAAATGTCTGTGGACTTAACAAGCATATTCCCCTGAGCAATACCCATCATAAATAATCTCTGAAATTTATACTGAAATCTACCACTGAAATGCACAATCACAACATATCCTCTGCTCACCGTCTGGCAGTACTTTGATGATCTCCTGCCCCGTGCCGTTAATGTAGGCCCTCTTAATCACCTGCATTAACACGTCCGACCAGTAGACACGCCCCTCCTTGGGGTCGTAGTCCACCGCTATCGGGTTCTCGTGTCCTGTTGGGAAAATAGTTTAAATATGACGATGTGCATAGATGTATTTGAATTAAATAAATCAGTTATCAGTGAAACGAACTGATTGATCGGTAAATAAATAAAATATTACTGTGCCCCTACCCCCTTAAGCAAAACTCTGCACCCGCATTAGTTAAGATTCGATACACTCATGCAAGGACTTATTTTTTACCTTTCAGTGGGACCGCCCTGATTTCGCTGTCTTTAAGAGACATTTGGAAAATCTGCTTTTGATAAGTATCTGTGAATATGAGGAAGTCGTCTTTGACCGTTTCTAGAAAAACGAAAAGAGAAAACAGAATATGAATTGTGTGTATCACTTATTAAGTGCTGATGGCACATAAAAGCATTTAAAATTATTTTTAAAAAACACGCCTAACCTTTCTGAAAACATATACAAATATTTTCACATTTAAAAGAATGCGTTTGTCTCTTTTACCTGACAGACACCTCTTGCCATCAGAGGCAAGCGAATAACCTATTGCGCACGCGCAAGACCGTCCTTCCTGATTTAGAAGACATAAGTGATCGCAGCCGCCATTTTCATCATCGCACGCACCTGAAAAATTAGATACTGGAATAGTAGTGTGTATGTTCTCAAATATGCATTGTTTGCTGGAGGTTCAAGAAAAGGAATGCCCATCGACCCTAACCATACAGCCAGACAAAAAGAAGGTAAAGATAATTTTTTTAAAATATCGTAAGAAAAACAAACAAAGATAAATACCTGACCCCTGTTTATTCGCAATGCAATATTATATCATCAATCAGAAACTTGCTGTTGCTTATTTAATGGTTGCCACACCAAATATCAACGCACGTAGAGCTTAAAAATCTACATTTTTTTTAAAAACCAGATATTCGTGGGTGTGACAACCATTTTGAGCAACCCTGTATTATCACCTTCCACTGTTGGCTGGTGCTGGTAATCATAAGCCAGTATGTCATACGCCGTGCCGGTATTAGGATGGACGACGCCGCGGACCTTCTGACCTGTATCCTTCATAGCGATATGAAGCCCATTCCGGGTACCCTGGTCGGTCCACAGCAAGTAGTCCTGGAATATCGCAGAATGATTAGGATGGTATTTATTTATTGAGAAATATAATAAAGTTTTTTACTAATTTTGACAAGTAAGCTTTTTTCATGTTTTCATTTTTCAAACGCCTGTTCATTCATTCTAAATTTTGTTAATTGAATTTCATTATCTAATTTCCGACACAGCGGTCCTGAAATCTACATGTAGTTATCTTTTAAAGAAAATGCATGCATAACTGATCGTGTCTACATTTTGTATTTGTTAGAAAAAAAGAAAGGCTGTCGGAAATAAAATTACAGTTTTAATTAAATATAAGAGAAATAAAATATCCACAATTGTCCCTCACCTTAAAGGTGACCAGTCCCCTGAACTCAGAATCCCCGGTGACCACCAGCGTCTTCCTGTCTCTGCCTCGGAGATCCACGGACTCTATTCTCCGGAGCACGCTGTCTGTCCAGTACAGTCTGATGAAGAACATATCATTATTAAACAAATAAATTAATAAATAATAATAATAATAATAATAATAATAATAATAATTCACTGCTGTGTTCTAGTAACGCAGATGTAGTAATAAAGCGACGGTAGAATTTAAAACCACCGTGTATTTTAACAAATGATACCCGGTAAAATTACTACATGGAGTAGGCTTTGGAACCTCTGCAAAGGACTTAGATTATTGAAAAGAAAAAAAATAAACGACAGCCACTGCGTCACACCAGTGGTAATTCCACTACATTTCACCAGGTACCTTGATTGTTTCATTAGATTGAAGAAATAAACACATATACACGCGCATACATATATGGTACACATATGCGCATACACACATACACATATATCACACACATACGCTGATGTGCACACACACACACACACACACACACACACACACACACACATGTACGCATATTGGTACACACAAATGCATATGGCACATGCATACACGCAAATCAATAAATAGCAAACCCTGTTCACCTTTTGGACACCATGTCCACTGTGATATCATTGGGGGACCCTAGGGAGGTCTCTATCAGCGTGGCTCGGCCTCCTCCGTCCATATTAGCGACCTGGATACTGGGCTTGGACCCTATGTCACTCCAGTAAAGTTTCCTGGAATGTACCGGTAGGTCACCGTGTGTTAATGACAACTGCCACGCTAACAGTGATTAGTACATGCAACAACGTTCAATGTTTTAAAAATGGCATCGGCGTCGGTCTATTTTAACTTTAGAAAAAACACACATTTTAGTCCATAGAACAGGCAGACATCCGTAAATCAGCTTTTGCTCAAAGTTGGGTACCTGTCTCTTAATAATCTGCACATCTAAATAAAGAAACATACACAGTACTGTTTGCAAGTACTGCGTTTATAAAATTTCTATATAGAACCCACTGGCAGTCTAAACCAGCAATATGTCTACCTTCTACGAGTACCATGGTCACAGATAGATTTTCACAGCTAGGTATCTGGCTAATTCAAGACACGACTCTCTTAGTAAAGAAAAGTGCAGAAAACTAATCTACGGCCCTGGTAGTGAGTATAGCCTACAATATGTCCATTTCCTGTATGTCAAATAATGACCTTCACCTTCTGACGGCGTCCACGGCTATAGCCCTGGGGTGTTCCAGGTCATCTTGTATTAGAATGTGCTGATACCGGCCAGCTAGGGTGGACACTGCAATATGGCGCATCTCAGAGTCCGTCCAGTAGATGTTGTTGCCCAGCCAATCTACGGCTAGCCCTATTTTTATTGAATAAATAAATAAATAAATAACTTTTTTTTCAAACTTTGTTTAAAAAACAGTTTATGATATGATAAATTGCTTTGCTTTCAATACATTTTCCCAGCTTGTTGCGTAGGCCTACAATCTACAAATACACAGATGAAATACATGTGTAAAATGAGTTTTTCTTGAAATTTACGTTGCTATATGCCTTGAACTCGCAACTTTTGCTATTAAAGAAATATAACTGAAACGAGGCTTCCTGTGTAATTGCTCCTCACCTTCCACGTGCCCCAGTCCTCCAGCTATCACCTGTGGCGCTTCTCCATGCGACAATCGCACCTTGGAAATGGTCCTTGTCACGTTCTCAGCGAAATAAATCGCCTCCTCGTACACGTTACATGATAGAGATACAACGTTCTTTCGATTCTTCAGAAAGCACTGGTCATCTAGACTAATGTTGGTCATGCTCATGTCGGGGAGATTGGCTTGGAACCGGCAGATAGCGCCACCTATGGAGTAGATGAGCTGTGGGGCGCCAAATTTACCGTCGTCTGCTGGAAATGGAACACGACGGCAAAGAACATGACTGGATTTGTAGTCAAAACGTTTGGATGTTTTAAAATTGGGCATCTTTGTGGGCTAATTCCTCGTTATTATTTGTGTTAATATTTTGAACATAGCTCATTCAAATGATTAAAACATTCACACAATGCAACCAATGCAACTGTTCAAAATATTCTTTATTGATAGATCTGTACTGCTGTATTCATATATTTACAATACATCTTTACGAAGAATTATCACTACTTTCTACTTATCAAAATCACAAGCCTTGCCTTTNACATGTACGCATATTGGTACACACAAATGCATATGGCACATGCATACACGCAAATCAATAAATAGCAAACCCTGTTCACCTTTTGGACACCATGTCCACTGTGATATCATTGGGGGACCCTAGGGAGGTCTCTATCAGCGTGGCTCGGCCTCCTCCGTCCATATTAGCGACCTGGATACTGGGCTTGGACCCTATGTCACTCCAGTAAAGTTTCCTGGAATGTACCGGTAGGTCACCGTGTGTTAATGACAACTGCCACGCTAACAGTGATTAGTACATGCAACAACGTTCAATGTTTTAAAAATGGCATCGGCGTCGGTCTATTTTAACTTTAGAAAAAACACACATTTTAGTCCATAGAACAGGCAGACATCCGTAAATCAGCTTTTGCTCAAAGTTGGGTACCTGTCTCTTAATAATCTGCACATCTAAATAAAGAAACATACACAGTACTGTTTGCAAGTACTGCGTTTATAAAATTTCTATATAGAACCCACTGGCAGTCTAAACCAGCAATATGTCTACCTTCTACGAGTACCATGGTCACAGATAGATTTTCACAGCTAGGTATCTGGCTAATTCAAGACACGACTCTCTTAGTAAAGAAAAGTGCAGAAAACTAATCTACGGCCCTGGTAGTGAGTATAGCCTACAATATGTCCATTTCCTGTATGTCAAATAATGACCTTCACCTTCTGACGGCGTCCACGGCTATAGCCCTGGGGTGTTCCAGGTCATCTTGTATTAGAATGTGCTGATACCGGCCAGCTAGGGTGGACACTGCAATATGGCGCATCTCAGAGTCCGTCCAGTAGATGTTGTTGCCCAGCCAATCTACGGCTAGCCCTATTTTTATTGAATAAATAAATAAATAAATAACTTTTTTTTCAAACTTTGTTTAAAAAACAGTTTATGATATGATAAATTGCTTTGCTTTCAATACATTTTCCCAGCTTGTTGCGTAGGCCTACAATCTACAAATACACAGATGAAATACATGTGTAAAATGAGTTTTTCTTGAAATTTACGTTGCTATATGCCTTGAACTCGCAACTTTTGCTATTAAAGAAATATAACTGAAACGAGGCTTCCTGTGTAATTGCTCCTCACCTTCCACGTGCCCCAGTCCTCCAGCTATCACCTGTGGCGCTTCTCCATGCGACAATCGCACCTTGGAAATGGTCCTTGTCACGTTCTCAGCGAAATAAATCGCCTCCTCGTACACGTTACATGATAGAGATACAACGTTCTTTCGATTCTTCAGAAAGCACTGGTCATCTAGACTAATGTTGGTCATGCTCATGTCGGGGAGATTGGCTTGGAACCGGCAGATAGCGCCACCTATGGAGTAGATGAGCTGTGGGGCGCCAAATTTACCGTCGTCTGCTGGAAATGGAACACGACGGCAAAGAACATGACTGGATTTGTAGTCAAAACGTTTGGATGTTTTAAAATTGGGCATCTTTGTGGGCTAATTCCTCGTTATTATTTGTGTTAATATTTTGAACATAGCTCATTCAAATGATTAAAACATTCACACAATGCAACCAATGCAACTGTTCAAAATATTCTTTATTGATAGATCTGTACTGCTGTATTCATATATTTACAATACATCTTTACGAAGAATTATCACTACTTTCTACTTATCAAAATCACAAGCCTTGCCTTTGCATGACCTTCCATCTGTGTCAAGGACAAAGCCATTGGTACACATGCACTTTGCCCCTCCCCGCCCAGTGCTCACACATAGATCCTGGCAGTCCATGACATCACAGGGAACTGGAAAATAAATGTCAAGACAATTCATTTCTTCCAACATTTCTTCTTTGTTTTTGTCCTTTTAATATAAAGGTCTATGACTGTTAGAACATTCTGAAAGTTCTACGTATATAGGTACATAGTGAACAATAGTATAAAATAAAAATACATGGTGCTTACCAGAACCATTTGGTTGCACGCTGTCGTCGTACATGATAATTCCATAGGGTACCGCGGGAAGGTTGAAGTTAAGTATATTTTTCTGTTCCTTTTCACCATATATCCTAAGCTGTTTTATGCTTTGTTCCGTCACAAAGATGAGATCCTGTTTTACAAAAAAAGTAGTCAAAAATACTGGAACAGAACTGCTGAAGAATGTCATCATTATCATCATTATTAATATTTTCATTTTTTGTTGTTATTGTTTTTATCTACGAAATACAGGTAAGAGAAAAAAGCACAATCAGATAAAGCTGTATAAACCACTCAGAAAAACTATGTTTGTTAAATAAAAACACTTTGGAAACAAAGTAATTTTAAAGGTATGGCTTTTCAGTTATATTTGAACATAGTTTAAGTTTTTCGCCTTCCATATAACCGCTTCCATAGTTTGTAGTATAAAGTTGAATGCCCTTGGAGGTGCGCCCAACGCCTGTGAGAGTTTAGTTTGCCTGACAAACTTAATATAATTAAATTTTTGAAATTGGTGGTTTGTTGGGCGCTAGCTTTTGAATTGTGATATTGAGTTGACTACACCCAGGTCTTATTTTGCCATCACAATATCTTAGAGTTTCTTTTTGGTGTTGAATTGTCTTTTCCGGTAGAATGCTTCACTCTACAAAATACAAAGAGCCCCACTAAATTCTCGTATGAATAATGTTGGCAAAGAGTTACTCGTGGTCCTTCTATAAACATAACGCTTTGGGACTCTGGTAACCCCAGTATTTCCGCTTTTCTAATAGTAAAACAGTATCATTTAACTTTCACAAAGCTAAATGAAAATCGCCAAGAAACAACTCACAATTAACACGCGCGCGAGTGTGTGTGTGTGTGTGTGTGTGAGAGAGAGAGAGAGAGAGACTGAGAGAGACAGAGAGAGGAGGATGTCTTCAATACAAATAACTTATTTAAGTTCACAGTTGACAAATAGACATAAGAAAAGAAAACAAGCGGTGAGGCTACCTTGTATAGCGCCAGGCCGTAAAAATCGGTCCCCGGGGCCGTCTGTATCACCTTCCTATGCCGTCCAAGTAAATCCACAGACTCTAATGTATCTTTTGCGTTATCCGCCCAGTACAAGAGATCACGTGACATGTCTATCACCATGGCGCCCGGAGATACAAGTCCCGAATTGACGAGAATCTCGCGATTTTCTCCCGAAAGCGTGGATTTCTCGATTCTGGGAGCTGCTCCTCTGTCGCTCCAGAACAAATGCCTGTTGTTAAAATAATTCATAATTACCAGTAATTGATATGAGAACAAAACTTATATAAACGATAAATTTTAAGGGTAATTATCTTTAAAATATTAAAAATTTTAGTTTGCGCTCTAAGAAAAAGTGGCCAAAGACTGGGAAAAGAAGGAGGACAAACTGGAGAAGAGACAGTTTATAAAACAATCCGTCCATGTTTTCCTCTTTGCCAAGCCTCTGGGCCGTAACAATTAAACTGTTTCTCGAGGCGATTCAAACCTCGCGATGTTGGTTCTTGCATATTTTGGATTCGCTGCAAATGGATATAACCAACCAAAGTGATTATAAACAGCCAACTGAGTATAGGGACAGACACGCAGAGCGCATTTAGAACAGCGGACTAACAGATCCGCGGATTAAACATGGTCGTCCCACTTGAATGTCCGTTGCGTGATCCCCACAAAGAATCTATTCAGTGTCTAATCTGGAATTAACCGGGAAGCTTTTAGAGGGTTGCCATATTTGATCCTCGGATCAGTTAGTCCGCTGTTCTGTATGCGCTCACAGACAAACAAACACAACAGATACTCTTACCCCTCGTGTGGGTGAACAGCGACCCCCATGGGGGTATCCAGGTCATCAAAGAGCACCCTGTACGCTCCAGTCTGCTCCGTGGCCGGTGCCACCACTAACCAGTTATACACGGCGTCCACCCAGTAGATATTCCCCGCCACCCAGTCCACGGCAAGACCCTCCACGCGACTGGAAATCCCGCCAAAAATCGTGAAAGCGTGCGTCGACCCGTTAAGCCGTAATCCTTGAAGCTTCTTGTTCCCCCGATCGCTCCAGTAGAGGATTTTCTGTCGATAGTCGTGAGCCAGGGCGACGAAGTGCCAGTCTTTGTTTGGGGCGGTGATGTAGCGAGTTGAGGCTTTCTTGCTTTCCACCCAGTCTGCCGGGTCACCAGGGATACCGACGATACGAGCGACACCTGACGGACTGCGCTGAGCCCAGATCAGATTCTGACCGTGTGTGACTGGAAAACATATTAACCATTTTCGATATATATGGTTTCAAAATGATGGAATCGATTGTTTGCTTTTTTCTTTCTTTTTTCTTTTTCGTTAAAAACCTTCAGGATAATTGTATCTATTTTTTATTCGTACTATAATCTCTTTTGGAAGAAATATTTTTTATCCAATCAATGTCTATTTTATGATTATTTATTTACTACTATGAAAATACATGTATGACTGAGCAACCATTCATCCATGCATTATTTTTTATCATCTATATATTTACTTCTGTTTATTTTGGGAATATTGAAATTATATTTCTTGCACTTCTTACCTAATTCACATTTTCAGTTTAGGTATATGATTGTAAAGCATTGGCTTTTACAGCAATATGACCTTTTAGTAAATCATTCACATGTACATTCGCTTTCTCATGTCCTATTTACTTAATTAGAAGTCTGCTTATTTGTCGATATACATTTTAATATATTTTATAAAAATTGGCATTGGTAATGCTGGGTCAAAAAATTATCATATAAGTTTCTTTGTCCTCAGTATTTGCCAGGAACCCACACAAGATGCGGACGTCTACCACTCATCGCATTTGTAAGAAGACGTCTCGAATTCACGTAATGTGTAGTGAAAAACGTGGGATGATCTCATTAACTAAAACAACATAAACAGTAGGACCAACTTAACAACGATCTCCTCCTACTGGTATATAAGCTGCCACTTCCTGTTCACTTCAAACTCTGAGTTCGGACAAGGCCTCATTAGATCGAAAATAGGCCTGACTGTCACCCTAAAGCAACAAGATAGAAGAACGAATCGTTCAATTTTATTTGTACCTCAAATCTGCCTGATTCAGGTTAGACGTTCATTCCAGAGCCATGCAGGTCCGGGTAAGCGTGAAGCACGATGATAGTGGGTTGAATTTTTGGACAAACCAAAAGGAACCAGAAATTGTCTGAAAAGCTCCTCCCAGGTTCCTGGCACCGGTCAAAAATGCACCCAAGTATGTGAGCAACATTATTCATTCCTATATATTTCCGATTATTCTCCTTAATGTACGTGAAGACATATACTTTGCTATTTCATGATCTAATTTTTTATATCATTATATGCACTTAATTTTTGATGATTTATGTAACTATTTCATTTTATATGCATATTTTTTTCTTTTTTCGCTGAGTGAATAAAGTTGGAAAAAAATTAATGTTCTCGTACATTCAAACTCCAAATTTACTATTACTTCTGAAAACAATACCACTATGAAATTTTTCTAGAAGAGAAGATATCTTTTGTTTTTCCACTTGTACATTGTATGTAGTTGTTCTGTCTATTTTCATTAATCCCAATCATAGAGTTTAGTACGTACTGGTGCGTCATGCAAAGAATCATTTCCGAACGGACATTTATTGTAAAATGCTAACATTTACATAAAGCCAGAAACTGTATTTATAAAACCCCAAAAACATTTACAACATAGATGGCTTCATATTCTTTATTTGATAACAAAATTATTAGAATAAAAACTGTATTCAGATGAATTTAAGGGGGTATTTTTCTCCTCAATTATAAAGTCCCATTGGTTAAAATTATTCTAATTAATTAATACCGGATGAGGGCATTTCAAAAAGCACGGTAATAGCGTAGTACAATTTCTGTCAAACCGGGAATGCAGCGTGTTGAATATAATTGTACAGTTAATTTTATAATTTTACAGTTAATTTTATAATTTTAAGGTTAATTTTATAATTTTACAGTTAAAAGCCATACATACATGTAAAAACACAAATGTTCACAAAAAAAAAAACAAGCAACAGATTAAGACACCCAGCTAAAATATACAGGTGTATATTGAAGAATAAATGCATAAACAACTGAGTAGGTCATGGCTACAGTGTGAAATACTGTTCACGTATCTCAGTTCTCGCCCCCAGCCATCAACAGAATACATAGCTTTTATTGTCGTGGACTTTTTTATCTCTGAAAATGGCCCATTAAACGGCAATAGGAGATGTCTCATCGTGGTGATGTGAATATGGGTAAAATGTTTGTGTTGGAAAAATGACCACCAGTTAATGAATTTCCCCGATATCAAAATATCTGGTTGTCTCACAAGGACAGATAGTTTGCCCCCCCCCTCTCCCCCCCCCTGCCCCCCCTCCATTATTTATATATAATTTTTCAACCATATCAGTAGCAATTGCGGGAAGCGGGAGAAGGCGGCTTAAAAGAATAGCTTTCCGGTGAATTCAAGTAACTTAAAAGTTTTCTACGGGACCTGTGTCTTATAGTTGTTTAGGTAGCGGGTTGAAAGAAAACCTTCCCGTAAACTGAAGTTTCTTAAAATTTGGTTCCTACCTGCCTGTGTCTTATCACCTAATATGTGAAAGCGTCAATAGGAACGAGGGAATAAACTTAAAACGACTTTTATGAACAACAGAGAGAAACAACCTACATTGCTATTGTCCTGACAAGCACAGGAAATGAATTCATAAACAATTCAACAAGTAATACAAGCTAAATTACCAAATCCATGCATTTCTCTATTGAAAAAAATGCACTGTTGAACCAAGGGACACCCCCTCCCACTCCCCCCATAAGATCTCCAAATCTTGCAAATTCAAAAAAATTATTACATCCAACGTTAGATACTTTTTTGATTAATATAAACACACAAAAAAAACTCAAAAACACGATTTTAAGCGTAGTTAACCCTATCACCGGCCTTAAAATGACTCTAAAATCTCTATAGCACGTAGCATCCCTTGTGTTCAACCGAACGAGGTATAAAACAAACACGCACTTACTTGAGGTGACGCTTGAGACACAAAAAAGAGATATAACAGCAAGTCTCAGCCCGTGACATACTCCCGAACACATAGCAAGCTCGTCGCAACAATCAATTCCCGGTCTGTACACTCATTAAGCCGCGTAAGAAAATAACAGCTTGGCCTGCGTCTGGGTGTCATATTAAGGCAGTTAAATCTTGATAAGTTCTTCTCATTATAAGCTCAGAAACAGTAAGAAAAGCGTAAGGGAAATACCGATGGAGAGACTTCGGATGCGTCAGCTCGTGAGCGGAAGCATGGCCACGTTGTGATATGAGCGTTGACGGCAGCGATTGGTGAGGACCGTAATTGTTCAGTGAATTCGACCGAAAAGAATTGATGCATTTCCGCCATGGGATATTGTTAGTGGTCTTTTGAAATGTTGTTTAAAGAGTTTTTTTAGAAAGTTAGTTGGCTGCGTCTGTGGGAAAGGGTTTTCTTATGAGTACACAGCAATAAAAATATAAAGATTTAGAGTGTTAAAGTGTTTAAAACCTGTATCATTACCGTAGTTAAAATACATATAGACAGGGAGAGAGGGAGAGAAAGGGGGAACACGAGGGTAAAAAACTGCCCTTTGTTAGGACTGTTACTTAAATCTTAACCAAGAAAAAATTAAGTGGTTGAATAATAATAGCATTATACAACTTTATTCACTGTTGGTGGTGGTGTATATGTGTGTGTGTGTGTGTGTGTGTGTGTGTGTGTAAGAGAGAGAATGAGAGAGAGAGATGATCAGTCTCGGGTCTCCCCGCTTTCAAGCCTCTAAGCCGCCTCCAGGTCGCAGCAATTAAATTGTGTCTCGGGGCGTTGTAAACCCCGCAAGTTGTTTTTGCATATTAGGGATTCGCCAGAAATGCTTCTAACCAACCAAATGAATATAAACACCCAACTAATATGCCCGGCTTCACGCAGCCTATGTTCAACAAGTTCGAATCTTGTTGGTGCGTCTGAATTTGCTTTCCTCATCCTGTAATTCATCTGTGAACAGACATTATTTCTCAATGAATCGTGAAGAATGACACTTGTGCTTTTTAAATCTTGAAATGCATTTACTTATGATAACAAATAAATCTTTTACTATTTGTAAAACTATTTTTTACGATAACGCGTGGGACTTAAACAAAATGAGATTCTATGTCGGCATATCAGTTCCCAGATTCAAAAACATTCGAGCGCTACATTCGTTGAATGCTATTAAATATGACATCAGTTTGGGGAAAACTTGCTTAGAGCAGTTTGATTTATATCAAACACTAACGCCTACAGGCGTTATAAACTTGTATGTTGATCCCATATGTAAACAACGTTTATCAAAACGCCTTGCTCGTCTTTCACTGGTTTTCCGGCATCGCGTGGCGCGTCCGACCACGTGACATTTTCCATAAACGCCACGTTCTCGCGTGATTGTTGAATAAATTGCCTGCAAGTGTACGCACCAAATAGTTTGCATGCTGTCACGTTTAATTCCCTTTGATGTAATACATACATTGCGTATTCATGAGTTTAGGCGTTTCTTTTAAATTTAATGATTTCATTGCGTTTCCAATCACTACCAGCCTCTCCCCCCTTTAAAAGTGACATGTTTAAAACATTCACTCAATATTCAGTTGGCTAAATAATCCAATATTAATGTTATTATAACATATGTACGCTGTTGTCAACTGCTGCTGTATATTTTGCTCGAAGTAAACTTGTATAGTTGAGAAGATTTTTTTAACTTTCCATTTCCACAAAAAAATTAGAAAGCATGTCTGCGAAAGACTTTGACTTCGGGACTTAAGTCACACTGACGTCAGGAGACCATTCATAGTCACCAGTGTAGTGAAGACTACTCACTATTACACTGTCCTAGAGTTTGGCTGTGACCTCCCCCTACCCCTGCCCCCCCCCCCTTCCCTGACCGTCCTGTAGTATTATAAGTGACGTAGCAAAGACGAAAGTGACAACATAATACTGATTTTCTCAAATGTGGACTTGGCCTTTATTTCTTGGATAATCTTGCACACAAATTAATTCTGAGACCCGATATACATGTTTATTGACAATAGTTTTGAATGTGTATCAAAATTATACACACATGTTGAAACATGATTGTAAGTTTCAAGTATGTTCTGTATAAAACGAACTGATAGACTGTTGTCTTTTATAATCTCTTCAATATATACAAACGTTTTGAAATAACAGCTATACATATAGGCTAAATGCATTTAAAACGAGTGCAGATATATATATTATAAGGATAAAACTAAGCAATTATTTTTTAGATATAATAAAAGACATACACAGATATTCTACACAAACGCCCTTTGCGTTTTCCAAAGTTGGGTTAAAATTGGGTATGTGCTGAACGAGAGATTTCCCAGAGATTTAATTTCATAACCCCATCATTAATTATTGTTTATAATTGTGCTTGGAAAAAATCTTCCGAACGTACATTTCATTTTTAAATCGATTTTTAAGCGAAATAAGTGTTTTCTAGTATGATTTGAACTACCGGGACGCTTTGGGTACTTCTTGGTCAAACCCGTAACCAAAGCGCTACGCCTTTTCAAATACAGATGCGCTTTATAAAGTAGTGCCTCTGGCTTGTGAAATATTACCTACAGAAATAGTCGGATGATCCGTGGGTTATATAGATTGGCAATTTCCTAATATAGCCTTAAGGTCCGGGCCTTCGTGTAACAGAGCCTTCGGCGAACACGATCTCGGTTTGTGAAATGTTGGAATAAGGTTAAACCTGAGACGTAAGAACCCGCTTGGCTGTGCTACACGCGTATGTACAGAAATGAAAGGAATAAGTAAGTTGAATTTGGTGTGTCTAAGTTAATTAAAGAGCCCATTCAAGCTGATTCAGTTAACATTTAAAATTCCTCCAATGCAAGGTTCCAAAATGTGTTGTGCCTTTGGGTACTAGAACTATTTAACCTAACACCTCCAGTTTTGAAGGTTGTGTTCAGAAGCTTAATTAAAAAAGACTAACAGAGCAAAAAGCACTACAGTCATTCTGGTGTCAATAAGACAACGCACGAAAAAACAATCAAAGACGCATGATTTCTGATGACCTTGTCTTTGAATTATTATGGCAGCGTCTTTGGTTTTAGCGGAACAAAACCCGTGCATTTTATTGATATCACAGTGGTAGGAAGTTGATGCGTTTTAGCGCGTGGTCACATGTGTGTGTAAGTGTGTGTTTGTACGCTTAAGCATGTCTTTGAGATATAGTATATGACACCCGTACATAATACCAACATATAGCGCGTTAGGAAGCAGCAACATCACCAAAGTACATGTACATTTGCACACAAGGATAAAATGAAACTGAACTAAATCCAGATGGCTGCCGCGCAATCCTTAACAGCGAGGTTAGTATTCATTTGTAAGGCACATAAAGCACAGAGAGTATACCGACTTCATTAACAGTGTACAAAAATATATCAGTTACCGATTAACTAATATGATAATAAACTAATTTACTATTAAACCCACGCTGTCGACCCTTTATAATTAGACCATATGTACATAAGGGTGTATGTAACGCATCCGTTTTTTTTTTATCTCAAACACGCAAAAATTCACATGAGATGTAAGTGGAATGTGACGAAGTATGTAGAAATATGTGCTTTCTATACATTAGGCGTGCTTTAATAACCAAACATATGTTTAGTAATATAAAATTTAATAATGAGTCCGCATTATTTTTCTGTCCCATTGAAATGTTTGCAGAATGTATATTTTCTGTGATGCTTCAAATAAGCCGTCATATTTAAATCTCAACAACACATTGATAAAAAAATCTTGAACCTACTTAAAATATTCGTTTATGAAATATTTGGGCCTGCAGTTTACATTTTGGAAATATCATTTGAAAATTTCTGTTTTCTGGCCAAATTGACTTTTTGAGGTGAAAAATAACTTTCGTCACAATGGGGCATTATAAACATTGCAATATTTATGGTAAATTTTGCTACGAAATATTTCTTTTTGCTGTATGTACATAGTGTCATATTGTTTGGCATAAAACGAACGGTTAAGTTTGGAGTTAACACATATTTAAACCAGTGTTTTTTCTAACAAATGTTGTAGACTCACCACCGGAGTGCCTATGCAAAAAAAATCACAAAGAACATTATAACATTGCATTCAGCACGCCCGTCGCTATGCAGTCAACGCGCTCTATATAGGTAAACAGGTTTTTGTATCACAGAACTGATAACCCCAAAAAAATGTATGCTCTTCAGTGTCCTACGCCTTTGTGGTGTCACTTTGCACCTTTAGGACGGCTTGTTGGCTCAGGTCATCAAATTCTCCCGGTTTCTTAGTTGGCGGTGGATTCATTTGATCGTACATTGGGTTCGATATGCCGCCGTCCCCGTTAGCTTGGGCAGTGTTGAGACCTTCGTAGTCATTCTCCGGCTGATTTACCCTGCCAATGGTGGCGTAGTTGGGATCCCCAGGGATTTCGCTGATTTCATTGGAGTGATTGACGTACCTGAACTGGGACGGTTTGCTCAAATCTCCGCGGCTCCTAGAAAAAAAATAGAATACACATTAAAACATGGACGGTTGGAAAAGAATAGAACGTCATATTGACGCCATTTGACGTCATACACATTTGACGTCACAAGAAAGACTCGACGTCACAATTATATTAGAGTAACGTCCTTTATCTGTGGTTCAACCCTTCATCAACGGCTTTGAAGCGTAGGCCTACATATACCTTCTAGTCAGGAAATCGGTGATCACAAATATAATGCTGTCGAAGATTATAAGGACAAGAAATGTGAAGGAAACGTTTAACATGTACCAACAGGGCTTGCTGGAATCATTGGTCGTTCAAATCACTAGTTTCCATTCGAAGTGACCAATCAGATACTTAAAGCATTATCCAAATACACCTGGTAAACGATATCCACTTGAAAACGTATAGTTTAGACCTACTTTTGACCAAAACTCGTCATCTGTTGGCCAAATTGTCAGTTCAGTGTTGCCCCTATTTCACACAGACCACGAATCCCACGAATCGCCAGGAATTGACTAATTTCAGGATTTGTGAGGATGCGTGAGATTACTGAAAATTTTCTGGCCTAATTCGACACGCTCTACGATTCAGTTACGATACAGGTGCGATAGTGTTACGAATATTGGTTGGATTCGGCTGGAATTGCACGAATATTGTCAATAATTCACTATAAAACAGAAAGCCGGAGAGATAATTGCACCATTATTTGTAGAGAGTAGATAACAAAGCAGTGCAACAATACACGGGCACCTCGAGGTTCTAGCACCTCTATCTCGTGAGTCCGGTGTAAAGTGACAGAGAGTCCCCCCAAGATAGAGAGCCCGTTCCCATTCATTAGCACAGATAAGCCTCGCCCTAAATTTTGATCCACTTACGTCAGGCTAACCCTAACCTGTGTAATTAAATGGAGGGTGGGCACTATGTAACGCGGACCTTCAGATTATCACACCGGCTTGAAAAAGATCAGTCCGGAAAAAATGACAATACACAATTCGCATTCATTTATTGCAAATCGTAAAGTTAGCGTACAAGAATACTTACATCCTCCTCCAGAGGAAGAACGCCACAACTCCGATGACAATAAGGATGAGCAGCGCCGCCACTACGATACCTACTATAGCCGGGGTTGCTCCTGAAGCTGAAATAGATACGAATTCAAACAGGTATCACATAAATTAGTGAATCACATACGTACATGAGCATCTGCACACTAGTAATTAATTCTGAACGCTGTCCTAAGAATTGAAAAACGATTTATCTTATGTTTTTATATTCAAATAATTCCCATTCCAATCTTTGTTAACCCGACATAAAATCTTTGTAAAAACAGACTGAATGAGACTTTACAGCCGACTTACCAGCACCGCTACCTCCGGAATTGTTGTCGCCTGTCTGTTTACCGGTGTCGCCGGTTATCACAGATGGACTTTTTGTGGGGATAACTACAAAAAATAAATCAATTAAATATTAATTTAATAAAAGGATGTGCTATAGCTTAACGTAGCATGACCTTCGTTTAAGTCAAACCGAACAAAGGTTGCATGGTTTCAATGGTTCTTTAGCAAATATAAAATTTAAAATCAAACTTTCGTCAGTGGAAAAGTTTAATGATACATCTCTGTGGATAGGTAAGCTATTTTTATTATATTTGATGTTATGATTTATTCAGAGTCTAACATGCACATTTGTTTAATTGACTTTACAATGTATATAAAATACAAGTTAAAGAAACGGTAAATACTAATTAAAAACTTGAATTATGTATGTAACATAAAAAGTCAGTTAAGTCATTAATTATAATAGTTCATCAACAAAGTCACATTGAAATATGCTAGAGCCCATAAAAGATATGTCTTCGGTTCCTTTTTACAAGCCTAAGGAGAAGATATCGCACACACCACACCCCACTATACTTCGCTGGTACCCCAACTCCATCACAAAAAAGGAAAAACAATTAATCAAAGGGGGAGGGGGGGGCGGAGAGGGAAGGTCAGCTTCGCTTCAACGGACCCCCCTTCAAAAGATCCTGGATCCGCCCCTGGTTCCCCTCGTGCCACCACCCCCAGGAAAGTCCTGACTCTGTTATCTTATAGTGAAACATATATACTAAACAACTATTTGAAATTCATCAACTTACGTTCACATGCCCCGATGCTGTTTCTCCACTGAGCCATTTTAGTGGACACAGACATGGTCTTGGCGCACTCAAAGTATCCCTGGACCTGGCCGTCCTTTGTTGCGTATCCTTCCATGCACGTGAAGTAGCAGCTCGCGCCCAGGTGGTTGTTAGTGCTTGGGCACGTTTGATCACGTAACGTCTGGACCGTAGACGTCCCTATATACGGGTTGCACTTTTCAACTAATGATGAAGAAAAGGGAAATAATGATGCCAATTACACAAACCTCACGAAATTTAAAAATGGGAAAGAATTATTTTAATCACATGAACATAAAAGGAAATACTTTTATCTGATGTTACATGCTGGTGTTTTGCTGGACAAAATGGAGTCATCACGAATTGCCCCCCCCCCCCCTCCCATCACTAATAAAACGTTCCTCACTGGACATGATTAATTAAATCCAAATCAAAACCGTAAAAGCGTTAATTGCAGAGAATGCAATTAAAATTGTCTAGACAAAAAGTACCCCTCCACCCAACAATAAAGAAAGAAACAATTTCAGTTTATATACGTTTCAAATTATCTAAGAGGAATACGAAATTGTAAGCATCCCATACATGTAGCCATCTAAGTTGCGTGGTCACGCATACGTACATGTTTTCTTCCTGTGCTGTGTTTACCTGTTATCGTTACAGAAAATGTGCACTTTGCCATATTCCCTGCCGGATCCGTGGCAACATAAATGACGTCAGTTTTCCCTTCACCGAAAATAGTCCCGGGCATAAAAGATTTTACAATTTTTACAGGTGGACTGTCATTGAATGTCGGTTCATTCCATGTGATCCTTTTATGTCGGCTCCCGGTAGAGGCCGCCTCGGTGATATTGGCCGGACAGTTGCTGACTGTTGGAGGACTTGTATCTGGAATGAAGAAAATGCACACATAGTCCCAAAACCAAACGCCTCATTTGTTCTTTTAAGTAAATTACCAGTTATTGGATCCCCCAAAATAACGTAATGGTTTCATGAGTCCTAGACCAGGCGACAATTGTACTTCACATGAACATGTGACATACTAACTCATTCGGACTCACTCACTCAGTATGTACGAGTCCTTTCTGCAATCTGTGAATCCTTCAATACTCTCAAACGAGTTATTCAATTCTACTTATTGGCCGCGATTCGTTAAGAGATGTGAAGATCCCCGTCAGTGGTGACAGACATGCTGAAGACAGAGAACGTTCACAACAAAAAGAAAACAGTCATTCGAAACCCTGGCAACAAACAGAAAATCAGTTATCTAAGACAAGGACGTTTAATACACACTGGTAGATCTGCTCTGCAAGTAACCAAAAGTGAAAATTTGCCTCATCCAAAAAAATTTTTCGCAAAAGAAATGACACTCAGGGCCAAAAAATAAAGAGAATAATACAGATAAGTGTCAGAAATATCAAATCGTCGCCATCGTTTTCTTTTAACAAATCACCTCGACAAATGCTTCTCGAAACAGAAGACCACTCTTTGCTCCATAGACACGTGATGTTCACGTTATCAGAAGAGTAGCCTCTCTCACACGTGACCCGACAGGAACTTCCGGCCTCCATGTTACATCTGGGCCCTATCTCTCCATGAGGGATTGTCGGCGAAGGACAGTGTACAGTTGTTGCTAAAAGGATGCGATGTGTTGTCAATAAGGCGGAGTTATATTGCATAGCTGTGCGACCCATTTATTTAAGTCTGGATTGGATTTCTCGAAAGTCTACTTACATTATTTTTTCAGATAAGAACAATATTTAACCATTTTCTAATTTTGTTCAGCTTTACCGCGATATTTAAATGTGCACACTGTATACTTGTACGTAAAAAAAAAACTAAACGCATAACCATAACAGGCACACAAGGCACATCTGTACATATTTTTATACGACTAAATATTATTACACATGTACTAAGTACAACCGTACTTGCTTAACACAATTGAGAGCGCTCACAAGTCTGAATATTCAGGATACTTAGACAAAAATACATTCACATCTTCACGCACAAACAAACAGAACAAATAAACACACAGACACAAAAAATAACAACAAATTTATTTTAGCTAATTCTGAGTGACAGTTCTCATCTTCGCCCCGTGTACCTGTTACAAGCACATTGAAACTACAGCTGCCGAAGTTGCCGTAGGCATCCCGGGCTGAAAACACAACATTGGTGGTGCCGATTCCAAACTGTCCCCCTGACCGGAAATTGCTGCTTAATGTGACGTCACTGGCATCTTTTACAACGGGCGCTGGCCATGTGACCGCTCCAAACATTCTCCCGGCATCTGCGGAAATGGTGACGTCACGTGGACAGGTGACGTTGGGTGGCTCGGTGTCTTCGAGTGATAAGATTATAAATTGTTTGAACACTCTAAGAAGGCATCACGCAGCAAGAGGAAACTATTGCCAAAACTATAATCAGTAGAAGAAGAATCGCAATAGTACTCGACAGTAACGCATAGATCATACAGATGTCTTGTAGAGGCAAAGGGTAGGCTGAAGTAGGATAGAAGGATCGTCTACTTCAAAGCCATAATTGAAATGAAGAGAAACCATGTGCAACATACGATATAGAGCAAAAAACACTCAGCTCTGAGTAGAGCCAGCCAGTGAGTTGATAACCCATTGGCTCAGTCAGAAAGGATCAGTAGGATGTTGTAAACAGAAAGAGTATTTAGAACCATGACAAAAATGGCATACGTTTAAATAATAACACGGTATTGCATGTTAACCATTATGTGGTGGCTTATGCTTTTTTATGTTTTTTTTTTCAATTTTCAGAATGAAAAAAATTTAAATTAAAGACGTCGTAGAAACAACAAAAAATAGACACATAATTACATTATAAAAGATTGTTTAAAAACTCCCTGATATCGCTGTATAACCAAACGCACGCTTTGTCTTTAACATACAACACAACGTCCCATATAATTGGCCTATATGTCTTCATCATTATAAATATCACAAACAAATCTTAAATACCTTGGTCTTCACAAAGAATTACAACAAAGTATATACTGAATACGCGTGAAAAATGAAGACCAAGAATGACACTTACCCACGCAGACGGAGCTAAGATCTCTACTCCAGACGAGGTCAGCCGTACACGTGGTGTACAGGGACGCTGGGTGAGTTCCGTATCCGGTGTCACACACGACGAGGCAGGAAGCACCCTTCGTTATCCCGCAGCCATCTTGTAATTTGCCGTTTCTCACCACGGGAATCGGGCATTCTAGGGCTATTGACATAATAATAATAATAATAATAATAATAATAATAATAATAATAAAAATAATAATAATAATAATGATGATGATAATAGATTCATAATTCGGTTGATTGATCTATTAAATAAATTATTGCAAACAAAATAAAAGGCTTTTATTCTGAAGACAGTACGATATTATCATTCAATTATTGCCTCCGTATCCTTATTTTATTTTAAAACTTTAAACTTTTCACTTGATTGTTTGTTCTTTGTTACTCGGCAAACAAAAAAAGAGTTGAAGATTACGTAACCGCTCATCTTGTGAATGGAAACTACCATTTGTACTTACTAAGGTAAATAGAAATGCTTCACAGTACTTGCAATGTTAAAATACACCCAGTAACAAAAAAAAAAAAAAACACAAATGTTTTTCCAAACAACTAAACTAAAAATGGCACCTGCTTAAAATTGTACATGTTAAGGCACATGCAACATTCAGTGTATATATATTCTCCACTAGATAAAGAACAGAAATCAAACCGACATGCCGTCCCCAAACAATTCAACATTACATGTAGTGTGTACAAATACAATTATAATGGACAGTACACATAAAACGGGACGGTATAAATACTATCCTCACTATATAGACCGGCTTTGTGTGACGACTAGTACATGTATTGATTTGGTCATAGCCTTGCTACAACGTTTTTTAAAACGTTAAAATATTTTTTAAATTCTTTAAAATCATTTGTTAAAACATGTATATGCATATAAATATTGTTTATATACAAATGATATACCTCAACAATAACGCTATGTCAAACTATGCGCAAGAAAAAAAACTTGCTGCCAAATCAGTCTAGTCGTCAACGCAACCAGTCTACAACCCTCGCTACAGCTATATTGGACATGCTAATATTGCGACAAAACATATGTGCTATACGTCATAAGCGCGGGAAGCAGGGTAGGGACTGTAGCTAAGATCTGCTGCTCTCTTCTTTGAAAAAAAAGATAATCACATTCTGAAGTCACTAGAAACTTAAGTCAAACTAAAAGAAGTTTTTCTTTAATCTTAATTACCCCTTACACACATACCCGTGCACTCGCTTTAAAATCTGCATATCACATGTTTGAACATAATTTATACCACTGCCTCGTGCATATAGGGTGGTTAAGGTATATGTGTGGACAACGAAAATACACAACAGCAATAAAACAGGATTCTAAGTTAATATTCGTGATGGTACTGTGTGTAGGCGTGCAAGGTATAACAAGTTTTGTCCAATCAAACAGCCCATCATTGCATGCGGGATCAAAACTAATTAATTCATGAACCCAAACTTAAAAAGCAACCAGGATATAAATCTGGGGAACCAGTTTTGTCACAAATGCTTTTACCTTTTGCTGAAACAGAATTGTAAAAAGGAGAGAATGAATTTAGTTCTCTGTTTTCTGAAGACATACTATCTTCCATTCTTTGCGATACTGTTGTGCACTATACATTTGGGCAGAAAATTTGCTCATCTAAACTGATTTGCTGACAAATGCATATCATTAACAGATTGATTATTCAACAACACGTGTTTCACCTCATTCTTTTGCCTCCATTGTCATTATCTCATATTATTTTCTGTAGGAGAGATATTAATCAAATACGCCAGTCGGATCACATCCAAATGAATAAATACAACATAATATTAAAGCACTACTTTAGCTGACATACTCAGAGTAAAATAATAATTAAATAATAATAATAATTATTATTATTATTACTTCACTGCTGTGACCAGAATATTATAAAAAAAAGATATACCAATGATAACAACAACAAATAAATTAACTATAATTTTATTGACAACAGAGTTGTTACTCACGTATTTCTTCACACAAGGTGTTGAAATCATCAGCGTCCCACTGCTCGTTGCTGCCGCACGTGAGCAGCTGTGTGGAGTTCCGCTTCCGGTAGCCGGTGTCACATAGAAAGTCACACACCAACCCGGCGCGGTACACACAGGCGGGACTCCACAGACCGTTTTTGATAGGGCTTTTGGGGCACGACGCAACTGCAATACCAAAAAAAACGGGAATGAACACAGTGCATCACCTGCGAAAATTTGTCTCATTGAACGATCACCTACGGTTCTACTGTCCTAGGGACAATGTTTTTCTCTTTTAATGAAAAATGTTCTTGATCTGTTCTAGGACATTCGAGTACAAACCCAGGTGACAGTTTCACAAACTCTATTATTTACCAATATCGTTCTCCTACAACATGTAAGCCTTATCTCAATTAGGCAGATCTACAGATATTATCTGACAGTCTTCCTAATAATCTTTGATGATCCATCAACCACTTTTGACCGTTTTCTGACAGAAAATACATGCCCGTCAACGTAAGTTCTGGCAGTGAAAGGAAAATACAACTGTCATTGTTTTCTTAATGATTGTCTTGTTGAGCAGTAAAATATATCAATACCAAAGCTGATTTACGTAATTTACATTTGCAGTAAAATATAAGCGCCTAACACTTACCGTTATCACAATTTATCCCATCATCTTTGAGCGTTGCGCCGTCTGGACATGCGCACTGTGTACCATTGTCCTTGTTGATTAGACAAATATGACTGCACGGATGGTTACCACACACTGCCTTGGCTGAATCACAGAAATCAAATTATAATCAGTGTCTAGTATTTGACATTTACAAGAAAAGATTTTACAAGAGAAACGCGACATTCTTGCTTAACATCCATGTTTTCTGCTGTGCTGTCTGTTCCTGATAGGGTAAGATGTGCGCATGTGATCATGTAGCGTTTGTAGTCAATTCTTAAACAGGTAATCCGACTTAAGTTTTTTTAAACTGGGGACAAATGCTATAAAACCCTCTTACGTTTATATTCTTTGGCACGTTGGACCACATGCAGGTCAATAGCAGAACCCAAAACTCCGGGAATGAGCTCTTCATCGGCTCTGTCTGCAGCGCCAGCTATCGGTATTTTGTGTAGGGACCTGTGATGTAAAGAACAACAAATGGTTAACCCATTGTGACATTGTGAAACGCGATTAAAACCCTCGAAGACAGTAATAAATCAACGTGAATATAATTTCAAAACACTTTCTTTAAGTTAAAATTATTAATATCGAGCATATGAAACAAACACTTCGTGTATCGATTAACATGGGCATTGCCTCCAAAAGATAAAAAATGTTTTAGAGGTGATAATGAGAGAAAACGTTTTCAAAAAGAAGATGACTGATCTTGTTAAATGTCTTGAATCAGCCTTTAAATGAATTCATGTTACGTAGTCAGAAAAAATAAGCATTCAGTTGCAACATTTATGCTACAACAAGCAACGTTTCACTCAAAACTTTTAACTGAAATCTGATAGTCACTATTATGATGTACAAGGGCGATTTTCCTCAATGGTCGCTTGCAAAATGGACCCAAATGCAACAATTCTCATGGGGACCGTTCGGACTGCGTTCGATCGCAATAGCTACTGCGCACTTATTCCACGGACACTCTCGCTGAATACAATCATANTCCGGTAGCCGGTGTCACATAGAAAGTCACACACCAACCCGGCGCGGTACACACAGGCGGGACTCCACAGACCGTTTTTGATAGGGCTTTTGGGGCACGACGCAACTGCAATACCAAAAAAAACGGGAATGAACACAGTGCATCACCTGCGAAAATTTGTCTCATTGAACGATCACCTACGGTTCTACTGTCCTAGGGACAATGTTTTTCTCTTTTAATGAAAAATGTTCTTGATCTGTTCTAGGACATTCGAGTACAAACCCAGGTGACAGTTTCACAAACTCTATTATTTACCAATATCGTTCTCCTACAACATGTAAGCCTTATCTCAATTAGGCAGATCTACAGATATTATCTGACAGTCTTCCTAATAATCTTTGATGATCCATCAACCACTTTTGACCGTTTTCTGACAGAAAATACATGCCCGTCAACGTAAGTTCTGGCAGTGAAAGGAAAATACAACTGTCATTGTTTTCTTAATGATTGTCTTGTTGAGCAGTAAAATATATCAATACCAAAGCTGATTTACGTAATTTACATTTGCAGTAAAATATAAGCGCCTAACACTTACCGTTATCACAATTTATCCCATCATCTTTGAGCGTTGCGCCGTCTGGACATGCGCACTGTGTACCATTGTCCTTGTTGATTAGACAAATATGACTGCACGGATGGTTACCACACACTGCCTTGGCTGAATCACAGAAATCAAATTATAATCAGTGTCTAGTATTTGACATTTACAAGAAAAGATTTTACAAGAGAAACGCGACATTCTTGCTTAACATCCATGTTTTCTGCTGTGCGGTCTGTTCCTGATAGGGTAAGATGTGCGCATGTGATCATGTAGCGTTTGTAGTCAATTCTTAAACAGGTAATCCGACTTAAGTTTTTTTAACTGGGGACAAATGCTATAAAACCCTCTTACGTTTATATTCTTTGGCACGTTGGACCACATGCAGGTCAATAGCAGAACCCAAAACTCCGGGAATGAGCTCTTCATCGGCTCTGTCTGCAGCGCCAGCTATCGGTATTTTGTGTAGGGACCTGTGATGTAAAGAACAACAAATGGTTAACCCATTGTGACATTGTGAAACGCGATTAAAACCCTCGAAGACAGTAATAAATCAACGTGAATATAATTTCAAAACACTTTCTTTAAGTTAAAATTATTAATATCGAGCATATGAAACAAACACTTCGTGTATCGATTAACATGGGCATTGCCTCCAAAAGATAAAAAATGTTTTAGAGGTGATAATGAGAGAAAACGTTTTCAAAAAGAAGATGACTGATCTTGTTAAATGTCTTGAATCAGCCTTTAAATGAATTCATGTTACGTAGTCAGAAAAAATAAGCATTCAGTTGCAACATTTATGCTACAACAAGCAACGTTTCACTCAAAACTTTTAACTGAAATCTGATAGTCACTATTATGATGTACAAGGGCGATTTTCCTCAATGGTCGCTTGCAAAATGGACCCAAATGCAACAATTCTCATGGGGACCGTTCGGACTGCGTTCGATCGCAATAGCTACTGCGCACTTATTCCACGGACACTCTCGCTGAATACAATCATATGNACAAACAAACTAACAGACTTCCACAGCAGCTACTGAGACGTATCTGATTCTAAACGATTCCACTGCTACACTTACCTTGTCCATGTATCAGTGAAGTAAAGGTTACTATCGGATATAGCTAAGCCGTGGAAAAAGGAACTCCGTTTAATGTATATAGTATCTCTGTTTGATCCATCCAGGTTCGATGCCTCAATTTCTTCATACCACCCTTCTGCCCACATAATTTTGCGACCTGAAATTACATAAAAAAGAGAAAATAATGAAACAAGAAGGTGACAGAACATATGAATCATTATATACAAGTGAGTATCTCTCGTATTGCCCCAACCACCCACCCTAAACACCCGCATTCTCATTAACTCCACACACATATCTTACCGTCTCAATTCAACCACACTAAGCACCTAACACCCCATTTCCATAGATTTTTAGATCGATCTATCCCTATGGGGAGTCTCACTAGATTACTGTCAGCTTGGCCGGCTTAAGCGTCTGTCCCGCCTACTAAAAGCTGTAAGGGGGTAATTAACTATGGTGCGCGCTCGTCTGACTGCAATTTAGCGTGAGCCCCCAGGGAGTTAGGTCGATCTAAATTTTAATCCCTGGATCGATCTAAATCTCTGGAAATACAATCTTATTCACCCTAATTTCTGATATAAAACTTACCCGGAACATCAATGGCTAAACCGAACGGGAAATACAGGTATGACGTCACTATTTCCTCTCTTTCGCTACCGTCGTAGTATGCCCTATTTATGCTTTCAGTTGCGCCCCAGTCGGCCCAGTAGATACGACTACATAAAGAAAAAAAAGAATATGAAAGTGAAAGTATAAAATAACCGAGTCTCAAGTATTCGCTGCTGAAAGATTCGAAGAAAGCTAACAGGTTTTCGTTGCACTTTCGAAGATGCTCCTAATATGCAGATAAATGTATGTTTAAAGACTTTATAGCACTTTATAACACTTTATAGTTTTTTTTCCAAAAATCTTTGGTTTGCAGCACGGGAAATTCGAACAGGTACACCATGTCAAGGCGGTTACACAGACCTATCGTTTCATGCACAAACAAAAAAATCATCGTTCAAAATGAAATCTTTCGAACTAATGGGTTCTAACTTTACGAGTAGTCTCTCCCTAAATGCAACCGGATAAACTGATTATCACATCTCCTTCTGGTGCTAAGTAAAATACAGAAAAGCTGGTGCGTATACCAGTAAGTTGGAAACAAGAAGAGGCGTCTTAGCCTGTTAAATTTCTGGTTGCTTTCAGCAAGAGTCCCCGTGGATTTGACCCGCGTTAGCTAGGTCGACTTATTTCATTGTGACGGTCCCTTAAAACATTCATCACAGCTTTTTAGAACACAGCAGTATTTTACTCACTTCTCCCAAGGATCAATCTCTATGTCACGTGGTCGGTATAGTCGAGAGTTTATGACGGTTTTGAAGTTTTTCCCAACCAAGTCCAGAACTCCTATCAGTGTCCTTCCATCGTCAGTGACGAACAACAGTCTGTTGGATACATCGAGGGCCATACGCTGTAAAATGGCCGCTGAACAAAAAATGGAAAGTTGCGCAATAAATTATAATGTTCATTGGCATCATTTTTGCTATCTTTATTAGGTAAGTTAGTTATGTCTTTATTTATTTATTTATTTATTTATTTATTGGCGAGAAAACGTTGGTGGCGGCGGTGCGAATATAAGCAGTGAATGTGAAGTAGGGTCGCTTTGGAGGCGGGGGGGGGCATGCAGAGCAAATTTTGCTTTTAGGCAGACCACCTGGTAGTGGTGGTATGGGGACATTGCTACATGTAGATTTTCTTCCAAATGCCGGGTGTCATTAGTGTCTCAACTACATTTCAAGTATTTGCTCCCATTAAAGAAAACGCCAAAAAAAACGTGTACCTTGCGGGAATTCGTACAGAGTTTCTTCAGCTGATCCGTCTAGCCCCACACTCTTTATGACGTCTGTATCCATCCAAAGGATCTTGCTTTCGGCGGAATCAAATATCACAGCCCTGAAACACATGTAAACAATTATGCGCGCGCAGGTTACTGGCAAATCCAGGTGGTTATTGGATGTAACCTTATTTTAGTGCAGCGCATGTCTCTCTTCCGATTTATTACTGTATTACCCGTTTGTTTACTGATTCGTTCGTCTGTGATTTACTGTTGTTCTTGATACGTAATCTAATTTTTATAATATTTCGAGAGAGAGAGAGAGAGAGAGAGAGAGACTCAGCCTTACCTCGGGTAGTCGTGATCTGATCCCAGTTTGACTGCGTTGTAAGAAGACCCATCCAATGCGATCTGAAAAATTTCCTTTCTTCCTGGGTCGGTCAGCAAGACAAAATTGTCTTGTAACAAGGCTGAAATTACACCAACCAATACACTGTCATACTTGCACCCCTAGTATTTGCATGTCCTCACAAATAAAACACCTTTGTAGAACCAAACAGAATGCAAATGTTCGCGTTCTCGAGTTGTTGTGACATCAAATTCATTATAATAATAATAATAATAATAATAATAATAATAATAATAATAATAGTAATTTTTACTCAGCCAATATATTTGTGTAAAATACTTTCATAAATTTTAATTCTGTCCGAGCTCTTAAAATAACATATATAAATCGAAAAATAGCAAACTAAATAGTAATCAATCTTTTGTAAGCATAACTACCCACTTGTTGTACAAGATGTTGATCCGGTAAGGCTAAAACCCACAGAGCATGCGCACTTGAAACCGAGGATAGGTGTCGGCAAGCACAGATGGTCACAGCCGCCATTAGCCAAGCTACATGGTACTGGAACCAAAATAATATTACACGATTAACAGCAATTCCAGATATGTCCAGTACGAAAGAATGATCAATGTTGTTGTATAAAAGAAATTGAGAGTGATTTTTTAAGATGAAGACCAGTTACCATAGATTTCGTTATATATTCCATTGAAAAGTATGTCTTTAAAATGCAGATAGAAGGGATGCAATTACCAATCAGACTGAACCAGAACTCAAAATACGCATCTGGTCCAGATGATAGTAAAAACGCGTACTTATTTCTAGGTTGTCCCAACTCTCAAGAGACTGTTATTTTAACACTTTTAAAACACGTACAAAAAATAGATATTACACCTGCTTCATGGATGATTGTTATAATTATTACTATTTTGACTTGCACATGGACGGTATTTACATCTAACATTGCCGCTAGGTGGCTGCACGCTGTCGTCATAGGTGATGACGTCAAGAGCGTCATGATAAGATCCGCTTCTCACAATTCCCTTCACCAAAGTTTGTCCAGTCTTGGTCACGGCGTGGATGCCCATTGCACCACTGTATCTGTCATTGAAGATCACGTAGTTCTGTTGAAAAAAAAGAGTAATACGGTAATGACTCGACTATTTCAACGGGGGGGGGGGGGGGGGTTATAAATTTCGTGGACCGACCCAGCTAGTGCGATGTGTGAATCTGAATGTTCCCCTAAAAGGTAGGCTACAATTTCGGTTTTTAAGTTTAAGTTCTTTTCAGATACATGCTCCAGGCCCTAGTTTCACAAATATAAAAGCTTAAGTCAGTTCCCTGGCTTAGTTGACTAGGATTTCCATGAGATTGCTGTTACACTTCTCCTGATAGGGTAGAATGTGTCCATGTGACCATGTAACCTTGGTAATGAAGTTCTTAGCCAGGAAACCTGACATAAGGTTGTTTTTTTTTTTTTTTTTTTTTTTGTGTGTGTGTGTGTGTGTGTGTGTTTGTGTGTGTTTGAAAACCGGGGGCAGTACTTGCCTTAAATGTGGTCACCCCGAATAATTCCTTCCTTGTGGTGTTATAGATAAGTGTTACATTGTTTCCGTTCACATCCGCCGACATGATCGTATCT
The DNA here is from genome assembly GCF_001039355.2 of Lingula anatina. The sequence continues at coordinate 436,222 of NW_019775913.1, read as the reverse complement.
GTAGTACCATCTGTCCAATACATTCTGAAAAACGTATTTATTTATTCAGTTACTGATTTTTTCCTTTTCCCATTTCTTTTGTTTTACAACAAAACTTGCTAATATTTCCAGTCAATATAATTACTTTCAATATCATAATTAAAGCAATTAACAATTATAACTGAAGCTCACCCTAAACATAAGATGCTGTAAGCGACATTTTCAGCTTCGGTCACCCTTAATCTTTGCGTGTGAAACAATACCCTTGATGGTAATGTGTTGCTTTAGTCTAAGAATAAAGGAAATCTCACCTTTGATCCGAGAAATCGAAATGGATATCATTCACCCTGCCCAGTGAAGTATTATAAAAGACACTTTGGCCGCTACCGTCCATGTTTGCCTTCCAGATGGTGCTGTACGTTAGATCGTAGGTCTCTACCCAGTACATTAGACTATAGGGGAAAAAAATATATATATAAGCAATCAATGGTATTGTTGTGTGTCGAAACCCTGTATAGAGTCAACATTAGCGTGCTTTACCGCAGATTTGAAAACTACAGGTGTATCATATATTTCAGATATATGACTGCCAGAATTTATACACTGTATTCAACACACCTTGTTTTGAAAATATTGTGTCCGAGTCGTTTTCCGAGAACAAAATGTGTGCAGTACTTAACAGCCACGTCCACATCACAAGTACTCACCCTCTCAAGGGATCAACAACAACGGAACCAGGAGAGGAGAGATTAGTCTTTAATATCGTCTGCCGCCCACCGTCAAGTTTGGCAACCTGTAGAGTTTTGTAAACTTTCTCCGTCCAGTAGATGTGAGAGTTGAGCCAGTCGATTGCCAGACCTGAAAAAAAGTTTAAAGGTTCGTTGTTGGCTTCCAAACGAAGGTCTTATATAAAACATCTCATATTTGGGCCCTTCCAATAAAATGGGTCAACTAAGTACACTATATGTAGCTAATAAATGTTTTATCATTCTTATTATTATTTTATTTTCCTCTGGTAAGCATTTGTCCAAAATCAAGAGGTAAAATGTCTGAACACCCCTGTTTCAAAATCAGTCCAGCAATGGGTGCAAGTCACAAATAAATGACACGCAATCTGAATGCAAAACGAAATAAAAAATGGAAACAGAGGGAGAGTGAGAGAGAGAGAAAGAGAGAGAGAGACGGGCAAGCAGTGATAAAAGTGAGAGAAAGAGAGAGACTTTCTCACCTCCGACCCCATTCACTCCAGCGATTATTTGGATGAGGTCAGACTCAGGTCTGATCAGATTGAGGGTGTAAATGGACCGGTACGACGTGTCCCCAAGGAAAAGCTTGCTTCCCTTCACATCTAATCCGAGAGCTTGGAAGTTATGGTAAGAGAATATGCTTCCCTGTATGATGTCATTCTGGCTGTGGTAGGAGATATCGGCCGGTAAACGGTCCGCAAAATTGAATGGATACGTCTGTATGTAGCTCCCTCCAGAGTAGAAGAAATTGGGTTTAATTATGGTCGAGTTTGCTGAAAGTGAACAGAAATAAGAGTAATACGTCTAGTAAAAAAGAAGCACTTAGGATATGTGTAAAAATGCGCTGTTAAAATGCATATTTAACGACATGCACGCACGCACTCTCTCCTTCTCTCTCTCTCTCTCTATAAAGCAGTGGATCGGATATTATTCCGTCCATTCTGTTACATCCACTTGTATCCTTTATTTATGTGTACTACAACTGCAAGATTGAGTAGAATTATTCTTCAATTGGAGAATTAATAACAGGAGCCAACCACAGCCTTTCCGTGCACCATATTTAGTCTCTAAGCATGTCTAAAGAATAATTCTCACAATGAAAAACTCTCACTTATAGTACATGTATGCTGCAAGTCGACCGAGAACACTGACATCACAATCAATAATGAACAATTTTAATTATTCAAAAATGGCTGAAAACTGACCGGTACAGCTGGTGCCATTTTGCGTCCAGCCGACTGCACAGAGACACCTGGTGGCGCCCATGGGCTGGGAGACACACATGTGATCACAACCTCTTTGGGGGCAGCTCGCTGGAATAGAAATCTTGATTTATAATGTAAACATACGAGAAGAAATGTTATTTATTGCTTTTTCGGCTTTATAACTTCATTTGAGTATTTTCAGGTTTATATTCTTTTGCGGAACTTGGAGCCTGATTACAATGACAATACAGACAATTTAGATAAAGTAAACCGTTTGTTACCTCATTGTCATTAAGTTACGTAGGGCATACGTCACTAATCTCTGAAATGGGAAAAGTCCTGTCTTGTCCTGGTTACACGGTGACCTCTATTGTTTTTATTGGTAGTGATTTATGGTTAAATGTAGTTAATTTGGTGTAATTGTGAATAATACACATGACATGTGTCTATGTAACCATCCACCAAATATAAACTATTCCGTATATTATAAAGCCAATAAATTGGCATATTAGTTATGGCAATAATGTTCCTGTTGCCGTAAGTTTACAAATATGCTAAAGGGTTCAACTGCCTTCCCACACTGAACTGATCCTAATGAAACAACTGAAACAACAACAGATGGCACAGGCCTATTCCGATTCAACTTAACTGGAAACTCGACTCAATTTTCTTGTTACTTACAAGTTCCTGCCTGTTGGACATCCGGGGCGTACACTCCAATGGCGTAGGGCGTGACGGAGGTGTTCAACTTCATGACGTAAGCACTTGGGTTAACTGAATCGTTTCTCAGAACTATGGTGACGTTGGAGTTCTGGTCCGTGACATAGAGAAATTGCTGAAGCAAGCAAAAGAAGTTATGGTGTTGTACAGCTGAGCATTGCGACTGAGATATTTATTAATGTTAAATACAATATTAATGTTAAATATTATAGAAAAAACGATCAAATCAACAGTAGATGGTGTTGATAATGGTCTACCAACCGAAATTGCCTACATTAAACATGTTAAGAAGTACAGAGTCCTTAGACTTGGAGTCAGCTAGACAATGCAATTCCTAACATACCCTTGCTGAGCCAGTTTAATTTATAACACCAAAAGAAAACGCCATATGTTCTTTTCCATGGTAAACATTAAACTACACCATTTAAGATATGCCAGAAATTTTGCCAAACCCATCTTGCTATTGTCATGAGTTAATACATGAGCATATACCTTACAAACCTTACATATAACTTAACGATTCAGTCCCCTTTTAAGCGGCGATATAATAATGCGTTGATAAGACACAGGCTCGTCTTGCAATATATGACATCACATGACGTCGATGACGTCATATTATTTAGACACAGGCTCACCTTGTAAGCGGCGATGTCATACAGCTTCGAGCCAGGCTCACTATACACGGTGCGTCTTGCGCTTCCGTCGATCTTCATGGCTTCCACCGTCCCCCGGGCGGCGTCAACCCAGTACAGCTGCTCCGTGGCGTAATCCAACGTTAGCCCTCGAGGCTTCGTGATGTTAAATTTGGCCAGCGTGATACGCTCCGCCCCAGACAACGTAGCTCGCTCTATCGTCCCGCTGGAGTTGTATGAGGCCCAGTACATGTACCTGGAAATAAAAGAGGTCAACATGCGGCCACGTGGTCATGTTTTCTGCACCAATTGCAATTGCCTTTTCTTTCATAGGTCAAGGCGAATTCATTCAATGCACTGTACCCAATCGGAATTTTATGATAATTTTTTTATGTAGGTCGGCCGAGCTAAATTCACTACAAATTCTGGTTTATACAAGTCTTTTCGCTTAACCCTGGATCTCTGTTTTATAAGTCGCTTAATGCTTTATAAAACTTTTCAACTGCACCCCTTTTAAATGATCATGACGCCAAGGATAACGTACCGTAACTGCCGTGCACTATATTGACACGCCATTACACTGCAATGGTCACTCAATGTCAAACCAACTTCTATCTGAATATATAAGATACCACTAGACGCACTCACCCTTTCTGAGGGTAGACCGCAATTCCTCCGAATTCCCGTGGCGAATTATTTGAAATCACCACAGCCGTTTTGTTACTTCCGTGGACTTCTTCGGACGGTTTGGCCATAGGAGCCATTGCTATCCAGTTATAGACAGAGTCGGTCCAGTAGACGTTGTTGGCTATCCAGTCCACAGCTAAGCCGCCCACGTCTTCGGACATACCTTACCATGAGATGAAATACACGCTTTAAGTCAATTGACTGCTAGTAAAATTATATATATATATATATATATATATATATATATATATATATATTGATATTGATATTGATATTGATATCTGCTTGGTAAAGGTATCGTCCAAAGATCGTAATTTTTGTAACATCATAATATGTATGAAGCTGCCATGTTTAACGCCATGTACATGTAGGACCGGACTGACTAACCTGATTTTAGTTTACAGCGAATCGGACTCTACAGTACATGTATTTTACTTACTATTTCAGCTATTTTAAATTGTGACTTTGATTTGTACGAGTGATTATTGTTAATATCATCATTGATTTGCTTTGGCTATTGTATCTAAGCAACAGATAGATAGATAGATAGATTTACCTATATAGTCCACAAGAGGGGCACTTAATAAATCTGGATTCATGAGGTTCGCCTGAGTGATCGGAATATGGCCGACATGTCTGCCGATGTCGTAGCCACCGATGTCCACGTAGAATCCCTTCTCGTCCACGTAGTCGAAGCTGAAATGAGTAACAAAACCGTTCTCCGGAAGGTTGATCGTCATAATGAGCGGGGTCGACCCGCCTGCGCTCCACACGGAGGGGTCACCGATCGCTGTGGCCAGCCGATGGACGGAGGCGTTCTTAACTGACCATGTCAGGAGGGTCAGTGAAGCTGCAACGAGAAGTGTTCATATATAGTTTAAGTTGAGTCGGCGAATATTCTACTTGTTTATGTAGTCTTATTTCCTTCATTATTATAACCATGTATTATAATCATAATTTATCCATTTACATTTCTCTTATTCATATCTATCGTTACTTATATTTCTACTGTATGCTGTTTTATTTATCTATTTTTATTTATTTTTAATGAAATACTCGTTAAATGAATTGAGGAAAGTGCGAGTTTTTTATGTGGTGAAATACTTTTGGTCTCTGAAACGTAAAAATATACGGATACATTTCCCCTCTGGTAACAGAGCGTGATATTTATATAATACAAATAGGTTGGACAATCAGATATACTATTATCTTACAGGATATTAAGCTTAAACCAATAGAAAAGCAAAAGGAATTGTACTTCAGACGAGGTTCAGGCATACCCATGGATTTAACCAATCAGACGTGCCATCTGTTGTGCACTGTCGTGCCATCTATCGGACATTCACATGTTTCACTATGAACGAAACCAATCCCCATGCAATCATCAGGATTCAAATCCATTTTTGAACAAACGTGAACTATCAGAACTTATAAAGGGAAGCTTATTACAAACAAGAACTATATAAAAAGCCCTGAAAGCGGATACCAGCAGCAATTTAACGTTTTTTTTTTATCAGCCCATCACAAGGACAGCACCTTCCAAGCTTTTGAGCCACTGTTTATACAACATTGGTCAAAAAGGTTGTCCCATCCCCATTTCCATGTACTTTTATTTACAACTGATCACCTCACAGCTGTAAATTGTTAGAAATAGTGCTTTTTATTACAGATACTGTGTATAACATGATTAAAGGTTAAAAAATACAAAATAGTGATGAAAATATACACATTTTATACAATTTAGTAAATTTTATAAGAGGTACCCCCTCAAATCCATCGTTTTACTGTGACTTCTACAGATGTTAAGAAATGTCTATTAAATTAAAAAGACGCCATCAAATGTCACCAAATTCACACACAATTAGCATTAGGGCTTGCTCGTTAAAGGTCACGTGCCTAACAGCGCGTGCGTCTACCGCGTACTGCATTTATCTCCTGTAGACGGCGCGGCAAGCCTTCAACACGGGTAACAATCCTGTTTTGTGGGATTTTGTCCCATTCTTCTTAAATAAGTTGGGGGAGTTGGTCCACGCTTTTTTTTTTTTTTTTTTTTTTGGGGGGGGGGGTTTCTCCTTTGCATTGCACACTCCAATTCATGTCACAGTTGATTAGTAAATTTAATATCAGGGCTCAAAGATGGTGTTTTTCTTCAACAAACACTTGCCGTGTAGTCACGATGAAGCCTGGAGTAAACCCCAAAAGTTAGTTCTTGAAGATAGAGTGAGATATCAGCTGAGAATGCTACATTCAGTGAACCCCCAGGCACTTGAACCTGGCCATCCATCACTGGAAGGAAGTCGGTTTTGATGCAGAATCAAATTATTTCTTGTATCCCATCGATGGTCCAATGAGGGTCCATAGACATGTTAAAAAATGCCTCTTGGAAGGCTGTGTGTAGGATAATATCGCTTGAGGTGTTAGATCAGTCCGCATTTGGAGAACATTCCAAGCCCATGGTATTAGTACATTGTTCCTTTTGGAACAAAACGTAACTGGGGCATTTTACTGTAACATTCTCAACAGAAATCTCACTCCATTGGCAAGAAGTGACTTCATGGATGCTACTGGTTTCATTGTGACAACGCACTTTCTCACAGCTCTCGTCTGGCAAGCAAAAACACAGGACTCTTAGGATGGGACAACCGTATTTGAGCCCTGATAATAATCCTACTGAACACCTGTGGCATTAATTGGAATGTGCACTGCAGAGAAGAACCAATTCCCAAGTAATCTGTACCAGGGACAATATCCCACAAAACGGAATTGTTACCCGTGTTGAAGGCTTGTCGCGCCATCTACAGGAGATTATTGCAGTACGCGGTAGACGCACGCGCTGTTAGGCACGTGACCTTTAACGAGCACACCCTAATGCTAATTGTGTGTGAATTTGGTGACATTTGATGGCGTCTTTTCAATTTAATAGACATTTCTTTACATCTGTAGAAGTCACAGTAAAACGGTGGCTTTGAGGGGTTACCTCTTATAAATTTTACAAAATGGTATAAAATGTGTATATTTTCAGCACTATTTTGTATTTTCTAAACCTTTAATCATGTTAGACACGTTATCTGTAATAAAAAGCACTATTTCTAACAATTTACAGCTGTGAGGTGATCATTTGTAAATAAAAGTACATGGAAATGAGGGTGGGACAACCTTTTTGACCAATGCTGTATACTACTACACGCAAGATGTACATTACAAAAATAACATATCTCCAAATCCTGTAACCATTACGCTCATTTTGATCCAAACCAAATGATCAAAGCGTCAATATGCAACACTCCGCCTGCGGGTTGAGCTATTTTGTCCCCTCAGTTTTTGCCCTGTGTCTGTCTTTGAAGTTGTTTACTTTTTATAACAGTTTAAGGACATCTCTAAACCCAGACAAACATGTTTGTTAAAGAGAACTGTTTCAATTTCGAAATCTCAAAACATTGTAAACTTCGGCGACCAAATTCCAGGTGCGACATACCAGTACACTTTTCTTCAAAAACAGACTATAGTACTGAGCATTTCATTTCAGACAACAAAAACATTCTTATACAATAAGTTATTTTCAGACATGACCCGCTCCGTCTTTTCAGCTCATGGGTCCCAGTCAGCGTTTCGTTGTCAATAACAGTATTTACTTTTGGATACAAAGGTACCCTGGATTCGTGCCTGATGACAACGTGTTATATAAAGACACTTGGCTGCATGTGGTAAATAAGGACCATCTCGACGCGTGGGGTCAAGTACCTGAACGCCTTTACTGATTTAACCGTCACAGCGGTTTAAAATGCAGTCATAATCTATCCCTTGGACGATTCGTTTTATCCGCCTAAGCTTATTCCAACCAAAACGGTTTTGTTTTGTCTATCTAGCTATTTGTAGCCATCTGACAAACGAAAAAACCGATCCTAATTTCGATCTTCGTTATCTGATTGGTAGCGCATGGACTGGGCAGTTCTTCGGTAACAAGAGACGCTTTCGTATCCTGTCGTTTACACGATTTAGGCCTAAAGGATCTACAGTAGTATTTCAGCCAAAAGTCATATGTCTAAATAGGTGCATGATAAATTGTTGCGGTTATGCGCGTTTGACACAATTAGTTTCACTTGTTTACTCGCCTATCAGATTCTGAGGTACTTTGAACACTTTTATTGTAGCATGTTTAAAGGATGTGGCCATTTCGTCAAAATATTGCTTCCTACTGTATAGGCCTATTGCTACATGCATGGGTGTACCGCCCCCCTCCCACCCCCTGGCCCGCTGCATCTCCACGTCCATATCTAATTTTGCCCTCTGAGACCAGGGACTAGTAAAATAGTATCCAATATGGAAGTATTGGCGCTACAATTATATTGTAACAGACTACTAGGGCGCCCATTGGTCAGAGAGTAATCTAACATGCCCTTTACAATAAACGTGTTTATAATGAGCACAACAGGGCAAATTAGATAATTACATATCCTGAAATATATCGTTGTGAAATACTGCACGGTCGAACCCATTTCTGTTTAACCCGAGGCGCATGTTCTCATTTCACACGGTTTACTACCCCCTGGAAAGAAAGCCAATTCAAACCAAGGGCCCCCAAAAAGTAACCAATTTAAACTTGCTTTTTTAAATTGTAATCTATTCTTTTATATCGAGTTGCATGCAACTGTCACCATAACGCTCATTTTGCATATCATTACATATGAATACTATCGGCTATTAGACACACTCTGGGAGCATGTGTTGCCGAAGGCTATAGTGTCTCTTGTTCACGCATTGATTGTGTGCAGTCAACTATGGATGACACCTTAATGTGACAATTTCTCGCAAGTAGTGTCACATCATTTGCCTCTGTGGGCCATGCTCTACAGGGAGTTGAGGTTATTTGACCAAGAAAAGTTTGCATACTTTGAATAACTTTTCTTAACTGTTTTGACTTTGGCCCATAGTACGCACCTGTGAAAGAGCATTGTTTCCCTTTTTTGCAAGCATAGAAGAGTTGCATATGTATTTGATAATGTTACGATGACATCGGCCTAGAAATGGGAGTAAGTTTTGCTAAAATATTTGTGACAAATAATATAAAGATAAGTTCTTTGCAGCGATATATGACTACCACACAACAGGCGGATTATAAACATCTAAAATGAATCCAATACCTTCTGCAAAGTTAGCCTGTCTACATTTCTATGTTTTGAATATATTTTCTATTTATTTATTTATTATTTTGAACAGAATCTGCTACTCTATTTTGGTAAAGGGGTCCCTGTCACCACCCCCCCCCACACACACACAAACACATACACACCGCATGCACACACACACACACACACCCACACACACACACACACATTCACACACACAAACCTGGCAATGCGTATAGATAAGGAGAGAAACATGAAAATAATTTTAAAATTACTCCTCGTTACAGCTTCTATTCACTTCTGTACAAGTGGCGTATATAGCCCATCTAACACCGTGTAATTATATAATGATTGCTGGATACTTTGTTATAGACAGTCATGAATGAAAATAATCACTGGTGACATTGTGACATAACAACAATGGCACAAACCGCAACCAGGCACAATAAGGAAACATGAAGATAATGACAGATAATCCCACCTCATACTCGGATTTTTTTTTTTTTTTTTTTGACTTAACTGTTTTGTTGATATTTGATTTTTACTGTTGGGCAGGCTAAAGCTTTTTAAAGTTTTTCTTCGGTAAATTTTTTTAATGCTGTATGTCTATTGCCCATCACTCATCTGTGTCGTCTGTATGTGAATGCCATCTACATCTGACGCTTTTGACTGTCATTGAAGTTTTCTGTCTTTACAAACAGCGACACAGGTTCACAATTGAAGGCGATGAAGGATGGTTTTTTAGGGCCAGTTATGGTTTGTTACCCAAAAATTGAGAAAGCTCAGCAAAGTGAGTTGATACAATAACTCTAAGTTAGATGTACGACGATTGGATAATAGAAAACGCCACGACATTTAGATACCTCTTTCTCAATATACGTCTCTTGTGGCCCGGTGACATTAAGTTAATTATTAATTACATGGTTCTATTTCAATCAGGGTTTAATGTTTTTCTCAATAATTCACACACTAAAGTCACGACAATAACCAAAAAAAAAACATAACCCAAAATCGCAATGCTCAAATTAGTGTTTCATAATCTTTTTGATGTTGGCCTTGCAGGGATATTTGCCATTTACCAGCCGCCTTTTGGTAGAGCATAGCCCATCCAAAACTGTTGAGAAAATAATCATATCTAAAACCCGTTTCGATGGTATAATGTCTAATGTTTTATGTTTGGAGTTCCCCAGTTCCAATACACCCCCATCTTCATGACATCGCTTGAGTATTAGAAAGTTCTCTTTGAATAGGGTGAACCTTGGTTATTGGTGGACAAGGGTTGACATCTCCCGGAGAAGTTAGCTTTTCGCTATATGAAAATTTAAGTTTCTTACACTAATTGTATGATTTTAAACAACAATATTATTGTGTGTGTGTGTGTGTGAGAGAGAGAGAGAGAGAGAGAGAGAGAGAGAGAGAGAGAGTACAAAGAATGACCGAATAGTTTGCTTGTCTTAATTTCGAAAGTTTGGGCCATGCATTTGGTACTGCTTGTCAAGATTTAATCCCAATTTTTGACGTGCTATAATATGCTATAAGCACTGGCGTATAGGGCGGTATCTATCTGAATTTCCTCGACTTATGACAAGTCGCTTGCAGAAATTTTAACAACAGCAGCGGAGATAATGGGTGTTTTTCTATCCACCCAGTACATGTGTAATCCACCTCCTTAATCCAACCTTGAACATAGTAACTTTGTCCAAGATCCATGTTACTGAAGGCAGCAATAACTGAAATACTACCAGCATTACCACTGACAGGGGCGGATTTAGGCCGTCTTCTGGGTCTTCCGGAAGACGGTCAGATTTTCAAGTTTACATAGACGGGTATCTTACTTTTTTCTGTCGGAAGACGGTCAAAAAAAGCAGATGGATCAACAAAGATAATATGGAAGACTGTCAGAAAATATCTCTGGATCCGCCCCTGACTGATGCTAGAGGTCCATGTTCACTACCCTCTACCAGGGTAGCAGATATAATTCTGTACCCTTTTCTCTGACGCGACACAGTGTGGAAAAGTACCCTCATTTGTCTAGTGACATATCTGTGAATATCCGTGGCCCTGTTAGGGGGGGGGGGGAGGGGGGGAGGGGGTACATGTTAACCCTGCGAATCGTCGTGGACTCTCATCTTTCTGCATTTCTTTTGTCGTTTTGTATAGTGCAGATGTATGCCTGTCAAGTGCCCAATGAACCCAGGGTGCCCGTGTTATGAAAGGTGTTTATTTTTATCCTTTATTTGTTTATCACACTTTACTTTATACGGGTGAAAAACACAGTGAATCTAAACTTCAATCGTCCCCGTAGGTAACAAAACCAGGCAAGTGACTTACAGAACACGATGACATGCAGTTTTAACTGTATTACAAAACACACGAAGAAATGTAAAAAAATAAAAGGTTCGTCAGCAGTCGTATTTATTCAGAGATATTTGATCTCAAGGTGTAGAAATACACAAGAAAAAGGGGGCATTGGGAAGTCACGACTCATATGACAAATAATGGCGCTGTTCTCTGTCATACATTGGTGTTATCTGTGCAGATAGCTGTGACCGCGGGTACGGGTCCTCTCTTCCAGAGCCGCCTCTAACAGTTACAAAATCGACTGAAGGCCATTCAGCTGATTTTGTAGCAACTAAAACCGCTGGAGTACCTTTCGGTAGAAAGTTGGTACGGGCCAGCTCCTGTTTTACCTCTATCAAACTGCGTTGATTCCTCTTTTTGTGACTTATATTGGTCTTGTCTCTTCGGACAAGCCCTGTCCGGGAGTTAAAAAAGGCTTTTTGACGTCACTGTACACCATATTACATGAACTTCCATAGTTAGTACTGTGTGTCACCGTCCTTACACCTATGAGTAATTTGTTGATGAAGGGTCCATTATGTTTTTCAGGTTTTGTGACTGAGGACGCTCTTTTGTATTTTGTTTTCAATAAGGAACAGAAAGTGTAAGGCCTCGCTTGGTACAGCCATTGTGCCTGGACAAATAAGAATACGAGTGATATATCGTTGTTTTCTGTGTTAAGAAAAAACATTTTATAGAAAACGACTCTAGAATTCACTTCGACCACGAATATCATTTGATGTCCAAACATTTGTGTTAAATTAAATAAGGACTGTATCTTTCTCCCTGTTACAAGCGGTGCTTTTGCTGAGTTTTTCTGACTCTTGCACAGAAAAAAATCCATTCAGCAACGTGTAAATTCAGTGGTATAATTAAAGTAATTTGTGCTGTGTGGAGTCAGTCTGTGGCGCGGTTTGGTTAAGGGGAGATGGGGATATAGATATAGATATACTACGAGACTGGATGATTAAAACTTTACCGTAAGGCACAGTTATGAAAGGTTTGCTTGGCTTTGACACGTGGCCGACATTGCCCCGCCCCCTACCATAAGATCTGCCATTGACTTATCCGTGGAATTATAACATTTTGCTATCATGATTTATGTATTAGCAAATTTTCCTTTTCTTTTCTATTATTATTAAAATGCCATTGGGGCGTAGTAAAAAAGGAAAAAAATATATTTAATTTTTATGTACAATTGTGCGTGCAAACGTTCCTATTACCTTCCTTAAATGCCATGCCAGAACATCTGAAAAAATTAGCTTTTATTGCATGTTTAAAATGTTTTTTCACATCATATGTCAAGATTTATGAAATACTAACATACTAATATCTCCAGGTCCTTTCTCTGAAAAGCTGGATAATTAATAGGGTGGAGTGGGGACAAGGTTTATGAAATACAAAAATACAGATATCTCCAGGCCCTTTCCCTGAAAAGCTGGATAATTAATAGGGTGGGTGAGGAGAGAAGATACCTTGAAGATCTTCAATCCACGCCTTCCCCCTTCTTTCTCTCTCTATGGTTCTCTGGTTCAAATTTCCAAGAAGGGGACAAAATACATTGTATGACCTCATTTCAAAATGTTAAAGCTTAGTGCTATTGGTCAATGAAATGACAGTCCCCTCTTACTAGCCCATTTCAAACTTCTTATACTGAATATACCTTAGACGTACTAGTATATTCGATTTGTATACACTGAAACCCAGGTTGTGTAATAACGCAAGTGCCATATATATAATCCCAACTCTCGCTTTAAGTCCGAGATTCTCGCCCGACAGGGGTTTTGACCTCAAATCCAAATAGTCAAATATTGGCATAACACACGGTGAATGCTCTTTATTGATTTCAAATGCGAAAAGGTTCCCAGGGACTAAAACATTCCCTTCCAATAGCAAAGCATCTGCATTCCCGTTCCCACGTGGACAAACCACCCCGTGTCAACAATTTAGCGTAAATTGGACTTGGAACACCTTTTATTATACTTTATATTATGCACTGGATAGAACAGACCTTCTCGCACTAAAGTCTATAGAATACGCCCCTTCCCTGCATTCCCTATGGCCGTCATGCACTGTGCACGACCAAGACATGCTGCCCTCGGTCTACATTTCCATCTAGAGTCGGATTTGACCCGATTTTGATGCTCTTTGCTTTTCATATGAGAAAAACTTATTGTAACGAAACTGACCTTGTCTACGGGGTGAACTTGATCCTCAAGTCTTATTTGTTTGCTTGAGGAGGCATTTTCCTTGCAATGGGAGTGTATAATAGGTGGGAAAATACTTGATGGTATCTGACATGTTACAAAACCTGATTCCTACGGCAAGTGCTGCTCGAGTTCATTATTTTTTTTTACCGTAGGTACAGAGTAGTTATTATTATTATTATTATCCCTAACCCATGTCACTTTTCATTCATACACACACATAAATAAGTCCAGCAAATGGTCACAAATATGTTGTTGAATTGTATAATTTGTGACACTCGGTGACAGCTGACAGTCAGGTGTCACCTGAGGCAAGTGTGGTCTTACTCCTACGGCCCGAAGTCGTGTTGTATCATACCTAAGATCTTAGTCAGTCTCATCCAGGGACAGTTTACCTATTGGTTTGTCAGTGGCTCGGATTGCTGTCTTGTCTGTTCAGATATTACAATAAAATCGTGACCGGTTCCACCGAAGAGCCTATATTTATTTGTTTGGTTAGTTGGTTGTTTGTTTGTTTGTTTGTTTAATTTGGTTTTTCAATTATTTGATTATATTTTTCATCTTAAAAACTAAATCTTAAAGATAACTTAATGAGTCTGTTTTATAAAAAGTAAAAAATTCAGTGAAGTGCATATTTTGACCTGAAGTATCTGTATTTCAATGGTCAGCTAAAATCTTAGCCTGGAATCAGATTGACCACGACGTGTGGTCTTTAAGTTAGGTCAAACACTTAACTTCTATTGTGAAACTACAGGTATCTACGCATGGTGACTATACGCTTGATTCACGTTAAGTTATCATCTTCTCAAATTAGGGAGAAAACATAGAAAGTATTCTATTAGATCCGGGAAACTTTTGAAAGGAGGGGGGAGGCTACGGAGTTGGGTTTTTGGAGGGCAGTATCTCTCACTATCATTTATGCCCACCCGTGATTTTTAAAGGGAGCTAGACGATTAACCCGCTGGACCGTTGTCTTGTACAGCCATTCTGCTTGTCTTAGTCTCAATAGCCGGTCATGTCAACTACGACGAACTAATATAGGTATCAGTTTCATATTAGACATTTGCCATTTATCTTCTGTGTTAACTGAAGGGAGATGGCCTAGCTTGTATATGTACATGTATATTCATGTATGTGTTGCTTCGGCGTAGATGATGATTATGATGATGATGAAGATGATGATGAGTTAAAGCAGAATTGACAGTCATGGCAGGATTGACAATTAAAAAGGAGGTGGTTTATCCCCACCCCCCCCACCCCCCGCCCAAAAAAAAAGAAAGAAAGTAATAGTAAAGAAAAGAAAAATCATACTTCCACTAACAATGGATTGGATTTAGATGTATCTCTTGTTGCCCTGTACCAAAGTAAACGATGAATCCAAACGAAACACGAAGTTTTTTAATTCCACATTATCGAACATGATTTTTAGGGGTTCCATAGGGCTGAATGACGTCACCATCCTGCTGACCTCAGACAGAGAAGATGGTTTACTCATGATTTATAACAGTACAAAGAAAGAGATGACACAGCAAATTTAATGAAAAGACGCGATCATTGGGAAAACACGGACTTTATACCCAGACTAAGCACGCTGGCCCCCTTACAGTATGCGACATTCCCTTTGCGTGAATTTGACGGGGATTTTACACGTACTGACAAAACTGAAATGTGAGAGAGTCACCGGTTAAGTTAAGTTTACACTATGAAACTATTATAATGCCAGTGGTAGGCTATAAACTTCCCCAGACGTGCTATGTGATTCGCGTAATTTTGCTCACAAATAATGGATTCCTGTTGCGTCTGAAACGTTACACCTTGGCAATTTTTCAGAAATATCTTATTAAATAGATAGTGCACATACACAAACACATAAAGCATTGCGATGTTATTTGTATTCTCCTCCTGTAGAATATAGAAGAAAAATGTGACGTATCTTCACGTATTGATCTTTAAGGTCACATTTTTAAGTTATCCTGAAGCTGAGTCAATGGCAGAGCTCTCTCTCTCTCTCTCTCTCTCTCTCTCTCTCTCTCTCTCTTCAGACTCTTTTAGAAACCATTCCATGCGTGAATTGGATTCTGCTACATAATAAAGCACGCGGCATTGAATAATTTCATCTCATGTCATAACCTTCATCATGGTACGTTTCAGTGACCAAATTGAAAAAATGGGGACGAACATCCGCACTACTCTCACGCAACAACCAATTAGTTGAAACGCGGCGTGGTTCGTTGCCGTGGAATTCAATTAGCCAATATATTATTTTTCTGGGAGCATCGTTCTGTTATTGTTGTATTGTCAGTAAGTCATACCTTGCCTTTATCCGGTTTCGTATTGGCTGTGTATGGTTCAATAAATGAGGAAATCAGCGTCGCTGATTACTTTGCTCTGATAAAACTCAGCACATACCAAAACAGATGATGTGCCGCAGTGAGTAATATGATTCTGCTACATGTAAGTGCAGGCAATTCAACATGATCATATCAGTATTCTTCAGGTATTTTGCTACCAAAAAAATTAATATCGCACAGATCAAATTGAAATACAAATCTGTTTTAGGTTTTGGCTTCTACTAATCAATAATTATGAATGCCCTGTTTTTTTAGGGGATCTCCCATGGGGGAGAGAGAGGGCACACGAGGATAGATTTTGCCTCGTTTTGCACGATAAATAGCAATTAATGAACGAGGACAATTTTACTGTAATATTTTTTGTTTTTGTTTTTTTTTTCTACTGATTTTGGAGAGAGAAATGGGTGCGGGGTTTCCAATCTTAGTTGGGAAAGGGGTAGACACAAGGAAGATTTTGATTATTGTTTTTCTACGATGCATATCTGGATTTTGTAATACACTGCTTGAGAATTTTTGCTTTATAGGATTTTATTATATAAAATCAAACTAAAAATGCTGCATTTTTAATTCCATTATTTTTCCAATGATAAACATATACTATATAATTTCATACTTCCCATTAAGAGCGCCACTGTATCCTAGCATTAATAGCTTCATCATTAAAATCAATGCTCTTTCTTTTTAAGGGGAGTGCTCTATTGGAAAACCTCTTTGCCTTTTTTAATCACATATAAATTATGCATGAAATAGGAAGATGGCTAATCATAGGTTAATACTTCACCCAAAATGTAATAAAATGGAGGCAAAACCCAACCTCGTTCTTTTTATTATTTTCATTTCAGGTCCTGGTTAACTGGAGCCCAGGTGTCACTACAGTAAAAAGGTTTGAAGTTAAAATCAAGGAAACAGAGAAGGCATCTGTACTTCCGTGGTTGAAATAATTGGATATATTGCTCTTCACTCCAGAGGCTATACCCATGTACACTTCCGTCTCCCTCGTACACAGCTGTTCTTACTAACAATATATCTAGCACCCATGTTGTCGCATAGTGAATTACAGACCCTTTGGCGGGGGGTAAGGGGTGCAAAAAGAACCGTCCTTTTGGTCGGAAAAGGTTCACTCTGAAAGAAATTTAATCAAAGCTCTATGACATTTTGTAGGGTCAACTGAGGAGGTGGATAAATCCTCTTTTCCAAAAAAGAAAAAGAATAGCCCCTTTGAAATTGCTTACTAAGGCCTTGTATGAGAGATTTAGCGTGTATAAAAATAAATAACAAACGTGAAATAGTGTGAAACGTACAGGGGTGCCTAGATTTTACCACGAGGGGCGCGTTTTAAGCCACTTAAAGCCACTTTGTGTAAGACTTTAATAAAATGACATGCTCATGCCAAATAGTGTGCTGCTGGCGAAACCGACACAGGGTATTATTACTTAAACTGGCGTTTATAATAAGACTAACCCGGCACCGCTATTCTATCCAATACAAAGGCGACGCGGTGAGTTCACATGTTAAACTGAGTCGGGGTTTATATTCGAGGGTAGGTATTAACAGAAAGTTGTCATACACCCCATTTCCATAGATTTTTAGATCGATCTATCCCTGTGGGGAGTCTCACTAGATTACTGTCAGCTTGGCCGGCTTAAGCGTCTGTCCCGCCTACTAAAAGCTGTAAGGGGGTAATTAACTATGGTGCCCGCTCGGCTGACTGCAATTTAGCGTGAACCCCCAGGGAGTTAGGTCGATCTAAAACTTAATCTTTAGATCGATCTTAATCTCTGGGAAAGCACCCATATTGTCACGTTAAGTACGAGACATGATATGCACGGAGATACCTATGTATGCCCCCCAGGGAAGACATCACATGGTGTTTTACATGTACTTGTATATATATATATATATATATATATATATATATATATATATATATATATATATATATATATATATACCGGCTTGAAGAACATGTGCCCCGTATGTATTTACTACTCTATGCACAAAAAAGTGGCACTGGAAGCACATGTGCAACGTCTATGCTGTAAATGATGTATATTGATGCATTTATTTATTCATTTATTTAATCTTTTTTGTTTTTCACTTATTTATATTTCTTTATCCATTCATTCATAATTTTTATTTATCCATTAATTTCCTTAATGTCATCTTTGTATTAATATCTTCACTTGAATCTTTTTTTTATTTATCTACTTATCTTTGTCCATTTATTTATCTATTTCGTACGTATAATTCAATATTACAAAGACACCTTGGTCAAGGTAAGGCATTTCTCTCCTCTGGCGAACCTGTCACTTGTCAAACGACAATATATGGGGAAGGGGGTGACATCAACAAAATGCAGTCATGGCCGAAATTATACACATTACATTTTACAAGATACTGGAAGCGGTTAGAAAAACTAAACATACAATTCAAGTGAGCACACACACATGTAAAAATGCGGATGTCAATAAAATGGGTAATTTTCTGGGAAGGGGGTGGGGTTTTGTCTTGGAGGGGGGGGGGGGCTTAATATCTTTCATTTCTAACTCACCAATATAAAGAAATAGGGAAAATAAGAACATGCGGTGATGCATGTAAGACGCAGGAAGAAAATTATCAAAATTATGCAAGAACACCCGCAGTTCATATATCTGTACGTTAACGCACGAAAATTTCCTCATAGCGTGCGAATTTCATGGCCAGTCATCTTGAATAATGATCAGATCTATACATGATGAACATGTACATGAAATATATTTCCTAACTGATTTCCTTTGCTGTGTGAATATAGCATTCAATATGACGGAGATAAATAAACTACATTTTAGACATAGTCAAATTCTCTACGTACATTTCACTGGTAGTCCATAAGAGCGACACAGTTTAGAACCGGTCCATATATTGCATAGAGTGATCTCAATGCACTGTGTTTCGTATACAACTTTGATATCTTGAAAAACCATCCTCAATTTTCGCCCTTCACATGTTGTCTTTAATACGTCCCCCCCCCCCCACCAAGGCATGCACGCAGATACAGATACAGATACATATACATATACATTTACAAACACATATACTACATATATACACCCCTGTGCATGCACAACTTCCCCCTGACACGCCTGCGCCATGCTGTCCCTTGAAACGTTGCAGTATTTTATAACAAGAGTTGAGAAAACAGATAATTTGGAAAATCCTCCGCAACCCCGCGGAGATCAACAGTCTTCTGTACCATGTACAATATTGTTTAGGACAGATACAATTCCAGTGTTTTGTTAACGTATAGAATTGCAAACACGAATGAATGCGTCGCACATAGGTGACCCGGCCACACCTTAAGCCCTGTGAGAAGCCTTATAGAACAGGTCAGTTTTTACCCGGGTGGTATTCGAAATTGGCCTATCGAGAGTAAAACCTACTTAAGTCCAAGTTATGCAACTAAAGACATACATGTATATTTGTATATTTACATAAGTGTATTTTGTGAACGCCTTACGGGTAGGAGTACTTACACCTCGGCGGTCATTTAAATTACATAAAAGGTGTCAAAAACAAGTTATTGTCAGGTACATAACCCTTCTCTCACGAGATGACATACGTGTACAGTATATTTGTATTTTTTGGACGTCTTACGGGTAGCAATGCCTCGGCGGTCATTTAAATTGCATTTACAGGTGTCAAAAACAGGTCTGGGATCGCTTTCTATTGTTGGGCACAACTAACCCTTTACTCACGTATACATTGGATCGCTTTTAGTTCTTGATTAACCAGTATTCAACCCAAAATACTCGAGTGTAACTTCAACAAGATCTGTGCAAGGCGATTACATGGACCAGTTCGACGTTTGTCATGACAGATACACCTGTATCGAGTTCATATTAAATGAGACCAGGATCTAGATCTAGCGCTGTAGTTTGAAGCAAGCTGTCTGAGTAAGATCTACCTGTAGATAGTAAGTGAGGGTTAACACACCCCTCTCCCGTTGGAGACCACACCTGGCCGCTAAGATGTAAATACTTTAAAGGTGTCACTTACCCGGGTTCTGGGTCTGAGACAGGCCACCAGTCCACACTTGACACAAGATAAGGAAAGCCACGGCAGTTATCAGCTGGGTTCGTTTCGAAGCCATTTTGTATTTTCCCTCTCACGACAATCTTATCTCCATATAATGCGACGCGTGCAGTGAGGTGCTAAAAAATCTCGTTGAATGCGACGCTTCTAGCTACGAGCGTTGACCGAGGACAAAATGGCTGCTTTCGACCTCGGTGCGCAGTGCAATGGTTCGCAATCGTTAAATGTCTCACACTCTCTCACTGTACATTGTAAGCTTTACCTGAGATCACGTGATCCGCGCGTTCTATTTAACAATCGATGTCGACTTAACGTCAACAAAAGGTGTTTTGAGGGGAAGAAAGAAAATCGGATGGCGTAATTGAGATGAAGTATGCGGACCTTTTCATGGCACTTTAGCTGGTAGCCTTATACTGTGCCCCCCCCCCCCCAAACAAACGCAGCAACAAGCAACACTGATGGCCCTTGATGCTTTGTTTCAGGTGACACTTTTCCAAATATTTAACACCTTTATTTAAAGTCTCAAAATGTGTGGGGGGGATGCTTGTAGTTTGTATTGTTCGGCGAGTATTAGGAAACCGAAGAACAAGTCACATGTCGATTGTAAACGTGTGGACTCTCTATAATAGTAATAAAAATAATAACATGTTTAGCTGTCCCGGAATCAACCTGGTTGTCAAAATACAGAACAAAAAAGTACGTACCGAAGAATACACCAGACTTTACCTAATCATCAAAGCACAGGTCGTTTCGATTTACTGTGAGCTACCTGTACTTCAAACTTAGAGGTATTGTATACGGGATTTACAGGCCAAAATCTTATTTACTCGAAAAAAGTAGCAACTATCTCTTTCTCACGAATCTATGCTCGACCTTTCCCAGTATATGGAGTTGATATTTTAGATCATATCTAAGTAAAAAGAAGTGAATCCAAAACGTCTTGTTCTCATGCTTTAATGATCGACAGCAGATAGTTTTATTTAAGGATTTTTATCGGTTTCGTTATTTTGATTTTTTAATTTTTTTTTACGGTCTGAAGTCTTTTAAGTCTTTTAATAGAAATAATCTTCCAAGACCTTTTCAAAAGCGCAAGATATACCTTTAAATAATTTTTTTCGTTCCGCCTGGTGTCACAAGTATATTTGGTTGCATCCAAAGCCTTGTCAAGCAAAAAGGTCACCTCCATGTCTTATACATATATACAAAGTACACAGTATACGTGTATTGGCGGGTCATGGGTATTAAGAATAGGACCCCCTCTACAGTATTGAATCACCTATGTTATTTGTACCTGAAGAGGGATATGATCTGCTATTTGGGGCCTCATCAATATGTTGTCTGTATAAGTACATTTTCCTAAAACCCTTTTAGGGTCTTTTATCACAAGGATTTGAGACGTTTGTTTAAACAGGCGCGTTCCTCAGATTTCTTTAAATATCTATTCTTTTCCATTTTAAGTCATTATTTATTTTTTGTCAATATTCATACTTAACATTTTATTTTTTCATATATGTATTTTTTATTTATTTATTTATTTATTTATTTATTTATTTATTTATTTATTTATTTATTTGATTATTTATTTATTTTATTTTTTGTTTATTTATGCTATATCGTATTCTGAGCATATAGATTATAGAAGCATTTCTTCTATCATACCACTTAGTTCAAGTAGCACAGGTTACTTGCCATCTATTTGAGGGGTCTATTAGCATCCCGGGACTTTTCCTTGAGGCAAGCACGTCGCCTTACCTGCGTTATTTGCCATGAAATTGGTCAATTCAATGACCCGATTGAAAACTGGTTTCCTCAGTTCTGAGTTAAAAGTGTACTACACTTTAAAAAGCTAAATTGATACAGGCTTAAAATCTGCTATGAAGACGATCCCGAAAATATAACACATATTCACACGCCTGAGGTCCAACGGGGTCTCTCTGTTGACTTACTTCACTAGAGGAATGCTGTGATTGCAGTAAGGTCAGGCTAAAAGAAAAAATGCATCCCCAGGCCCGTAGCCAGCAATTTAAAAAGGGGTGTTCTTTTTCTGAAAAAGTGGACCTTTTCCCATAAAAAACTTCATGTACATACAGGTAGATACAATTTTACCCAGAGTGGACCTTTTCCCAGCAAAAGGGGTGGTTATTTCGAACCCCCGGAACCCCCCCCCCCCCCCTGGCTACGGGCCTGATCCCCGAATGAGTTCTTCTTTAGGATAGACAACAAGACATTGCGCTACTTTTGCTGGACAAAACTTTGTTTTCAACTCCCCACGTCAGCAACAGAGACATAATGTTACACTTCTTTATGTTTAGAAAGGGTACTGGTTTACACCTATCAGGTTCCGTAGCCAGGAGGTTTCGGGGGGTTCGAAAGAACCGCCCCTTTTGCTGGGAAAATGTCAACTCTGGGTAAAATTTGATCTAGATACATGACGTTTTTATGGGAAAAGGTCCACTTTTTCAGAAAAAGAACCCCCCTTTTGAAATTGCTGGCTACGGGCCTGCCTATAACTACCCACTGTGCAGTACTCGAGGAATTTCCTCCACTCCCGTGGCTTGGAAATTATTGCATACTCATGCCTAATAGCCAGATATTATTAACACACTGCTTTCTAGTGGACTAGTACTGATATATCTTGCATCAAAGATGATCGAGATTTTGGTCTGGAAGTTCAGACAATCCTCGTCTGTGAAATGTGAAGGCAGAACGCGAGAACACCTATGTCTTATTCCCAGTTGTACCTCTCTCTCTTACTGCAAGGTGACCCTCACTTTTTCTGGTCTGGCATCAGTAGTCGAGAAAACTACCGTGTTGAACACTTAATGTCCTGTCGCTTTATTTGGTGACACATTCACGAGAGGACAGGACAGCGTAGAGGACAATAGGCAAAGTAAACACATTATTTGTGTTCAATACTTAACCTCGGTCAGTCATAAGATCTACCCGACGTGCCGTGTAGACTACTGTAATACAGAGCTTTTAATGGCATTTTAACTGTACTTCTAATACAGTATATACCTGTATTTCCTTTAAAGTCCAGCGTTTACTTACTATTTCCCATTTTAATATTAAAATACTGTTTGTATAATTGTCGTCTTAGATCAATTATTCTCCCACCGTTAGCGCTTGATAGTGGTAATCTTTTTCGATTTTTTTTAATCGCAACTCATGACTACACCTCTATTCAACATTTTGCATTCTCTTACTTAAGCATCACTAGCACGTGTGCAGCGGAAATACATGTACAAGAATGATAAAAATGTTTGCATCGCTTGGCCTCAGGCAATTTAAAATATTGGGTGAGGACAATTTTACTGCAACGTCTTATTTCGCTAATTATACTGTTTTTATTATTTTTGAAAGAGAAGAATTAGAGACGCGGGTACATGTTTCTCAAGGGCTAAGGCGATGCCCTCCTGGGTCTGCCATTGTATACTTGCCTAATGCCACTCTGAGCGATTGGCCCCGGGGAGGGGGGGTGTTACCCTCTACCAGAGCGACAGATTGATTTTCCACAGATATTCACAGATGTCTCTAGATAAATAGACAGTCATTTTGGTCTGATGTCGCCTCAGCGAAAAATGTCCACAATAATAACTGCGGCACTGGTAGAGGGTAGGAGGGAGTCATTAGAAGCAACAGGGTACACAATACATAAAATGGTTAACGCAGTTACCCGAGTGAGAACGTTTGGCGTAGTATGCATCTGCACAATAATTATAGCCCGTTACACAAAATAACTTGATGTAGACCGAGAATAGGTAAAGATTTTAAACGAAGTTTTAGTATTCTTTAATACGGGACATATGGAATGGTCGAGAACATTAAAAAGATAACAAACTTCATTAACCTGGCTTTCCTTTTCTGAAGTTCAGTTGTGGTACTAGCATATGATAGATGTTGGAACTGCACTTAAACTATGGGGTGTTTATTTTACAGAAGATTTGTTTCTCACAAAAAAATGAATATGTGGCTGAAGGCTAAAATCGGGAATGCACCAATGCCCGCCTATATCTACACACAGGCAAGTATTACCATCTTTGAGAGACCACACACGTAGTTTTGCATAAAAAAACGAATATTTCTTTAACTGATTAAACTATACATGTACTAAACGCTACGAGTAATTAACGAAAAACACTCGAAAATGTTGGCAATTTATGGTCAAAAGCAATATAGGATATTGACCCTGACACTCCCTCCACCCCCGGGTTAACCTTAAATCCCCCCTCTGGGACTGCCTCAGTGATTTAGCTAATTGAAGCACAGTGCCTCCAGGCAGCGTGATGAACTGAGAGAGAAAAAATATTTGACACGAAAACATATTTCAAAAACACCTCACAAGGCAATGATGCATCAATGGTTATATATGATCAGATGTGCCACATGATTCATATCTTGCCACAAGTTTTCTTTGCATTGTGGACATGTTCTGTTGATGTTATTAGCTATATTGGATATTTATCACGACTAGGCTTATATCGATTTAAGCAAATCTAGTCCATGTTTTTTAAAGTTAGTAATGCAGTACAGGTTGTTGATAGATGGGCGTGATATATATAGTCATCGCGACTATTTCTGGATGCAAGGTCTTGTTTCACGACTTCTGTACGTAAACCTCCCCTCTACACTGACGGCATCCTTTCTGATCACTCAAAGACCATGAAACTGGTAGCGCTGATGTCGTAAAAAAAGGGGCACATGCGTCGCTTTGGTAGCAGAATGAATGATGAGTGATCGGTCCGTTGACGTCACGTAAAGTAAGCAATAACACAAAAGAGGGCAAGATTCATATCTTTAAATGAACAAAAAGATTATTTTTAATATGGTCCAGGTCATCAAGACACGTGTCATTTTATTGATTAAGAGTATCTGTAAATCGTGTATAGCAACTGCTGTTTGAATTTTAATAAGAGTCCTTATTTAATTACGTACGTAAGGAAAGAGATTTTTAATAACTCCTATTGTGGTGTACTTTGGTTACATGATTGTTCAAGTCCTTATACCAGGGTAGAAAAAATATTGAATGTTTTCTGTTTACACTTACGCGCGGCTTAGAAAACATCGCATGACATGACTATTAAATAAGACTATCACCTTGAAGAATGTATGGATTAGGAAAAAAATCCTTTAAAGAATCACGTACCTGGTGGGTGTAAATATTGGTCTATCTGGAGGGTAAATATCTCACATGAATACTTTTTATTTGTACCTAGGTCCCGCAAATGTAATAAAGACGTGAGTATACGTATAATAGGTTTCCTTTCGAACTGCCGTCGCCGAGATCAGAATACATGAAGAGATGCTGTTTTCGATAGATTATATTCAACAATGAGACGGCTGACATCGGAACCAAAGAAGGGATTCAGATAACGTAATGTGCCTTAAAATAAATAAAAAATGATACTCTAACTCTTATTTATTCTGATAATTGTAGTGAACATTCACCGGGGATTAGAAAAGTATAAGATTTATTTCTGCAGGTTTGGTCCGTATCAGCGCGAACCGCCTGGGAAAGTTTGAAGTCTCTTGAGTGACCGCTCTTAAAAATTATTGCTAAAAAGTTAACCCCTCTTCATGCAAATTCTCGAATTTTTTTTTTTTTTTTTTTTTTTTTTTTTTTTTTTTTTTGTCTCGTATGACGTTACTCACTTTCGCCAGCCTCGTTTCAAGATTTCAAGGATGGCAAGCATTATTACTTCGTAAAAGGCAATATTACTCCACCAAGAAACTTTTCACAGTGATTGCGACAGTTGAGCCAGTGCGCTTCTTTTCAATCACACCTAACACATTTCTACGACAAAAAGCGGTATCTCAATATCAGCTTCCTTTCGTTTTGATATTCTAAACATCGAAAATTCAGGTTATGAATTGTTGAATAGGAAAACGGTCGATGACATTCAATATTTTGGTGCATTTTCATTTCACTTAACTATGGTGAATGAGGTTAATACTCACCTGCGTCGCCGTCATAGTAAAAACCTTACACACTTACACTTTATTTATTCATTTATTTATACTCATTTACACTTTATTTCATTTTGTAGGAAGGTATTGTGCTGGTAATGTGACTTTTAAATTCTTAACGAGTGTAAATATTTGTGGAACAATTTTACCGAGTGTAATTAAACATTCAGCACACGTATTTGTAGGTTGTACCTTTTCACCTCCCATTTCTGATGTAACCGCCCGGATGACTGCCAAGGGCAACTCGAGTATTACTATTACATGTATGCCCGGTATATAAAACAAAAGCCACCAACTTTGCAGATCTTCGCAAAATTCGTCTCAAATCACCTGTGCCTTACATGATTTTCCTCAACTTGAAGAATTTAAATCTCTTACTGGCGGTTTCCAATTAGCTGGAATTGTAAAAGAGCACGCACGCTCAATGTTGGAAGAAAAAACGCTTCCGGTTCGCTAATATTCTGTGTACATATATGTATTTTCTTAATAAAATGTAGAAAATATCATTCATTTATTTTATTCATTCATTTTATTTATTCATTCATTCATTTTATTTATTTATTCAGTTATTTCTTTTTTTCGTTTGGTTGTTAATTAAATTATACAATAACTATAAAGACTTAGTTGTTCTTAAGATACCGCACAAATGATTAACATGCCCTTCGTTTGTGTTCCTTACGTTAATACATGCACCCGCAGTACATTTCTGTCACAGTCATGTTAACCATCAACCTATATACAGTATAGGTTGCCATTTTCCAAGTTAATTATCAAAAGTATTTTAAGAAAATTATCATCAAAATCAATGGTTAATAAGTGCCAGTGCTTGAAATAATAAACTCCGTGCTTGAAGCTTTAACTGCGATCAGAATGTAAATATTTAAATGGCAGCAACGTTTTCTAGTTCAGATGAGCAAAACAAAGAACGTTACTCTTGACTTATAAATTATTCCTTGCTGCAAACAATTAAGCGGGACTTGAATAAGCAGTCTTTAAGGCACATTATATGCAATAGACCATAATATGATGATATCAAAACTTCAATTAAAGTTGGGACACTTCTTTTATCATGATTATACACCATACCCAAAGCCATTAACAGAATTATTATCTACAATCCAGATTCTGATATCTAAGTTATTATTCTGATGCCTCCCTCATTATGGAGATTAAAACGGTGAAAATAATAAATTAAAGCTCGAAAACAAGCTGACGGTGTATACATTATCATTTTGCCAACAGTTTCGGAGAGGTTAAACCTTTTTGAATTAAGGAAAAATGTTAACATTCCCAGTAAAATTGATATTCTTGTTTACATGAGGGTTTGACCGCACATAATGCAATTAAGTTACGCAGTCACGGATGACACTTTAAAAGTATCATCACCACCAGAGCGCCCTTAGCTTGGCGTTGGTTGAACGGAGGCCCATATCAAGTGAATTGAACCACTATACTGTATGTGGCTACGCGCCGTCACATGCTGGTAGCATTGGCTGTATATGTTTAATCTGCAGAATTCACTGAGAGAGACGCTAATATTGTAGACAGGTAAGTTTTTCGATATAGATAAACGTTGTTAGGTCAGAGAAACAGTCCCAGATTGGGTGAGAGTGCACGTGTACAAGCGGAGTGTCTGCATAGAGGCTCTTCCGCAGCTTTTTAAGTGTCGTAGGAGAAATAGCGCCCGACGTTCTGAAAACAAACGATATTCATGGCATCGGTTTGGCATTTCAGTAGATAGCTGGAGATATTCGATGGTGATCACGATGTAGGATTGGATACACCGACTGATACCGCTGGCGGGACAAAAGTGATTTTTGTGAGAGACGATGGGGGACATAGAACGTGGGGGAGGGGGTCTAGAAGAGGGGGGGGGCTGTGAGGGGGGTCAATGCTGTTGAAAATGTTTCTTGTCGTTTCGCTTGGCATTTTTGCTTGGCACAAACCTTGTACGCCACACTCAAATTGATAAGTACTTCATGTACTTATGCGCCCTTGGTCCACACATGGATATTAATAAATCTTGTTTTTATTCCATAGATTCGTACATGTTGGAAGATATCTGGAAACATTTTTGCACTGCTCTCAGTTGGCTGGGGGATGCTAAAACTACGCCTTAAACTTCAGTGTGTGTACTGTTGCAAGTATAAACATACACCGTTTTTGCAATATTGATGTATCTTTGTACTATGTCTATATCTTGTTGTGTCTGTAATGTTACATACTGCAGACGAAGTACTGAAATTCATAACCTCGATCTAGCTCCCAGGTCAAGGTCATCAGAACCGCGTTGGCTGCTTTTATCCTTCTACCAAAATTGGCTAATGGCACATAGATATGTATTTGTAATTTGATTTAAAGATAAATTATATATACGCGAGGTAATTAACTGCGAAGGACTACAAAGAGGCTACGACTTAATTGCAATACCGGTGGAACTGACAACTTCCATTATAAATGCGGATTTGACAATAGCTTAGTCCAAACTGTAAAACAAAATATTTTGTACACTGTATGGACTAAAGCAGGTTCTTTCAAAGTTGAAAGGAGGGGAAAATTCCTATTTGTAAGACGGAAATGAAAAGGGGGTCTGTACCAGAAACCTTTAATACATGTATCGGAGAATTGGAAGTCATTCGTCATTNAGTTTGACCAAGGAGTTATATCTGTTATAACTCCTTGGTTTGACAGCTAAGCACGCTCTGTTCTCCAGTGGCTCGATTGTCGTCATTGGACCACGTGACCACGTAGCTCATTAACTCCCAGGCCGAGCAAATAGGACGTTTTTTAAAGCCAAAAATTTACAAAATGAGCTTTTAATTTGTGTATTTGGATAAAGATATCGTTAGTTGGGCATGTTTTCTGAAGAATATGTTCCGTTCAGGCCATTCTGACGGCATGAAGCAAACCCTTTAACATGCCCTTCGTTTGTGTTCCTTACGTTAATACATGCACCCGCAGTACATTTCTGTCACAGTCATGTTAACCATCAACCTATATACAGTATAGGTTGCCATTTTCCAAGTTAATTATCAAAAGTATTTAAAGAAAATTATCATCAAAATCAATGGTTAATAAGTGCCAGTGCTTGAAATAATAAGCTCCGTGCTTGAAGCTTTAACTGCGATCAGAATGTAAATATTTAAATGGCAGCAACGTTTTCTAGTTCAGATGAGCAAAACAAAGAACGTTACTCTTGACTTATAAATTATTCCTTGCTGCAAACAATTAAGCAGGACTTGAATAAGCAGTCTTTAAGGCACATTATATGCAATAGACCATAATATTATGATATCAAAACTTCAATTTAACTTTCAGCACTTCTTTTATCCCAAAGCCATTAGCAGAATTACTATCTACAATCCAGATTCTGAGATCTAAGTTATTATTCTGATGCCTCCCTCATTATGGAGATTAAAACGGTGAAAATAATAAATTAAAGCTCGAAAACAAGCTGACGGTGTATACATTATCATTTTTCCAACAGTTTCGGAGAGGTTAAACCTTTTTGAATTAAGGAAAAATGTTAACATTCCCAGTAAAATTGATATTCTTGTTTACATGAGGGTTTGACAGCACATAATGCAATTAAGTTATGCAGTCACAGATGACACTTTAAAAGTATCATCACCACCAGAGCGCCCTTAGCTTGGCGTTGGTTGAACGGAGGCCCATATCAAGTGAATTGAACCACTATACTGTATGTGGCTACGCGCCGTGACATGCTGGTAGCATTGGCTGTATATGTTTAATCTGCAGAATTCACTGAGAGAGACGCTAATATTGTAGACAGGTAAGTTTTTCGATATAGATAAACGTTGTTAGGTCAGAGAAACAGTTCCAGATTGGGTGAGAGTGCACGTGTACAAGCGGAGTGTCTGCTTAGAGGCTCTTCCGCAGCTTTTTAAGTGTCGTAGGAGAAATAGCGCCCAACGTTCTGAAAACAAACGATATTCATGGCATCGGTTTGGCATTTCAGTAGATAGCTGGAGATATTCGATGGTGATCACGATGTAGGATTGGATACACCGACTGATACCGCTGGCGGGACAAAAGTGATTTTTGTGAGAGACGATGGGGGACATAGAACGTGGGGGAAGGGGTCTAGAAGGGGGCTGTGAGGGTTGTCAATGCTGTTGAGAATGTTTCTTGTCGTTTCGCTTGGCATTTTTGCTTGGCGCAAACCTTGTACGCCACACTAAAATTGATAAGTACTTCATGTACTTATGCGCCCTTGGTCCACACATGGATAATAATGATTAATAAATCTTGTTTTTATTCCATAGATTCGTACATGTTGGAAGATATTTGGAAACATTTTTGCACTGCTCTCAGTTAGCTGGGGGATGCTAAAACTACGCCTTAAACTTCAGTGTGTGTGCTGTTACAAGTATAAACACACACCGTTTTTGCAATATTGATGTATCTTTGGACTATGTCTATATCTTGTTGTGTCTGTAATGTAACATGCTGCAGAGGAAGTACTGAAATTCATAACCTCGATCTAGCTCCCAGGTCAAGGTCATCAGAACCGCGTTGGCTGCTTTTATCCTTCTACCAAAATTGGCTAATGACACATAGATATGTATTTGTAATTTGATTAAAAGATAAATTATTTATACGCGAGGTAATTACCTGCAAAGGACTACAAAGAGGCTACGACTTAATTGCAATACCAGTGGAACTTACAACTTCCATTATAAATGTGGATTTGACAATAGCTTAGTCCAAACTGTAAAACAAAATATTTTGTACACTGTATGGACTAAAGCAGGTTCTTTCAAAGTTGAAAGGAGGGGAAAATTCCTATTTGTAAGACGGAAATGAAAAGGGGGTCTGTACCAGAAACCTTTAATACATGTATCGGAGAATTGGAAGTCATTCGTCATCAAGGAAAAATGACAATAATAAACAAGTAAATAGAATTTGTGTAAAGATTTAGAACACCCCCCCCCCCCCATTCGCAGGCGAAAGCCGCGTCTCCATCTCAAAGCAGAATTAAGTAAAGATGACAGGGAGTTTCTAAGCACAGGATGAAGAAGGCCTTCAACAAGTGCGCTGTTATACAAAATGCACAACGACCACCTGGGTAACATTCCGGCTACGCATGCGCAGTTACCGTCTTAACGCAGGGACCCTTACAGTTACCTCTTTCTCATTCCCTTAACTGCTTTTGTTTAACTTTTCAAATTCTGTCAATATCATTTTTATCCTTTCCTTTATTTTCTCATTTATCATTGATTGTACGCAGGCGCATTTTGAGAGCTTCTTCATATTTAAGTGCGATCGATGGGACGATGGTGGCGGTTACCGCACATTACTCAATTCAAAGTANTACAGGGGCGGATTTAGGGCGTCTTCTGGGTCTTCCGGAAGACGGTCAGATTTTCAAGTTTACATTGACGGGTATCTAAATTTTTCTGTCGGAAGACGGTCAAAAATGGCGGATGGATCAACAAAGATAATTTGGAAGACTGTCAGAAAATAACTCTGGATCCGCCCCTGTAGTATGATCTTGTCTTAGAAACAAATAAGACAAACTCAACATGATTTCTTCCTATGCTGTCTGAACGTTTACTAAATACATGTATAAGCAGACGTACTGGGGCAGGGCCTCTTGTCCCTTGGCTTGACTTTTATTCATCTGCTTAACGCATGTACCCTGAGTGTCAGGGCACTATGAAGTTAGCTTGCTCACTATACCTTTCCATGTGTAACCTTTACAGTAGGCCTATTGCTGATGTGGGTTATATATAAAATGAAGATCGAGCTGGCAATACCGAAATCTAGAACCTAGGGTAAATGCATGCAGCCACGTGAAACATTTTTGCTGAACTTTTGGATGCGTCACTGTGCTAAGAATAACATGGACGTCAAACATGTGTCTTGCCAGCTGCTACATGTATATTTGTTGTGGTTATTTCGGATTTTAGACCTTTCACGTTCAACACTATTGTCCTTCGTAGACATCAACGGCACGTGACAGTATCTTCTTCGTCAAAACTGTCAACGGCTGGCCGGCAGAGGGACACGAAGCACCCCATATCACGGTCTTAATTTTATTTAATGAATTTTATTTAATTAAATCTAATGTAAATAATAATCTAAACTATTTCAATTATAATTGTAACGGATGAAAACCGATCGATGAATCCTTCGAAGCCTCTTTTAGTTAGTTGGTTAGTTAGTTGGTTAGTTGGTTAGTTAGTTAGTTGGTTAGTTAGTTGGTTAGTTAGTTAGTTAGTTAGTAAAGGAGATACAGTGCACGTGATATTTAATTTATCATTTTCACAAAGGTATATCGTATTCAGTAATCCTGTTTTGACTACAGAATATTCAATTTTCCAGTCAGGAGTGAAATTCACATGTCTGTATCTCCATAAGGAGAATAAAAATTATGAAAAGGATATGGAAAGAAAAAAAAGCGTTGACATTTTCAGGCAAATGAAAACATGCAATATAAAACTGTGCGCCGTTTATCAAATGCACACCCAAGAAAAAGGCCTTTTTTCTTGTACCACTCTACAATGACAAACATGGGCCATCAAATACTACATGTATAACGATGTCACGGTTCAAAATGTATGTACAAGTACATTTGTAACTCTACTTGAAATATGACTATTGTTCTATGTCTAAATGGATCTGTAAATTCATACGCAATTTATTTGGCTATTTAGTGTTTTAGAATAATTGGTAGATAATAAAATTTAATGTACCTTTCTCAGTTCTTTACTTGTGACATTCTAAAAATGGAGCTATTAACCCCGTGTGGTGCGACTCGAGTACTCCGCGGCCATTTTTTTCCGAGTGTTTACTGAAGGCCTATAAAATTAAAATAGCACTGCTTTGAGGGAAGAAAAGTACATTTCATAATTAAATTGCGTTGTCCTTTTTCTTTTACTTGACACGACAAGGACTTAAACGCACAAGACGCATGTCTTTATGGGAGGGAACAAATGACACGGTTGCTGGACGATTGGGCCAGAAAAATACTTTTTCTACCCAAAACTTAAGTCGATATTTACTTTAATCAATATTATTTTGAATTGATTTATAATCACCACATTTTACACTCAAACTCATGACGTGTCGAAAACAAACCATAAGATTAACTTTAAACCACAGTCTAATTTGCTAATGACGATATGAACACGACTGCCATCTGAGATCGTGACACCGATGCCATGCTTATTATATGCCTACGTATACATGGAACTAGTTTTTAGGTTCGGCTACCAAAAGACCAACATGGGATTAGGACGGCTTGCTTTTTAGAGGCGGATCTGTTAGTGAATCATCTTTTCTGAATGCACTCAAACTGACAACATACAGTTTTGTACGACATGATATTGCTATTATTTCCAAGCGGTTACGTGACCTTTATGGAATAACATTTCAAAAATATATAAGGCGAAATGTCACAACAAACCCGAGTGTTTTTAGTGATCTGTTAATAGGCAAGAGAAAACATGCAATTGTTGCCATAAGCATACAGCCGAGCTGTATAAAAATAATGGCGGTTCTGTGATCAATTATACATCAGGGATAAAAAAAGTTGCGGGAGATGCGAATGGATTGGAGATTTGTTGAGAGGACTAAGAGCAAAGGAGGTGAACATACTGTACGTACTGGTATGTGTGCGTTTTGGCTATTAACGCATAATGTATAAGTATATTGCAACTTTTACAGGCGCGTGTGTGTGTGTGTGTGAGAGAGAGAGAGATGTGAGAGAGAGAGAGAGAGAGAGAGAGAGAGAGAGCGTGTGTGTGTGTGTGTGTGTGAGAGAGAGAGAGATGAGAGAGAGAGAGAGAGAGAGAGAGAGAGAGAGAGCGTGTGTGTGTGTGTGTGTGTGTGTGTGTGAGAGAGAGAGAGAGAGAGAGAGAGAGAGAGAGAGAGANAGGAAGATTAAAGATTGGATAATGGGAGAGGGGGTGTGTGTGTGTGTGTGTGTGTGTGTGTGAGAGAGAGAGAGAGAGAGAGAGAGAGAGAGAGAGAGAGCAGTAACAACTTAAACCGAATGCGCTATAAGCTGTGTCAGTGATGTATCACCTAACGTTAAAACACCATGTATTCCATGGAAACAAGTGCTTTAAATGTACCCCATTTATTTTCATTCCATTATATCATTTCAGACAAGCATCAATTAGTTTAGGGTAACAGGAGGCCAAGGCGTGCACAAGGGATAGAAGATAGACTGGGGTTATGAGCCGACGAGGGCAACACTTGGCAGCGGTGAGTGCTCCCCCCCCCCCCCCCCCCCCAGGGCCGGATTTAAGGGGCTGTCAGGGGGGTCCTGACCCCCCACCCCCCATTCGGTGTCCGGAAGAAAAATCACACCAGTATTCCCCTCTTGATATTAGAATTTTGAAGAGCTGAATCATGTAGTTCTAAACTGCACCAAATGGCACAGTTTGCTCTCCAAAACACCGAACCACACACCAAGGGTTGGCAATGCATCCGAGGCCCGGTATTCTTAAGAAAAATACTGGACCCACCTCTTCCAATAATCCTGGATCCGCCCCTGCACCCCACCCCACCCCAACCCACCCCCTCCGCGACACGGGCTTCTTCCAGATGAAAAGATAAAGTGGAGCCTTCTGGAAGATGATTCTCTACATACAAGAAAAAATTGGGACATGATTTAAATGTAGTGATGCTGGTCGAAAGGGGAGGGGGGGGTGAAGGGTCTAGAAACCCCCTGTATTACACCACAAACCCCACTCAACCCCCACCCCACATACCTCCTTCAATAACATATCTTTCCGTATCAGTAAAATGTTCTGAGGCCTTTATTTCATGTAGTATGCAGCAATATCGAGTGAAAAAAATCATTGGGAGAGGGAAGTAGAAAAAACGTCATTTGGGGAGGGGTTGCGAAAAGTTAAGGTCTACTCCCTATTAACATCCCAAGTGCACTGATAGTCACTATCATATCTGAAATAGTGTGACTATTCATGTAACTTGGCTGTCTTTATATGACTATAAATCAGTGTAGACCTTTTTAATGAACAGACGCTTTCATACACTGTCTGATCTGTCAAAGCGCAGTTTATGAATTGATTCTAGAAATTATCGTCATAAGCCATTTTTATGTCCCGCTACAAGAGTCTACTATTGATTTCGTCGCTGAAATGTTCTGGATATCTAAGCCCAATGTGTTAAATCCTTTGTCTTTACAGACATACAGCAGATTATAAATATAATCTGAAAGGCCTATGGAAATCACGTTTTATGTTATGTATGTTGAATTGAATATTCAGCGGTTCTGCACAGTTACCTGATATTGCCAGTGCGCTAAAACGGAACAATTTCTTTCATTATGTATGAAAATAGAACCTTTCAGAACTCCCTACAAAGAAAACGCACTGTGCTTATGAATTTTATATAACCGCCATCGTTTGATTTATCCCTTGTATGTCTCCAGGATCCCCACTACCAGATGTCGCGCTCGCAAGAAAAGCTGGAGCAGCAGCAGGCCATTGTACAGCAGCTCCGCCTGGAGGCGAGTCTAGGGAGGCTGCCAGTTTCTAGATGTATAGAGGAACTAAAGGCGCATTGTCTCCAGCACCAAACACGCGACATTCTGATCACAGGGTTTGCCGACCAAAAAGAAAACCCATTTGCAAAGGGCAAAAATAAAGCGTGTGTTATTCTATGATCCCGTGGCAGACGCCATTACCTTGAACAAACGACGAATTTAGTGTCGAAATTAAAATCACAAACTAAGCATGCGCTGTCCAGAAAGGATAAATAGACTGAAAGCCAGCTTCCATCTGGTTTAAATCGTGACTGGAAAGAATAACAGATCCTGTTTCCGAATGACGCACGGATGCATATTGAAAATTTACTGTTGAGGTTCCCAACTTTGTCATACTTTTTTTTTATCAGTACAGTTCTATTAATTATTATTTTATTTTATGTCTTAAAGATCTACTAATACAGTCCGCTATTTTTAAAAGGTGACATAATCCTACTGTTTTAGATGTGTTTTATATACGACATAGGCCTATTAATGTTGGACTATCGACATTATATACACTGCAAAAAACGACCCATGACTCATAATACGCTGCATAGGTTGTGAATGTAAAGTGTGAAGGTAATAGTCTTCAATACTCCTTTGCATAAAGTGCATTGACTTTAATCTTATAATATTTAAAGTACTGATATAATTTTGATATATTAATGAAATAAAGGAGAAAACCACGCACTGGAACGTTATTCAAGTGAAACCACAAAACATACTGTAGTATTGACTTACACACTGTGTTTAAATATGTTATAGCAATATTTATAAATGAGTTTTCTGATACCAAAGATTCTGGATTCGCTAGTGTGAAATAATTTGAAAGGACATTTTATGATTGAAATAACTGGGGGAGTGGACAGATACTTGAATCTGTAAACAATCTTCTGTGCTAAATGCCTGATACCAGACCACACAACTACCTAATTTCAGCCGCACAAGAATGTAAGGAACTTTCAGTGACCCAATGGCATATAAAGAGGGACTCGCAGCAGCGCATGCTCCCCCCCCCCCCCACTCCACCCCAAGCTATCCCTGTTCCCCCTGTGGTAAAATCAGGTTCGCAAATGTGATTGTATAGCGATGGCAGAAGGGACACACACACACACACANTTTTCTGATACCAAAGATTCTGGATTCGCTAGTGTGAAATAATTTGAAAGGACATTTTATGATTGAAATAACTGGGGGAGTGGACAGATACTTGAATCTGTAAACAATCTTCTGTGCTAAATGCCTGATACCAGACCACACAACTACCTAATTTCAGCCGCACAAGAATGTAAGGAACTTTCAGTGACCCAATGGCATATAAAGAGGGACTCGCAGCAGCGCATGCTCCCCCCCCCCCCCACTCCACCCCAAGCTATCCCTGTTCCCCCTGTGGTAAAATCAGGTTCGCAAATGTGATTGTATAGCGATGGCAGAAGGGACACACACACACACACACACACACAGAGAGAGAGAGAGAGAGAGATAGCATACTGAAAGTAGACATTTTCTATCTCGTGGAGTAATAACAAACCATAAGGAAAATTTAAGAAAATAAGAGACCCGACTTTTATCGAGGGGAGGGGGCTCGAATTATAAAAACGCACAGTTTATCTTGAAAACTCAGTCAGGGTGTCTCGACTGTACCCCCCGACCCCCCCCCCCCCCCAAGGACCAATAAATCTGGCACTCGAATAATAGACGTCAGTTCCCAGTGAAGTCTTATCCCCATGACGCTTTCTATATATTCTATATTTCCGACATTTGCAAGATACATGTAACTTTCATGCAGCAGTCTTCACAACACCAAGGGAACATTTGGACTAGTTGTCACTCACAGAGTTTCCTCATGTCATACGGGCACTAGCTAGCTGCTTTCAATAAAATATACAACTTTCAATAAGATATAGAACGCCCTGTGTTTATACAATGGTAGATGCCATACGGCGTAGCAGTAACACCATTCTCTGCTTGTCTTGATAGTTTGTTTTATAAAACGTTGAGATTTACAGACCTTCCCCAGCAAACCCAGAATATTATTGAGGCGTTACCAAAACGTTACCAGAACGTCATAACGTTACCTGAACGTCATCTTAACATATTAATATCGTTCTGTGATTGCTGGGTTGTTTTATCATGCAAATGCTGACATGCTTCAAAATCTTTTATCCTATATTTATGTATTAGTATACCAGCAGAACGCTGATTTTGTTAAAGATACACTTTACACCATTAAATAACAAAAATAATCATTATAGTCTTTGAAATTTTGGCAATTTCCCCTTTGACACTAAAGAGCAAGATGGTATGGATACATGTATAAAGACATTGCAAGTATATTATCACGTACATGTATCCGCCACTGAGGTACATGGCAATGTATTTTATTGTATATTATGGTATGTATGGTAATGCATAGTGTGGATCCTCCTCAGCAACATCAAGTGCAACAACGGTAAAAGAGATGTATCCCAAAACCATTTATTGGCCGATAAGGAACAGTTTTTAGATGAGTAACAAATCAAAAATGATGTTCACAAAGTGCAAATATATTAAAATACACAAAGTGCAACGAGGAATAACGAAATAAAGTGAGAGCACTTGCTTCCAGTGTAACTATAAAAACATGTTACAAATTGTTTCTACTAATAAAAACAACATTTTTAAGAGGTAAAGCTGGTTCGAACAACATGTATAAAGGCCTTTACAAAGCAATTTCCTTCAATAAATAAAACATGACGTGTCCCTATAACTTAACTGTTAACATTCTTGTATCTAATATTTGAACAGGTACTTCAAGATTCACTTACTGTTCTATTGGTCCGAAGAAGCGTTAATCATTTTCCAAAACATTAAAAAACCATATATAGAAATACAAATATACAGACACAGAAAGTTCACGCTCTATATACAAGCCGTATGTTGTTACACATGGAACAGTCAATGAAAATTCTTCAATATCTTATCTTTGTATCGTAAAGCAGCATCATGAACTTTAAAGCACACGTTACCTATTTTTATCTCGCGTTAATCAAATAATTTATCCCGTTAAAATACACGTATACACATATTCATATAAATTGCAAAAAAAGATTTATAAAAATCTGATGGCTAATATTTTAAAATAATATTTCATTTTTTTATTATTTTGTTATGTTAAGCCCTGGATGGCAATAACAGTATTATATTAGTTTCTATGTTAGTCGTCGACGGAATTCTCTTCAAACAGTGTTTTTATTACTTTCATTTGGCATTAAATATATTTCAAGGATTCCGCCGATGTTTTTAGTAATGTCTCGTATGGCACACTGCGAAAAGGAACGCTGCGTCATTTCCTATCACCGAATATTGTCGCATTCGTAGTCGCCTTTCACTATTAATCCCGGTCTGTTGGCATCTTTAACAGTAAGAATTAATCCCCAATGTTTACTTTTTGGCGCTTACACTTCCATTGGGGACCTTACTAGCCTTAACCGCTGATCTGAACGCGTTGAGAGCCTTCATTGGCTTTAACAACTTCTTCTTCATATTTTCCATTTTTTCCACGACGATCTTATTCTCAGCGTCTATGTCTAATTTACTGGGGTCGTCCACCTCGTGGGCTTTAACGAACCCCCTCATAATGGCGTCAGCCACGTAGATCTTCTCTCCAGTGACATTGTTAACATAGGACCCCGTGTCCCGGTCCAGGAGACCATGGTCAACTGCCTCTTGGAATGAGACACGTGCCTTCCGCCGCTGGTCCACGACAGCGTGGATAGCGTAGGTCTTTGTGGTTACATCGGCTTCCACGTTTTCGTCAAACTTGACCAGGAGTAGCCCAGCGTCTATAGCGTCTGATAAGGTCATTTCTTGCTTGGTCACCGGGTGGACGTACACTCCCCGTGACTCGTTGAGTAACCCCTGTTCCAAGGCGACAGCAACGCTGATTTCGGCTCCCGTTTTAGGATTGACCGCACCGACGATGGAGTAAGGTTTGTTTTGTCTCTCGGTTTTTATGGTGATAACTCCTATGGATTTCTTCTTCTCTTTACTCCTCTTCGCTGTAGCAAACTCCACCTGAATCAGCCCTTCGTTCATGGCTTGAGGGATGGGCATGGAATCGCCTGTAACTTTATTGACGTAACATCCGGTCTCCTGGTTGATGACGCCCATGCCAATCGCCTGCTGCATACTGATCACGTTACCGGAAACTGGGTCCGTAACCCCCTTGATGATGAACTTCCGCTGCTCCTCCTGCTCCGATTCTACATACTGTTGAGTCTCGGCTTTTCTCTCTTCGGTGCTAAGGCTGAGATCGGCGTCCAGGACGTCCACGGGTTTGAGGGACTGCTTGGGGGTCTCGTGGATCACGGATATTTCCTCGCTCTTCTCGATGTCGTCAACGGTAATTTCAGTCTGCCAGAATCTAGTTAAGGAAACGGTAATAGGATATTACAGGAACAGGAAAATGTTATAAAACTGCACCTGTACTTCTCTACAAAAATGTTGACAGAATTCACATGGTTTATGCTTTTCTAGTACTGGCTCACGGCGAAAAATAATCCTAAACTAGCATCACTTATTGCGAAAGGAAAACTTTGAAAATTAAAAATCAAAATTTTCAAAAATTCGCGGTTCAATGATAATGATTTAGAATCAATATCTACACACCTCGCCTCACCCAGCAAACACTGAACGTTTTATAACTTAACCATAACGTTTTCTTAACGTTTTTTGGTTAAACAAACGTTATGGTAACGTTATAATAACCTTCTGCCTTTGGTGCCCCCCCCCCCCCACTACTCTGTATATACTCACTTGACGAAATGTGCCGTAGAGATAAATCTAAGCTGTTCCCACTTGTCTACAATCAACATGAAATGAGGCTGGCGAAGAGTCTCCAGTATCACTTTGTACGTCTGCCAGTAGATCCAGAAGTCCTGATATGATAACAGAAAAATTATGCATTACTTGTCTGGACAAATATGACGAAAAATGTGTTGTTCACGTGACAGATCAACAGATTCCTTGATTCCAATGCAGGCAATGTTATTCTAATTTTTCCTAACCTACAGTCAGGTTGTTGGAATGTTAAAAAATCAAAAATATCAATATTAAATATGCACCTATTTATCGGTTATTATTATTATTTACTTTATTTTTATGCACAAACTAGCTCTTGTGACAGGAAAAGCAGTCCTAGGAATGGAAGTATCGGAGTATGGGACGAACGCTACCTGTGCAAACCAAGAGGGGACGGACTACAATTCTTAGCGGACTACCATCATTTCTTTTCACTTTGCAACTAACTAACTAGTTTATGAATATTCATACCTCGTATTTTCTCATTAGGTCTTCCAAAGTCCCGATCTGTACAACTATAGTGGTAACCACTGCTTCGTCTAAATATAACATAAAATAAACACATCAAAACTCATTTAAAAATCCATAAAAGCACATTGCATTAATTATGCAAAACGGTGTTCATAAGTGCATATCTCTAGAACCCTACTGGTATGCGGGTATAATGTAGAAATGATATGCCTTGAAAAAGCGGACTATTGTCATAGGATCCAGCTGAATCCGTTTTGAGAGAGAGAGAGAGAGAGAGAGAGAGAGAGAGAGAGAGACCTTCAATGTCCACCACCGGTTCCTGGCGTAGAATAATCCTCAGCCTTCCAAATCGTTCCAGAAGCTCCTCGAATTGTGGGTAATCTTTCCAGTGCTTCCCCAAAGTCTCTTCTATAAGTGCCATTATTTTGAGAAGCATGTCTTTCTTGCCATTAGGTAACGACCTAAGTAGAGCGATCTACAAATAAATTATGACACTGAATGAACTTAAGATAGATGCATATCGAGTACATGTGTAAAAGGCTATCATTTAAACCGGCATCAGTTTTCTCAATAAAAGAGTCATTTGGTAAGGCTGTTGAAGAAGCAAAAAAAGATATGCTCACAAGAAAACCATTGTAAATATACTGTCGTGAAAGTTAATGTACGAGATCGAGAGGTACTTTTATTTTTGAAATTATTTTCTATGTGGTGAAACTGAAAGCCTGCAAGCACTAGTGTAAGCTCTTATATTATCTATTAGACTCGTTTTCGTCTACGATCTTCGCAGTATTCCTCTGCTGCACTACGTTTTATGCTTCTATATATACTAAGATGTTTCAGCTATGAAAGCATTCTGTCACGTTTCAATTAATTCAGTTAACTAGAAACAGATTTTCAACAGTGCCGCTATAAAGACAGGCGACTGTTAAAACCTGAGATAAAATTTCAATCCGATTGGAAGAATGAGAGCCATGCTCAAGAGGTTTCTTTGAAGTGTTAGCAACGATCAAGTGAACACTGCAACAAAGTATTGAGTATGCAATTCATTTAGATGACGTCATGCGCCTTAAATGAAATCACACTCACACGGTGCATGCGATTATTATAAGACGTACTACGTGCAAATTGTGAGGAATATGTACCATTTAAAAGGAGAATCATAGAAATGAGAAAGTCGCCAGGACAGCAGTGGTCCATCTGTTCACTCAAAATGTCGTAAAATATGTTGTCACGACACTCGGCATTAGCGACGTTCTGGTTGCTATGACGTCAACATAGTGGGGCGGAAATGGTTTATTTTTATCAACTCGGGGATA
Source organism: Lingula anatina (assembly GCF_001039355.2). Next base: position 394,039 of record NW_019775913.1, on the reverse strand, counting down.
CTAACGTACATAACGTGCTCAATGCGAAACAAATAATATGATCTGTGGTTACAATATAAAGAAGATTTTGCAGATAAGAATCATTCACAGACAAACAATATGAGAAAGAGATTAATAAAAATGATCAGTTGGGCTGTATCCTGGGTTTCAAAGTAATTTGATCTCGCTTTTTTTTTTTTTTTTTTTTTTTTGTGAAAAATGCGGAAAATGGTGAGTTATGAGTTATGTAAATTCGACGGGTTAGTATTATAAATCTTTCAAGAATAAAGTAGACGCAGTTCGGTGCAAAGATTGATATAAAGATATATGCGCAATCACACAATAATACAGTCCATTCTGTTGTATATGAGAAAACATAGACATAACATGCATTTCAAACGACATCATTGAACACAAAATGGGGTACAGCAGTAACACAACACGGGGTTGGTGGGAAAGGGGCGGGGATCCGTCACAACATACTTTACCTGTTGCCGCTCTTCTGTACTAAAAGGCTGAAATAAACAGGCCAGGCCAAACGATATATACATTAAATGGGGTAACTGAAGCAACAAAAGGTGCACAGACAAATGTATGCATTTCCCTTTTCTCTCTTCTTTTCCTCTTAATATAATTTCTATTAAGGTGACATTATACTGAAGTATACATTTTACAGAACAGAGAAGCTTTCACACGACCATGCTGACTTCAAAATATACAGGTGCTTATTTATGCTGTACGATGCTAATATTGATAAAACAGATAATCGACCAATAAATATAATCCAACATTCTAGTTGCAAGGCGATGTATCCAGTTATGTCAACCAAGTAGCTCAATTTTCATATAAATAATAAAGCACCGAAAAGAGGATGAAAAAATATGTCAGCATGTACCGAGTACTACATGTATAGTATGCATTCACGCTTTACAAAACGTTTTCAATTATGAAGCACAATAAGGGCGTGTACTCATATAAACTCATATAGTCTCTTTTATCTTCACAAACATGCTGCCAAATAGTGCAGTTGCTTCCGAGAATATCTGCAGCGCCATGTTCTTCCAACCAAAGCGATGACAGCCAATGCCTTTCACTTAACATCACACTCATTTATCCATTTCCAAAATCCCTCTCCCCTTCTTACAAGACCAAACTCACACGAATAATCATTTCCAAGCAATATACCTTCATATTTGCACTTTTCAAAAGTTTACAACGCACTTCATGCTTTAAAAGTAATAGACTAAATGAAAAAAAATGGTAATGAAAAATTCAAAATGCCAGGTTGTACTTAAAAGACCCTCGTCTCTCGAGATTTTGTGAGATCAAGGAATCCAATGGGAAAACAGCAACATTTCGCTTCATCAAGCATACTAGTAAGACCTAAATAACCAGCCTTAATCTTGACGACAGGTTTAGAGCATATATTGCAGCACATTATGGGTCATAAGGTCAAGGTCAGGTGCTGGGTCAAGGTCACTCACCTCCTCAGTACTCCAATCTCTAAAAACTAGTTGCATGAGAGTGATCATCTGTTTTCCTAGTCTCTTCACACACTGTGTCCAAATGGCCAGCAACTGTAACCGTAATCTGAAATCAAAGTATTTTCATCTTCAATAAACCTTTTTTGTACAATATATAACAATTAATCAACAGTTATATCAACCGGTACACTGTTTCTAGTCCTTTGTATTGATGGTTCATCATAGCAGGTGAAAGAAATAAAGACGGAAATGAAGACGCTGAGTTCGACGGTTTTAATTGTCTCTGGCTTACCATGTGTATTTTATCACACAGTTACCTTGTTGCTGCCTCTACTGCGTCTACGTCCATTGGTGGTATCAGAACACACACTGCAGGTATAAACAGCTCTGGACCCTTCTTAGTTTTTACCTGTCAAAATATAATATAATATAATATAATATAATATAATATAATATAATATAATAGGGTTTACCTTGGAGATATGGGGTGCAATGCAGAATTTCTTTGGTGTTTTTTACAGGCCCAATGCACATAGTAAGCTGTTTAACTTTCTCTAAGGAAAGCTGAAAAAGAGTTACAATTATGTTTTGGATTTTGTTTTCAATCGCTATTTTACCTTCCACTTTGTTGGATCTGTGTTGTCTAAAAGTGTCAGATCTTCTCCGTCCTGTATCTGGACCTGAAATGAACAATGATGCATTGTACATGTAGCATTTTCAATGTGTAGATGGAACTTTTGGGTATTACTTATCTTTTCCAAATCATCAACGATACACTTTTTGGTAAACAAATATTGTAATGGAGCGGCCATAAAAAGCCGTGAAACTCGAAAAACTAATTGCATGCTATTTGAAATAATTTTTGATTTGCGGTTCATCCCCGCTTCTTATTTTTATCTTTTGCTTGGTTCTTCGCGTTGTGTGAGCAGGTTCAACTTTTTTTCTCATAATTGGTACTTACGCCATTTGCCTTGTATGCACAGAGCGCTCTAACTGGTTTAGGATCTTTTAAAGCTTGCGTCCTCATTTTAACAGGGACAATGTCTTTACTTTTGTCGTATAAATCATCCACACGGGCCTGCCACTGTAAATAGGCTTGGAGCGTCTCCTGTAAAAGAGGAAATGATTTAATAGAATATTTAGCAGTATTTTTTTCATTGTTTATTGTTCTTTCACTGACCTGCACTTTATAGTGCATCCAAGAAATTTCACAAAAGTATTGACCAATTCAAAGGATTTTTTTCCGTGCTCCTTGAGCATGCGCATCGCACAATGTGTGCTTAAAGAAACACGATATCTTAACAAAAATTCAATTTAAATAGACTTTATCGTAGAAAAAAAGGATTGGCCAATTTGACCGGAAGACTTACCCCTAATTCCTTGAGCATGCGCATTGCACTTTGCCTGTCTCCCTCCATATCTCTGTCTGCAAACTTTTTATAAAGGGTGGCCAGGCAAAGGTTCATCCAGTAATCGCACTCTTCTACTTCATGGTAAAACTGGAATACAAACCGGGTAGAATATTATAATAGAAATGATGCTAGTACAGTAATTGTGATAATGATTTTTTCTCAATACTTGCTTTCTTTTTATCACCACCATAATCATCATCATCATTTTATTATTATTATCATTATTATTATTATTATCAATGGATTGTATATTTCTACTCCGTGGTAAAATGGATTGTTTTGCAGAACCTCATGTTCACCTACGTAAGCATGACATTTCTAGGATTTGTGATTTATTATTACATCAATAAATGAGAAAACGTCCCAATCCATCAACTATAGCTGCATTTGATGCCGATGTGTCGACACCAATATTTGGTAATAATAACAATCAAAGTGATAATAAATAACATCCTGAGCTGAATATGCAATGTTTCAGTGGGGGCTTTTCTTGGGCATATGTGCCTCACCTGGTGGTAGGCGGCGGCGTTTGCCAGGTGGGTGTCCATGCATTTAGCCACAGTCTGGATCCACGCCCAGTTGTTCCGCACCGCGAATATGCAATCCTGGAGTAATAAAAAAATATAAGCAAAAGTTTTCAGTGACGCCAGCTGACAGTTAAGACGAGTTTCCAGTGTCCTTTGAAACTCGGGGCCTGCCAGGGATGATAGCAAAACTGTTCTTTCTCGTTCAGTTCGAAATTTGAGTGCTTTATATATAACAAGTTCAAAGACTGGTATTTGTATATTTATTTTACTGCAGCCCTCATACTATAGTCCTATTCCTTTCACTTTTTCCTCTTTTTTTTTTTTTTTTTTTTATTTTTTTTTTTTTTTTTTTTTTTTTTTTTTTTTTTTTTTTTTTTTTTTTTTTTTTTTTTTTTTTTTTTTTTTTTTTTTTTGAGAGGTGGAAGGGGTATTCTGCTTTATTTGTCCTTACCTGAGCCGCATATGTCGTGGACAGGGAATCCCCCACTGGTGCCCCATTGAGATGCTTAGGTTTGTCTGTGTTTATTTGTCCTTACCTGAGCCGCATATGTCGTGGACAGGGAATCCCCCACTGGTGCCCCATTGAGATGCTTAGGTTTGTCTGTGTTTGCTAGCTGAGTGGCAGTCCTGTCAAATTCTGCACTGAGATTCTGCAAAGGATAACATTTTTGATGAGAAAAATATTTGTACTGAATTGGAATCACGTTCAGAGAGAGCGAAATAAATGTCATTTTTATGTACATTTTCAATAAGAAAGCCAACGTCGTTTATTCAAGTATCAAAAAATTATTCTAAAACATGCTGTATAAGATTCATAACAAAAATTTTCTGGGTACTTTTGTTTTCTGTGAATTTATAAACTTACCGAACAATACTCTTCTAAACTTGAAACTTTTGACAGTGTTTCTAGACAGTGGGTTCTCTTGTCTGCGGTAGCCTAAAAATATATACGTAAATGTATATATAGTAAATTTTACAATAGGAGTACTACTCTAACGTGTGTTTCGTATAATATTATTTATAGACTTACTGCAAATTTATATAAAAATATGTTGCCAGATTATGTTAAAAAGTATTTCTACATGATGTAATGATGTCAAAGGTTACTCCCAGAGAGGAAGTTCATTCAGGTGCATTTATTAAATCATGGTCGCAATAATTATACAGAAGTTTAGAAGCAAAACGGATTGTGTTATGTGAGACAGATGAGCATCGGATTGCGTCAAATCTCAACTACCACAATGCCACCTACCGTCAGTGCAACGTACTGTGCATGAAGCTTTGCATATTCAGATTCAGTGGCATCCTTGAAAAACAACACAATGATGCAATCAATCAAGCAGTTTATAGATAGATGTTATTTTTCTTCACAACACCCAAGACGATCGGAATAGTCACAGGACGTTCTAAATAGTCGCACAGGGCATTAAAACGAGATACAAAAAAGCTATAAGTTGCTCTATTAAAACGCATCGATTTTTGGGACAATCCCTCATAATAAACCGCCTTCTTAGGTGGTTTCATCATGACATAAATACGCCACTGTGCATTCAATAAGGGGATGAGAGAAAAGTTGTGAGGATGGAAAGCGATAGAAGCACTAGCGGCTTGACTTAATGATTTCACTGTTTCTATTGGCGCACCCTTAACGAGTTTTTGGGTGGTCTCAGCGTGAGATAGCCTTTAATCAAACTGGTTTCAACCAGACTAAGGACTAAAAAGGTGATATTTGAGAGAGAGAGAGAGAGAGAAGAAGAAGAAGAAGAAGAAAAAGAAGAAGAAGAAGAAGAACTCACGTTCTCCGCCACAGCATTGCCAATCTGCTCCCTGTATTGTCTGATGGCCGTATTTCTCTTGGCTTGGTCCTCTATGGCCAGTTGGACAGTGGTCATGTTACTGCCCATATCAGCATCGCTCAGGACCTCCTAAAACAATATACACAATTACTTAATACTATACTATTGTATTTTAACTGGGGACCTGTAATATTCATAAACAAAAAAATCGCCCATATAATTGTCTGTGATTTAACACTGCAGTCTTCACAAATGTGTCCCTCCAGCGTAAAAGACGTATTCAGAAGTAACGACCGTCTTGATAAACGTACTTAACGACAGCAGTTTTTTTTCTCCTCGCTGTGTGTAGTGTATTTACCTGTGGTTTCATTCTATCTTTGTATTAAAGCTTTTTTCTTATCGCGCGTCCTCAGTGTTCACCCCAGGCACGAATTAAGCAGTGCCTTTAAAGGCGCGCGTTCTAATGATATGCTATTTAAGGCAGAGCTCTTTTATGAAAGATCTGTCAGTGTCAAGTCACCGCATCAATACAGGATGTGGTTATGTCACTTTACTCGACTCTAGAGTGTTGATTTATTTAATAACTTTCTTGTTTAGCTGGAAGTAGCGTATCTAGGAGATTTGTTTTAATGTCTGACAGTTGCTTTTGACCACAAGCTAGCTGATTATGCTGTGTAAGTTAACTCAGTGGTGGATCAGATCCCCAGGGAGGTGACAGAGGACACGTGCCCCTCCCTTTTCCTTCAGCATAAGGCCTCCCTCCCCCCCCCCCCCACATGTACCACTATGCATAAAAAGTAATTAGAATTACTCACCCGCTCATCCTTAATCCATTGAAGACACCCGTCGACGCCGCGTTGACTCGGCATTCTAGACTGAAAATACAGAAATAAAGAATTACGTTCGCGAGCAAAGGTGCCGTCTCTTTCACAGGTGTCACATGGTAACCAGTTTGTTTATTTCCACAATGAAAACGACCCCGGTGCTATATCGCTTCTCCGATCCTCTTACACACCTTGATGCAGCATCTGTCATCATCACGCAATACAAATAAGATCTAGTTTTGAAGTTCTACGTCTCCTTAAACAAATCTACTGAGCTTTTTCATTAGTGTCAGGTTTGATTTGTTTGGATGTCAAAGGAAATTCTCTAGACGAGATGACAGTAAAAAAGTTCAAACAATGACATAAGGCAACCCTTTTAAAACAAGTCACCTTTACTGTGACAAACTCTTTAATAGGGCTGTGATCTAAATTTAATGAAAAATAACTAACAGCTCAATATATGCCCACAAAAACTTACTAGTAACTTCATGCATGAACGCTTGCCCCGATCCTTAACCTCAAAGAAACATTAAGTTCTATTCCAAGTTTATTTTATTTTTTGTTCAAAAGTTTTCTATTCTGTGTGTAGGGAGAGTCAATAAAAGTGCAACTGCGTGACTGCCTCAGGGACATTTCCACTGACTATAGAGGATTGCGTTCAGTTACTATCATGGAATGAATCATACATGTTGAGTGTGTTTTGAAGTCCAGAGAGTTGATCTGAGAGAAGCACGGTCTTACCGTACATGGTTCGGTGTTGAAACTACTGACTTATATTTATACACGTGCCTTATTACTCATGCAAAGTTTGTATATGCTCTCTCTCTCTCTCTCTCACACACACACACAGAGAGAGAGAGAGAGAGAGAGAGAGGGGAAAGGATGCAAGAGCAAATGAGAAAGAAAATGGAATGGGAATGATGAAAGGGGGAGGGGGAAAGATTTGATCTTCAAAGAATAAGTTTTACAAAGTATCATTACGTCTGTCATAAACATTTCGGACAACTATAATTATTTTACGAAGTCCGACCTCTGTCCCTTTTTATATTATGTATTATACATTTGCCGCTACCACGATACTAAACATACATTCTATTTCGTATGTCATTCCCATGCTAAATAATTGTAGTATGATACTTAATCCTTAAAAAATATCAGATTCAGCAGTTTGGGCACATTGCGTGTATTTCTGCAAACCACAACGCATTCACTCTAAGAGAACCACAAGTATGCCAACAAAAATATTAATTTAGACCCGTCTTCCCTTTGAAAGCATCCAACAAGCCTATGGAATTTTTTTAGATATTTGGTCCATCCAAAAGAAAGATCATTAAGGTGTAATTCACCGACTACGAACATGAAGAGATTGAAAAGCAGAGAACTCATTAATTGAAGAATCATGATGAATCTGATGGATGTATTAATTGAAAAAAAATTGCGATAACCTTACCTTATCTCCTGAACAGTGAATAACTTAATCAATATTCAACCACAATTTTTCCTGGCTATATCCTCTGTTTTAACACCTTGTCTACTCTCGAATATATCTACGTGTTAACGATTCCTTTTACTAGTAGACCTGCATACTGCACAGAGGCATACAGTTTACGATGAATTAACCACCCCAGTATATAAAACTGGGTCTTTGATTACATTCACACTCGCAGTGCAAACTGCTGGAAGCTAATGAAGAGCAAAAACAGACAACTGAATACAAATGATGTTTTTTCACTCCGACACGAAAAAGGAGGGCGTGGGGAGGTGATGCGGTTAACCGCGGAGGAATTTCCTGTGGCTACTATTCACATTTGGGACTTCATTTAGTCTTTGATTAAAAGGCTGCACCGCAAGTGGTTTGTTTTGCCGGAATTCTCAGATGTGAGAGTGAATCTTTCAGAGAGTTTCCTATATAAATTCCTTATCCGACTGATGTAAAAACAATTGTCTGATCAGTATGAGTGTGTCGGGGGAAGGGGGTGCATAGCAGGTCCTTTCATAATCCATTACCCCTTTAACCCTAAAAACTTGATAACAAACGAAACGCCATAAGCCCAAGAAATTGTTCCATCCCTGTCCATCACATATTATAGCGGTAAAATTCTCCTCGTCTACTGTTTTATAAACCCATTTTCATCTAAGCTCCCCAACCTTACGTCCTGGTTCGTTCCGCCAGCGTATATTCATAAGAACACATAATTCCACCATTATTTTTCTTCGAAAAACCTTTTGACTAAATTAAAAGATTTTTTTTCTCGTTTGTCCTGGTCTCAGCTCAGGTCTTATTAATGTAGCTAATTTAATATGGGCGAATACTTTACCTAGAAGGTTGTCACTTTTAAGAGCAGTAGATTGCCATGTTTTCAGGTACATTTACCAGACGACAGTCAAAGATTCATTTTATTTATTTATTTATTTATTTATTTATTTATTTATTTATTTATTTATTTATTTTTGGGGAGAGAGAGAGAGAGAGAGACTGACACAAGTAGTCCACTAAGATGCACTGAGAGCGCGTCTCCAGGGATCTTTCATTTCCTCTGACGTGTGAGGAGCGACATTAATGAGAGTCTGACTAATAGCGGTAATCGACAGTTGGGTTGACTGGATAATTTCTAGGAATTTCCTTTCCTCGGAACCCGTTCACACATGCATCAACAAAACTGGTCCTGGCGCGTTCCTATTGACGCCATCGATCGACTGTACATGCAGTAACTAGACAGTCGTCAGTCCAGCAGCAGGTCACCTTCCCAGTTCACACTTCATTCATTAAGGTGAATCTCCGCTGAGGTGGTGACCATTTCATCACTGCTTTCGTCTTAAAACCGTCAGACGGGTCTCTCTCTCTCAAAGCTATATTTTAACCTGTGTGAGCGGGAATTAGAGACTAGCAGTAAGAAAGAAAACATTTAGCATAAAGCCCTGTGGGAATTATACAATTCTGATCAATCATACGCGATGGCATTCCGTGCAATGATGAAATGATAATAAAGAGGATCACCTCAATATTATAGTATTAGGACAGACAGGTCGTTTGTCTGATTCATGGATAATACAGACAAAAAAACACTGAAGTAGAAAAATCTTTCAAAACAAAAGAAATCCAAAATTAGTGTCTGATATGCATTCAAATGAGTTGCGAGAAAGCGGAATGTTGCTCACACGTAAAAAATGCAGTTTCTAGGTTTTGAAATTATGAGGGGCCTATTGGGTATTTTCATTACCCGCGAAGCCTTTCTTTATCACCCGAGATGCGTGAAATGATCATATTTTCCGTGAAGCCCACCTTGACTCGAGAATACGACTCTTCTCTTTGGCCTTCGTAAAACAAAGTCATTATGCCCGGGAAATCGTCATTTTCAGGATTTTCGAAAGTGGTATTTGAATAAAATTTTATTTACTGTGCTTTGATGATTGATGATTGATGATTGATGATTTGATTTCCCGTGAACTGTGATCACCCCCTATCCCCCTAACGGGGCCCTCGCCAATATACATGTAGGCCTACAGTGTACGTAGCATATGGTAACAATATCCTTATATTATTCAGTCACACTTTGGTGCACAGACAAAATGAAACTACATCATATTATCTACAATGGTTCTGAGCACATGTCCGTTAATATTTATCTAAAAGCTTAACTGTACATTGAGAACATGAAAAGGGTAGCTTTGCAAAAACGTTATTAAATAATTACTTATCGTTATCAATACTTAGGCTCAATAACGGGGTTCAGTCCCAATGCTGAAACTTCTATGAAATGAGCGTTTCACATTTACCTCACTCTTTCATTAAATGTTTCCCATCCCCACACTTATACATGTCAAAAAACTTATCAGCACACAAGTCATATCGTATAAAATTTCTAAGAAGCCCCATAACGAGTATAATTAACATTGACGGTTTCGAGATTTAGCATCGAAGAGAAGGAGGGAGGGGCCACAGCTATTACAATAACTGCCTGGCACAATAATAGACGAGGACGATTTCAATAGAATATGTAGGACACGCGGATGAGATATTGCTTGGTTTTATCTCGTTCATTTGGTTATACTGTTGTTTGGAGAGAGAGAGAGAGAGAGAGAGAGAGAGAGAGAGAGAGAGGAGGGGAACACCTGAAAAACTACGGGCGGGGGTGGGGGCGTACGTGCCCGCTATGCCCTCCCTTAGGTGTGTTATGGTACACGTCTATAATGCATCAATTCTACTGTATATTATTTACATAATCAAGTAGGCCTTGAACATCTAGGTGCCACATTGTGTGATGTATTAGATATTGGGTTAACCTAAGGTGAACATGTAAGAGGTATTGCAGTCTTGTATCAATTAGGAGGCAGGCTCATCTTAAATTAAATTAGGCTACAGAATTAAAACACTTAGAAAAATGTTTAAATACCGTATTCATGCTGAGTTGAAAATAATGCAGCATAAAAACTGATGGGAAAGCGCGGTAGGTTATCTTTGGTTGAGTGGTACGACATCAAACTTCATCTTTAATATATACACCCCTTTTCACTATCCGCTGACAAAGAAGCTAATCTTGCTACGACATACGTGTCCCATGTGAGCGCACGCACACACACACACACACACACACACACACACACACACACACACACACACACACACACACTACTGATATGAACCAGGAGGTCCCAGATCTATTAAAAGTCCAAATGGCGTTAACCCGTGGTGTTAATATACTACGGTGTCTGCTTCCCTTCACGACTATTGAATTATTGCATACCTCTTGCAACCGCTACCTAAATTTTAACGTTAAACAGATTATGTAAATCTGACTCAAGCGGATTACCGAGTTGGATTGCCCTTGTATCTTCTCGGGAAATTTCTGTGACAGTCTCTTTTTGTCTTCTCTGGTTACGGAAAGTCTTATCCAGACATCCCTGAGGAAAATGTACAGGTACACCATAGCAAGCAACATAATGCTGGTGTCAGACCAAAAAGATTTAAACAGCGAAATTAAAAACTGAATTATTAATATCAGCCGAGAATGCTCATCGTTGTGTTTTTATCCAGCCGTCGTCATGACAACGCTGTAACTTGCAGATTACAGTTCCGGTTTTCAAGGTGAAACATCGCCTAAACGTTTACGAATCTTCCCAAAACGTTCATCCTAATAACTGTCTCTCCTAATTCCTAAGCTTTCTGTCGTCGAAGAGGTACTCCTGTAAGATTTGTACATTTTTACACGTAAATCCTAGCCATCAGAGCGAGTCTAAATGGTGACATTTGACTTTGCCTGCAGTCAAAGTCAAAATTTAAGTGTCACGTATGGCATCAACGCGAGGACAACGTGTTCATGAACAGGGGGCATCTCTTCTAAGACAGAATGCCCACTCTGTACATGTATATGTATCAGTATCATCATGAATATATATCTCTCGTTATTCAATGTTTCTGTGTCGCCGCTACTTAACCATATATGATAAGGGGAGGTAGGGGGACACTAGAGATTACGATAGGACGTGGAGCGTTTGAATTAACCCGATCTATCTCGTTGATAAACAAACGCTATGCTGTATTACTGACGACGTCTCACCCCCCCCCCCCCCAAGAGGTCCTTATTTCGGGTATTGAGATATAAGGAATGTTAGAGAGAGTTAAACCTTTATTAAAATTACAATTCTAATCTTTTGATTAGCTAGAGCAACAAATGTTCATTTTAAGTGGCACTTCTCAATGCATAGGCCTTCATTTTCAAGTTTAGCCAAAACGAAATCTCTTTGGTCGACTGTTGTACTCAAAAGAACTACAGAAGACAGACAGAATATCATATATATTACGATAACCGCAGAGCTCATCCATCTTGTTGTTATCATCAATTTTACGTACAAGTCCAAACCCTTCATCAGCAACTCCAACACACCCCACCTCCAATCCGTCCAACATCCCCTCCCCCTTTAACACCCTCTCCCCCTACCCTTCTAACAACCCCCCTCTTACACCCCCCACCCCCCAATCATCTTAATCTAGGCACTGAAAGGGCGAATGTGTTAGTGCACACAACCTAGTCACACCCAGATGCAATTTGGGGGCGAGTATCCTAATTTACAGAATCGAGACACGTGCTCCGCTTTCAAATTTCCTTACACGTTCCGCTGATCTTCACCGATTTCGACTTCTGTTTACCTCGCAAATCATAAAAAGTAGACGGGTTTGGTAACTACTGTACTTCTCTTGCCCTTTTACGAAACTACGAAATTCAGATACAGTCGAGTACTCTCTCCCCTGCCTTCCATACATGGACCAAATTTTCTTATTCCTTTGAGTATGACCTTATATAACTAAGCTTAAAGTAATCATTTTGCATAGAAGTGTTACAGTCTGGTAATATTGGTGCCGAGGTCACTTTTTCACCAATGCCGGCATTTGTTTTAACAGCTTTTTTAAATCCGGGCCTCATTAACACACACGTGTTCGGTTAATAGGTAGTCGGGCACTACAACCTCGGGTCATTCTTGTAAGTTCAGGACTGAGAGAGAGAGAGAGAGAGAGAGAGAGAGAGAGGAAGTTAATGAGGACTGTACCTTTGCAACAATCTGTTCAGTGACCGGTGCAAAACTGCATTAACTATATTGTTGTTTTATTTCACGTTTATTTACATTAAACACTGGTAAAATGAACGTCACCGCTTTTAAGTTAAAGTTTGTTCTATTTACAATTTTTTTGAAGAGCAACAGATATTTGACGTTAACAAAATACATAATGCGCATATTTTTAGTACAGCACAAAAGGGACATAAACCTAGAAAAGGCTGCTACTTGTGTTACTGTAGGAAAGCTTATATATTTTTTATATCAAAGTTGAAAACTGAAACGTTTTCGTGTACATATATTATACTGTAATAAATAGGCCTACTAAAGCTGCACGAGAAATGAAATAAATACTCGATCGTAAATGACTAGAGTTGGAAGTGTTGCAATCTAACATTGTATTATATTTACAAATCTATATCTAAAATGTTTTAAAATGATCTCTTTTCTTATTATATACCGTTTAAGAAAAAACGTAACATATATAATTGAGTACAACAATGCTCCGTAGAGTGTTTCGAGTCATTTCGTAACGATTACATTCATGTCATATACCTGACCAAAACATTCTTTATATTAATGCTGATTCTTGACGAAGTTCGCAGGAATGTCGACTTAATTTCATTTCTCATTTCTGTCCCAGTCCTCGGTAACACGCTGTTTAGACACTATTGTCCCTACTTGTAGATTTTACCGCCTGTGTAAAGTTCGGTAACACTGATTTTATTCAATATCATTATAGGTTAGTTCCAGTATCATGACCACAGATTAAATCGCCCTTCTCGACTCTGTCGATGAGTATATAATGACGTAACTTGTGCTCTTCTTCGAGATCAAATGTGTACTAAGTACTGAGTACAATCTAAATACATGTACATGTACTAGTCTTTTAATACTGATGTGATGTCATTTTTCATGGAACACCGCTTCAACGTTTTAACTTCCAGCGCGGCGAATGTGCGTTCAATCGAATGGAACACAGCCACCACCACCAGGCCCATGCCCTGATCCGGCCTTATCCTTTTTTCATAATCTCATACGGTTTCGATAGTTTTTTTCCTCCGGATCAGTCCGATATCATCCGGTGTCGCTTTTACACAGTTGTCTCTCACATATTCGGATTTATAACACCGGGGTCTATGTTCTCTGAATCCGGCGAGGCTCGCAAAGGAGCAGTACGCAGTTTTGGTATGATTACGTCTTCCTTGTTCAGATCCGTTTTTGCTTCTACATTCGGCGGATTCATATTTGGAATTATGACGCCCGGATCAACGACCGGTTCGGGATATGCTGTTAGTGCAGAGCCGCTCGTCTTTGGTATAATAGTGTCAGAATCTGTTCTGTCCAAATCCGGTGGCTCAGAATGACAGGTTGCTGCAGCAATCGGTATAATAACTCCAGGATCTATGCTGAGTGGAGCATGCGTAGTTGGTATAATAACCCCCGGATCTACACTGAGTGGAGCATGCGTAGTTGGTACAATAACCCCCGGATCGACACTGAGTGGAGCATGCGTAGTTGGTATAATAACACCCGGATCAATCCTGAGTGGAGCATGCGTAGTTGGTATAATAACACCCGGATCTATCCTGAGTGGAGCATGCGTAGTTGGTATAATAACACCCGGATCTACACTGAGTGGAGCATGCGTAGTTGGTATAATAACACCCGGATCTACACTGAGTGGAGCATGCGCAGTTGGCACAATAACACCAGGATCAATCCCCTGATCCGGTGTTGCCTTGAGGGGGAGATCTAGCTCTTCTGAGATGACGATCACCCCGGGATCAACAGACCTGTTTAAACTGCTGACAAGAGGAATATCTAACACGTCAGGGTCGACGGCACGTGGCGGTGCTGAACCGAGGCTGTTTACGTGTATCACACCAGGGTCTATCATGTCTTCAGCCATGGTCTTTTCTGAGCTTTTTTTCTCTCCTTTTGTCAGAATGTTGTTACTCGATCAAGTTGCTTTTTTTCTTTTTCTTCAGATAATGTGTAAATCCGTGAAGTCTGCTTTTCCACAAATGCAGTGTCACGTTCAGAGTAGTGTCTGTCCTTATAAGCCGTTTAATTTGCACCAATTTGTTTTTCTAACAGGCAAATGCGTCGTAACGATATTCGGGATAAAAAAATCTGACAAAAAATCTTGAATTCTTTCGCAATTATTTCCCTGACAACTTAATCTCACACTGTTCACACTTAATCGTCCAGATGACAATTTGAACCGTAGTGTTTCTATTTAATATCCTGAACTGCTGACTGTCTCGTCTAGCTTTATAAGCTACCCGAGTTGCGCAAGTGGAAGGCAACCTGGAAGTCTTGCAACACGGAAACCCGGAAGTAAGTTTATACCGATTGCTTTATCCCCGGCTGAGGTTTCTCAGAACTGCCAAGCCTAACAGCAACAGGGTACGTGTATTGTTGCGGACACTCTGGTGCCTCAGCGATTTCAATTACAAAGCCTGTGATTTTGTATCAAGAGCACAGTAAGGGGCATTGAGTGCTTTACCCAACAGCCCGGAAGTCACGTCCGGTCTATTTTAACCCCTTAATGGTGATACCTCAGTATATAACTACCTGATTGTGAAACCGCTCCCTCTTACCTAGAAGTCGCTGTCACTTTAAGAGACTCTGGGCAAGAAACTTATCCAACTAGACAAATTTATCGGGATCCGTGGCGCATAAGTTTGATCACGCAATGCAGTTTTCTTTGTGTTTAAATTCCTTGACGTCGCATTTCAATTGAATCGAGTTCCGGCCATTAACAATATGTACGGCGTCGCCCCTGTTGGTGTCGCAATCAGCATTCACGACACTGCCCAAAGATTTGTTCTATTCACTGTGGTTTGGAGTTACGTCTCGGTCTTCGCGACACAGTTGGACGTCCCCGAGCTTACACTGTGCAACCCCGAGCACAAGATGCCTACAAACCGTGACAAAAACGTGTTGAGCGTCCACTAACCTCCATACGTTAACAGAATGCTGTCGTCTCGAATTCACTATTCGCTACTCTCCGGGAAACAACGCCACACAGTGACCGAGGTCGTGCACGTGTAAACGAAGCGGAGAGGATGATAAAAACACTAAACACGGCAGCTGCGAGTGGCCTCAGAATGCGTAAAAAAAGCTGTATGCCAACTGCTTGCATACCCCACACGGGCCGACCTCTGCTCTTCAGTTTGCACACTACCCTTGCTAGTTCACACGGAAATTAGGTCGTATCTTTGTGAGGAATCTACGTGCAGAATATTGGCTGTTCTCAACCAGCATATTAGACCCCATTCCCATAGCACCATCGATCTACGTAAATCGATCCAACTCTGTGAAGACTCTCGCCGAGTGCAATCAGCTTAACTGAATGGCACGCCTCCTCTTGTTTCCTACGTACTCTTAAAACCACCAGCTTTCTGTATTCTACTTAACGCCAGGAGGAGACGTGTTAATCTGTTAGACTGATTGCATTCAGCGACAGCCCCCGCGGAGTTGGATCGATCTGTGTACGCCGATGATGTCTGTGGGAATGAGCCCATAGTACTCATTTCTCAGCGATGTACTAAGACTAGAAATTGTAGCATGCTCAATATACAAATCCAGCATAACTCCATACACTGAGATGCATCTGTTACATTTTCTCAAGCGAATCAATACAGTAATTTATTATTACCAAGGCGGTGGGGGCCTGGGGCACGAGGAAAGTAGTGAAACACGTCAATTCCATTACTGGAGACGTGTCATCTTGTACCGCGGGAGTGACCCGAACTGAAGACATCAGTCTTCGGAACATCAATGCGCTCTACAGTGTACATCATGCATTGTAAGTCACGCATAGGATACAATCGTTTCTTTTTTTTTAACTTTTCACTGTAAGGTCAAATTAAGTACATGCTAGCATGCAAGTTTGTAGTGTCAATACAAAAACTCAGGTGTATGGTCAAATGTATCGAATTATTTATTCATTTTTTATCCTTACTGCTTTATTTGTTTTACCATTTATTTATTTATTTATTTATTTATTTATTTATTTATTTATTTCACTCGTCTATGTAGCTGTTTAACAAGCAACCTTGCGTGTGTTTCAGTCTATCTCTGCTGCCCTTAAGTGGGTGCGTTTTTGTTTTGTTTCAAACACGTGTGAGCATGATTATCGCGTGAGTGAGTGAGCGTCCATTTGACAGTTTGAGAGCGGAGGTTGCTGATATCTTATCCCTGTTCATCCAGTCCGCCATTATTGATGTTCCTTCAATTTTTATGTTCATCGAGCCATTAAATGGGTGATATATGATACGTATCGTTAAAAAAGACCGGTCACCACTCCTGTTTACCAATTACAGTGGAGAGTTGACCCCATTTCGGACACTACTTTTCTGTCACGCGATTATTTTGGGGGTTGGTCCGGTGGACATTCAGTGGTCATCTGACAAACCATTTATTTTCACCCTGGACAAAACTGCTTGTTGCGTTAAGAAAAAAATGTAATTTTACAAGGGCGTATGTGACAATCCTTAATTTTTTACATGTCACGGGATGGCTAATTTGTTTCCACTGTCGCACTTAAAAAAATCCTCCCCCCCCCCTCGGCCCCCCCCCCCACAACGAGACTCCATACCCCTGTTGTGAGTCACACATTTCCTGTAATCTACCCCTGCTCCTCTACACCCAGCCACACCCTCTCCCTCACACACACACAGCCCCCTCCCCCTCCCTCCCACAAACACACGCACACACGCACACACACACACACACACACACGTACACACCCCTCAACCGATAATCCAACCCTCACCTTAGACGCATATTTTTATAATGACCCGAATGCCTTTTATAAGTAAATTAAACATCTCCACAATGAACGAGTCTGCCTCCGTCTTTTTTGTAATTTTTGTAAAACTCTATCAACTGGCATTGTTGTACTGTTTAGGTGCGTCTAGCAAATAGCTTATCCTAATACGCTCTACAATGTGGAGCTGAAAATTAATTCTTTAAACCATACCCAAATTTCCGCCGGCAATTCATGTTGATCAAGCTTCATTTTCGAAACTATCGATCCGAGTTCACTGTAGCGTAAAACATTCCCTTCTACAAGAAGACTGCGCTGTAATATGTACAATTGTTTTCGGGTTTATTTCTATAACATGCGTGGCGTAAAGACTTCGTCAGACTTGGTTTATTCAGTCAATACGTCAGGTCACGATAACATTGCAGCTAAGAAAGCAAAGTGAAAGGCACGGCTTTCTGGAGTTGATCCATTTTATTCGATCGAGCCGCCCTAATATTTGTAAAAAAAATGTGAAGACATCGACAAAAAATTACGACTTAAGTATTTAGTGTGGATAGAGCTAAGACAGTACGGCTGGTCAAACAGAAATGGAATGAGTTTTGATTTCTGGGGTGTTTTCATTTCCAATTGGAATTTCCAATGTGAATCGCTCGTGTTCTTGATATTAAAATCTATTCAAGGCTTAGTTTTAGAAATATCTAGGAGTGTATTTCCCTACTGTTGTAGCGACTTAATTTTGCTTGCTCTGTTGTCTCTGTTGCAAAGTATACACGAAAGATTTTATTACTGTACCCATGAGATCTTTCTTTGCTTATGCTGTGCTTAATTTCGGCTTCTGAACTATGAATTGAGACATGCATGGACAAAGATCGTTCTCTTCTAACTTATATTTCAGAAAAATAAAACGTGTTAACCGCAATTATACAATATAGAAACATTGAGTCACCCCCCCCCCCCAAAGAAAAAAAAATTATATGTAAATAAGTATATATTCGTTATACCTCCCCTCATATCGAAAATTCTTAACCGAGACTTTCATCAATCACACGTACAACTCACCTTTAATATCCCCTCTTAAAGTATCGATTTTCACGCGAAGACCGTATTACCAAACCCCTGAAATAATTGGGAACAGGCGACAGCTAATTTGTCCCCATATACGCCAGCTGACACCACGATGTCTTCCACTCTGTCACCAAATCACAGTCCACTCGTTATCCCGTCCCCGCCTCGGTTGATTTCCCTTTTTTCCATATCCTCTTACGCAATGAGCACCAATCCACCGTTTACCGTTGCCCCCCTTCCCTTTAACGGGTCAAAAGACTATTTGATATATTCTAAACAAAGTCTGTGTCATTTACCTGCTCGTGGTTTTGGAGTTGTAAAAGCTTTTAGTAGGTTTATAAAGGCGTGGTATTGTGTTTGGGAACTATTGGGCGTGTTGGGTGTAGGGGTGAAATCGTGTGAATTTGTCACCTTCTATATTATTTCGCCTGGGAAAGAGCACGCAATGGATCTAAGTGTGACCTCGCTGCCAAATAATCAATTATCTTCAAGAAAGAAAGGGTAGAAATGTAGAAGAAAAGGAGGCAAAAGATCGAAGCTGTTTGTTTGTCAGTGTTCGCTGGGACGCCTATGAATGTCGAACCGTCGAGTAACCTTTGCAGAAGAGTATTCAAACAAACCAAGGGTCCTCTAAACACTTTGCACGGCAATCTTTTAAGTATTTTAAAACGGCATGTATTTGTTTTTCGCTGTATTTCTATGTAATGCAGAAACGCGGAGTGCAATTCCTCTTTTAAGCAACCTCTTGTCGTCGAACTAATGACCTCCTCAATGGTCTACTGTTAACACCAAGACCTACAGCAGTCTCTCCCCCTTCCCTCGACCGTGGCTGTTATGTCTTAAATACTTGCTTAGCTCCACGTACACTGTACACGCAGGGGGTATCTACGAAAAACGACATCTATGGTAATAATTAAAATTGCCTCCCCCCCCACCCCACCCCACCCTCCAAAACGCCTGAAATGCATTTTAAAATAAACTTTTCCATAAAAAGTTTTAAAATGCAAGTCAAATCTGTTTAACTTTCGATTAATGGAGCATGAATTCAAACGAAAATATTCAGTGAGCCTTCCTTACTATCGTCCATGCAAAAATCATCCATGGCCAGTGATTTTACTACCAAGCATGCCGTACGCCATGTATGCCATTTGTATATGGAAAATCATGGAAATTTTTAGGATGATTTGCTAGTGAAAGATATCCCCGCCACCGCTGTTATTTCAACTCCATCACAAACATACTGTCATGCAGGTTCTTATGTTTATTGTGTTTTGGAAATGCGTTTGGTGAGAGTATTGTTACCATCCGAGTGTGCCGCTGTATTTGCACCTGTAACCTCACTCTTCGATTCAGTACTGATTGGAATTTTCATTTTACTTTACAATACATGCTTGTATCTTTTACACCATTCAACGGCATCAAAGTACAGTTATAGAGTAGATAGAACTACTAGTTCATCTCACAAAACTTAAATTATTGATGTATTAGAAGATCAGCGCAGTTTGTCACACTGATCACGTGACATCTGATATCATAAACACGTGATCAATCAGATCAAATGAGCACGTGGTTACACTGCATCTGACCCCGATGCCAAATTTGTGCGCTCGTAGGATCCAAATGAAAGAAAGAGCTGAAGAGTAATTTTCACGATAAGGATCACAATGATGGGACTAGCAGTCGGTGTATTGCATTACCCCTTGACATAGCTCCTAAGTATTATCCTTCTTAAGATTGAGGACAATGGAGAGTAAGTGGTGCACCGATACCACTTGAACGTTCCATACTGGTACTTGTGACACTGAATTATCGCTCGAGATGATCTTGTGAAAGAGATCTCATGTATTAAGTTGAAACTGGATTAGATGCCGGTGGTCTTTAGTGGGAATTAAACATCGCTGCTTTTGATTATATGGTGCAAGCATTCTGGCGATTTACCAAGTATTTTATTAACTGTGTGCGTATACTGCCTGAATCATATTTGGTAAATTACGACTCATTATTTTGCAAAATGTTATGTGTTAAGTCAAATATATTATACCTGACGTTTCTATATTAGGCTCCTCCTTAACGTCCCATCACTGCACTTAAAAGACAAAATTTCATTACACAGTACAACGACTTCCAAGCAAAATATTAACAAGTTTTTAATTTGAAGTATTTCAGTAGGCTTTTGTTGCTTAAAAGTATTGATATTTTATCACCTTAAAGAATGTAGAACTAAAGGTGTGCAGTATTGCATAAAAAACGCACCATGACATCGTTATCGAGATATTTCTCTTCATTAACAACGACCGCTTTTAAAATCGTTTTCCATTCTTCCAAAACTGCTCACAAACGCGTTTTCGAAAAATTGTCCATGCTCAGTCGCCGCCATCCGCCTGCAAGTTTGCTTTGATGTTTATATATANAAATTTCTAGGATTTTATTAATATAAAGTTCAATGCCCAAGATATTCGAATATTCCATTAAAGTCAATTATATATACCTTGTACAAATAATTTAATAACAGACAAATTTTCTCTCGTTCACTTTTTCCAGGCGTTTTATATATAAATTGCATATGCACATGTACCGTGACGAAATGAAATTAACCAAGGAAATTCCAGTCAGACCCAGTAAGGTCAGTGCCACTCTATAGCGCGTGTAAGGTCGACCGAGGTGAAAATGCAATGAGTTCTGGCATGCGCGCGTTACACCTGTAAGGTTACTAGGTGACCGGCTGTTGCTAAGGCTAGGCGCGAGACTGGAAGGAATGTGCTGTAATACATTACATTCAATCTTACTTTGGCCTGATTTGCACTAGATTGTGGAGTAAGGAAAAGAGTTATATTTGGGGAAATTTTGATTCTTTGTTGTCATCTGTTTACTCTCCTTCTTGTCATCTGTTATCTCTCTCTCTCTCTCTCTCTCTCTCTCTCTCTCTCTCTCTCTCTCTAAGCAAAAAGTCGATAATAACATATGAAAATAGACATCTCATTTCTGTGCCTACGTCCCTAATTGTTAGCGAACAGGGTACAATATCACACAACCCTAGATAAGTTATGTTATTTATGGTCTGATAGCCGATCGTTCTAACTAGAGCTTGAAAACAATTTTGGAACTACAGATATATAGCATGAATGTATAATTATATATTCATCCCAAGTTGCACTCCTGTCACGCTATCCATCTCTACACTCCTCCTCCACAAGATTCGGAGTCAAAAGTGGAATCTACATGTATGTAAAAGTCAGGTCACTGCACACGATACGATTTTTTTTCTCATATACTACATGTATGTATAATAGACCAGTAGCCGGGGGGGGGGGGGGGGGGGGGG